>JAUTXW010001763.1:0-370014 GCA_030620095.1 Kuschelorhynchus macadamiae
ACTGGGAAGTCCGGATCGTTTACATTAGGATGTGGTTCAATGCTGATATAAGATTCTCTTCAAAAATTGAAGATACATTTGCCCCGTTAGTAAGGAATCAAGAAATATAGACCTATAACTTTATTGCCTTCAATACCTGCCCATACATTAACACTTTGACGATACTGTGTATGACTTTCCCTGTACCAGTTAGGATTTTCTTGTGCCCAGTGTCTAAAATTTTGTTTATTTACTTCTCCATTGAGACAAAATGTTGCCTCATCGGTGAAACAAATTCTTTTGACAAATAATGGATCATGATTACACATGTTGGTCATAATTTCGCAAAACTCGTTTCTGCGATCTGAATCATCATTTATGAATTCTTGAACGAATTTCACTTTATAGGGATACAAATTTTCTTTTTTCAAAAATTTGGAAACTGTTGTTTGATGTATATCATTATCATAGGCTGCGTCAGTAGTTGAGGAATGTGGGTTATCTTGAAAAGTTAAGAGAACGTCTAGTTTCTTTTCATCTGAGATCCTAGGGCGACCTTTTCCAAAGTGGTCCGTAACACTACCAGTATCCGTCCATTTTCTTTCTATTTTGCTCACTGCAGACTGAGTAATAGGTTGCCTATGAGGATATCTGTTGTTAAACGGCTGACAAACTTCTTTTTGTGTCCTAGTCTTATCACCAGTACCAAGCATTATTAGAATTTCAATTCTTTCTTTCTCTGTTAAACGCATAGTCAATATTTGAAATCAAAATGGCAGATCGTAAATAAATTATATGACTGTGTGACAACACAGTGACAGTGACAAAGTCATTTTTCTTTGGGATTACGCGACAGACATAGGTAGGGTATACAAATGTCCGATAGGTTATTAAATACACAAGTTTTATTTAGATAAGAATATTTCGATAACTGTTGATTTTCAGTATAGGTTATGTTATACCAAAAATGTCTAGAATTTCATAGAAAATTCAAATCAGCAGAAAAAAATAAGGCGTTGTATTGAAAAAATCTAAGATGACAGTTGTACAACTTTTGTGAGTGACCCTGTATAGTTTAAAATAATTTCTAAATATGCGTAAAAATAAATCTAAATCGACTGATTCGAGCGTTTTTCTATTACCTTTTTAATTTCCAAGATAATGAATTTATTCCTTAATTTATCATAACCCTGTATATATACATATATATATATATATATATATATATATATATATATATATATATATATATATACATTTTTTTTCTTTGAATAAATTACGAATTTTAAAGTTACATAGAATGTTGAAACCCGTATATAAAAATTTTAAGGAGTTCAAAAGTTAGCACTTCTGTATAACATAATATACAGGGTAAGTCTGGCAAGCGAGACCCCCCTTTATTTCTATGATGGCGCTATATTCAGCGAACTTTATTTTGTGAGGAGCGTTCACTATACAGAGTGGTTCAGAAAAGTTAGGCGTGGTCCAACTTGGCATTTTTTAATGTATCTAACCCTGTATTTTTTATTTCATTTTTGGATTCAGCTTCCAATTCTGGATATTTTTTGAGTAACATACTATTATCGTAAATTTATTAGTTTTCGCCAAAATAATACTGGAATTTTTTTTTATAGCTTTCGTGCCTTGCTGCATCAAAATTTACTGTTATTATTGGGGCACTCAAGGGGGTTTTGGGGGGCAACCCCTCTACTCTTCAATTTATTTGACTATCCTTGTATTGTTATCCATAATTTGAGTGAGATGTCAAAATTTTAAATAATACGAAAGAATTCACAGCCAAATTTAGACCAATATTACGCTTCTCAAAGTTAATAAAAAGAATCGAAATACCCCATCTTTACAAAACGCTTTTAAAACGTTCCCGCATATAGTTTCGAAATCGAATGAAATGTTTCCTTATGTGTCGTCACTGTCTATCACGAAAAGACGTCTTAAATTGAGCCTGTGATAATTAATAATAGTAGTCTAAACATGTGCGTAGTAAGTATGAAGGTTGTTCTTTTGCTTGTGTTTACCTATCGCTGTCAAGTATGGAAGTTATCTAATTACAAGAGTTGTTTATTTTCTACATTCATAATTAAAGATGAATAATAACCGACAGTTTTCAAATCAGCAAAACGTCGGTATCAAATGAATTTTCCTGATAGAAGACAACCAAGCTGTCAGGTATTTCGCAAAGTATTGCTTCATTTCAGAACAACCGGTAATAACAAGTAAGAAAAATCAGTTCATAATGAGTGGACAATCCAAATTGAGTAGCAGATGATCAGAATATTTCGCAGAGCACAGTATCCCGAATTATTAGAAAACATAAGTATCATCCTTATCACCTCTGTCTGAACCAAGAAGTCGATGGGGATGATTTCCAAAACAGGGTAAATTTTTGTAGAGATCTTCAAACAAGAGTTATTGAAAATAAATCATTTTTGAGAAATATTTTATACACCGACAAATCTTTTAAAAGTAATGGAGCTGTTAATAGACACAACATGCACTATTACAGTACTTGTATGAGAGCTGTAGACAATCAAATAGTTGGGTCTTTAAATGTATGGGGCGGAATTTTAGGATCGCAGGTTATTGGACCACATTTTTTGACGGCACTTCAACGGGCGAAATTTACTTAAATTTTTTAAGAAACGATTTGCCTACATACTTGAGAGGTCCCTCTACAGGTTTGACAAGTTATGTGGTACCATCACGACGGGGCACCTCCTCATTATTCCCACATTCTTCGCAGTTATTTGGATCAAACTTATTCAAACCAATGGATAGAAAGAAAAGGGAGTATAAACTGATTGATCTTACTCCATGTGATTTTTTCCTTTGGGGATATATCAAAGAACAAGTTTATGTAATTCCACCAACTACCATCGAAGATATATATATATATATATATATATATATATATATATATATATATATATATTACTCCTGTAACACTTTTAGATGTGATGTGAATTATTAAAATCGAAATATTGTTTTTTACAAATAGATATTAATTGATGCAATTTTAATAACAATGCTTGTTACTGGTATTGGCTGCAGCTGGTAGTTGCTTTACATTCGTAGAGGGAAACTACAATTTTCTTTTTCAAATATCATTTTGACGAAAACTATTAAATTTACGATGATAGCGTGTTATACAAAAACATCCCGAATTCCAAGCTGAATTCAAAACTGAAATAAAAAATACAAGGTTACATTTAAAAATGCAAAGTTAGACACGCCCAACTTTTTTGAACCACTCTGTATAGTGAACGCTCATCATAAAATAAAGTTCGCTGAATATTAAAAATATTTTATATAAAGTTTTTTTTCTATTTTCAGCTATCACAGATATACAGGGGGGGTCTCGTTTGCCAGGCTTACCCTGTACATATACTGGACAAACATTATTTTGATACAAACAATTAAATAACTGAGAATTTTCGCCATTTTTTGTAATATTATTTTTATTTTAAATATGTGTAGTCGACAAAAATTAAGTATCTATGTCAATGACTTCCATTATTTTTCAATGTTAACATTTACCCCACCTATATCAGTTTTAAATTTGACTATTATCGGTTTTGCGTTTTCAAAATATGATCACCAATCGTTTGGCGGGGGGCTAATTTCGAGGTTGCGGTGGGGGGAGTAAGCTCCCCCTAGCAGCCCCCCCCCTAGTTGCGCCACTGAGAACTAAGTTTTGGTTTTCAATATAGCCTCCTTGGTTTATAATGCACTTCTGAATATTTTTTCTAAATTTTCTGTGTATGGATGCGTTTCGCAACTTTATTGTTGCATCCTCAGGACACACATATAGATTCAATATCTTGCGTGAAACCCATATTATCAGCTTTTACCTACTCCGTTGGTCCGCAGATATTTCTCAGATATTAAGTTTCTAAATGATTTAGAAAATAAAATAAGCAAAGATTTGCAAAATAGCCTGACAAACTTGGCAACACTGAATTGTTGACAAACAAGTACCAGTGAAAAAGAGAGGTTTTGACTGGATACCTCTCTCTCTGACTGCCTCTCCCCCTTTATAACTCTATGGACATACTTCACTATGTCTATTTCCGATAAAAGGAAGGATTCACAACAATTCAGTTGAATAAGTAGTTTTAGACCCATTTGACGCTTGATTTTTAGTCATGCGGAAACACACAGATCGACAGATAGGTAGGTAGAAAATGATAAAGATCCTGTATGATTTTTTCACTATTACAATACTTCCATGTTAAGAAATAGATTTAATTAGTAAAGTTCACTGTGACCTATACAAATATCTGAATTAAATTTCGGCCCAGCTTTTTCATCTTTATTCAAAAGCCCCATGTTTTTCCCGCGATTCGGAAATGCAGGATGCGGCGTCAGTCGACAGCGGTGCATGCCCTATCAGCCCTGAAGCTCCGAGCCGGAGGGGCCTTGAGAGCCACTTGTGCTGGGGCCCATACGTGACCTAACAAAGCCCATCCCGGCAGCGCTGCTGATTTAATGATGTCTTGTTTTAATTGCTGACAAATTGCCAATTGCCGCTGTCACGTCTTCGCTATACGGGTCCTGCTATCGCCCCGTTTTCCTTTGTGTTTCTTTTTCGACTTTCCTGCTTCTGTTTTATAGAAAACAGAATGAATAATATTTACTCCAAAAGTTCTAACAATTTCAGTAGCCAGAAAAATCTTTAAAATCTCACTAAATCATATTTTTGATAATCTATTGATTTTATGATTTATAAAATGATCCAAACGAATTTTGATTTTAGATAAACGACATCGGACGTAGTCTTAAAGTTTTACCACAAAGTATAATAGTATATTACATACCGAGTAGGAAAGTTTTCATTACGGTCTCTAGATTTAGTTAACAATATAAACCTCTCGACAGTAATGAAAACTTCCCTCCAAACTTATATTATTTTATTTACAACACAATAACCACACCATTAATCAAAAAGGAGATACAATATTTCATTTTGAAAATGAAAAAATGTAATACAAAAAGCCAAAATTTGTCATTTTCTATTTTGGCGTTTTTAAGTGAGTATGAACTTTACAGGAGAGCAAAAAAGCAAGGGAAGCAGTGGTTCCCCAAAAAAAAAACTACAAAATATCTTCTAAAATGTAATTTTTGAAATAGGTAACCATTAATTTAGTTTATATCAAAAATGCTAAAATATTATCTTAATTATCAAGCCCATAATAATACGGCCTTGACTCCGACCCAGCCACAATATAAAATCGAATAGAACCTATGCGGGCCGATAGCTTCTCTGCAGCCAAGTCCTGTATGCTCGATTTCCTGTGAATCGAGCCAGAGGTTATTGAACTTTCCACCGGCTGTTTGCAATTTTTGCATTTCAGTCGCGTGCTTTAAGTGGGGGCGGAAGCTATCGTTGGAATAGGTTCTTTGTTTGAACGGCTATCCGTGTGTTGTGTGATACGTACATCGCGTCGTGCATGGTGCGATATGGAAGACAATAATACCGACGTGGATATGCAAATACCGTCAACTTCGGCTGTCGGTAATAATCTTGAAAATGTTGGAGAATTTAGTAAGAATAGTTTGTGTGAAAGGACGGGCAAAACCGCCTATGAAAAATTTAACCACAAAAATGAAAAACTGTATTAGACATTTTTATCCTGAAAAATAATACGAACAATTTAAATGGCTAACAGGGTGTGAAAATATAAGTAAATTATTTTGTTGGCCATGTTTACTTTTTGAAAATGAAAAAGGTCTCTGGAATAAAACTGGTTTTTCCGATTTAAACAATTTGCATAAAGCTGTGAAAAGACACATTATGTCCAAAAGGCATTTGCAGGCCGTCATAAAAGAAAGTCTTCGGCAAAACCAGAATTGAACACGCCCTTAATAAACAGTTGGAAATTAGTCACCGCCAACTTAATGAACTAGTCGATAAAAATAGGCAAATATTAAGAAGACTTAATTGTCCAATTTATTGTATATTGTCATTTTAATTGTTTTTACAAAAGTATTCTTAGTGTTAATTGGGTATTTAAATATTGTTTATTGTACTATTTATGTATGTTTAATTTAGACTATATTAGTTAAATGACTTGTAATTTTATGGAAGCTTAGTCACAAGAGTTTACTCTTGATAACAAATAAAGCGATTTTTGACTTTGCCTTTGACTTATCGATGTTGTTTGTTTTCTCGGACAGCACGAATTGGGATTTAGAGGTCATGATGAAACAAGGGTTTCTTCAAATAGAGGAAATTTTCAAGATTTACTTAGTTTAATGGCTAAATATGATGATTACTTAAAAAAATCATTTAGAGCAGTCTAGCGTTTTTCGCTGAAAGTCGAATCGAATCCAGAATGATTTAATTTCCGCTGTTGCAACCATTATTCTAAAAAGAATTAAGCAGGAGATTGGCGAGGCGCGGTTTTTTGCTATTGTTCTGGACGAAACAACTGATATAATTAGTTTTAGCCAATTATCTATAGTAATACGCTACGTTAAAACAGACGGAAGTATTCAAGAGCGATTTTTAGGTTTTAAGAATGTGTTCGAAAATCGTACAGCAGATGCATTATATACCGTAGTTTATAACGTTACTAAATAAATTAATGGAGAAAAAAAATTAGTTTCTCCAAGCTATGAGAGATACAGTGATGGCAGGACAATTAAGGGGTCTGCAAGCTAGTGTTCGAGAAACATTCCCAAGAGCTGTGTTTGTTCATTGTTTTGCTCATAAATTAAATTTAGTTTTATCCCAGTCCATCAATCACATTAAAGAGTGTAAAGTATTTTTCGTTACTTTAAGTGGTATGACTGCTTTTTTTTCCAAGTCAACAAAACGTACACAAGCTTTGGACTCCATTGTCCACAAGCGATTGCCCAAAGAAGCTCCTACTAGGTGGAACTATAATGGAAGACTTGTGTTAACAGCATCTGAAAATCGTGAATCACTGATTGAACTATTTGAGAATATAATAGAAAATAATGAAACGTGGGACTCAGAAGCAATAAATAGTTCGAGGGGGTTTTTGGACTGTTTGAAACGAGATTTTAATTTTAATTATTTGTTGAACATATTTACAGAAATATTTCCATTCTCGGACAATGTTTTTAATATATTACAAACTAAAACAAATGATATTGCTTTTTGCCTAAAAAAAGTGGATGATTTTAAGTCCATGTTAAGCCAAAAAAGAGATGACTTTAACCTATTTTGGGAGAAAACGAGAGCCACAAGCTAAGCGTCTTCAAACAGACAAGGTGGGAGATGTTCAAACATCATACAGACGCCTCTTTTATGAAATAATCGATTCAATTCAGCAACAAATACACTATAGATTTAACGGTTTAAATGATTTTAAATTCCTCGAGCTCTGCAATTTTGATGCATTTAAAGGAAAAACTTTTCCAGAAGATGCGTTTAAATCTCTTCTTCTTCATTATGGCCAGTTCTTCGACCGAGTGTTACTGCGATGAACTAAAAGTGATTTACGAAACTAATGACATTAGGGCAAAAAATAACCCTAAGGAACTAATGCAATTTTTAAACGACAAGGAGCTGGAAGATGCCTACACCGAAGTGTCGAAATTGTGTAAATTAGTATTGACAATACCTGCCACAAGTTCATCAGTAGAACGCAATTTTTCAACACTTAAACGTATAAAAAATTTCGTGAGAAATTCAACGGTTCAGGGGAGACTTTCGCATACATCGCTGGTGTCCATTGAAAATAAACTTCTCCAAAATATGTCGGAGCATCGACGTTTTTATGATGACGTCATTGACGAATTTGCAAAAAATGATCGAAGAATCGAATTACATTACAATTAGGTTTTAGTTTCTCAAACTTGCTTCGCTTTCTTAAAATTTCACCGCACGCCCCTGGTTTAAGACTTTGAATAAATAAACTTACAGGAAAGAGCCTAGCGTAGACTATAAGATAAAAAACAAAAATACAATAATTCTGATGTAAAATAAAGCAACTCTTTGGAACGAATATTATAAAAAATGACCAACGTTCTTAAGGTAGCCACTTCTTGACTGCTTCAAGCTAATAATATTTTATTCAAAAATATTACCTAAATAAACAACTTATACAGACTCTATTCCTACAAAAAAAATACAGAGTGTCTCATTAAAAAACACAAGTTTGATTTGCAGCTAAAAATGGACAGCTCACAACGAAAATCTTACTACGCCACTGGATTCTACGTAAAAAATTGTATACGAGCCAGTTTTTAGGTTTGAGATATGAAGAGGGTGGTCCCAAAATGCAATATTTTCAATTTCGTATTATATCTCAAAAACAAAGGCGGCTATGAAAATTATCTTTATAGCATTTTCATTTCACAAAAAAGTAGCACACTATGGCGAAAAACGCAACTCTCTATCTTTACTCGAAAATGAGATACTTCGTAATATCATTGAAATGGGAGACGCTGTACACTGTGTCCCAGATTGCTTGTAATCACAGGGTTTCTCGGAAACCAGCAGAGATATAAGTTTGCGGTTTTCGCGACCCTGTGTCACTTTTTCGAGAAACTTTGAATGCCGCAAACAGAATTGTGCCACATCGTTTCGTTCCCGAGATACAGGGTGAAATAGAGATTTTGCGCTTTTGGGGGTGGTATCATATTTCGGATACCCTATCAGATAGAGAAAAGGTAAAAACTGCTATGGATAGACATTTTTACGTAGAATCCAGTGTTGTAGTCGCACAAATTTTTAGACAATCCGTTTTTGAGATATAGCCCAAACTTAGTATTTTTTAAATGGGACACCCTGTATTTTTTTATTCCAAAAAATTCGCCTTTTTTTTCTCTTTAAAATGATGTATCACACTATGCACTTAAACTAAACCTTATAAACGCTATATTAAAAGAAAAACGTAAGTTGGCCATGGAAATATGGGTAGATATTAAAAGTGTCCAGAAGCAAAATTAAACAACATAAAAAATTAATAACCATTTTTTTACTATGAAATAAATAAACTTAATAATCTTGATAAACTTAATGACAATACTAAACAAATTCTACATAACTAGAAAAACTGTTCAAAATGGCCGCCCCCCTCACGAACACATAATTGGCACACAGTGCGAATTCTTCTTAGAGCATTCTTCATTATTACAGGTCTATCTTTCAATGATCTAAATGCCTGAATGGTTGCATTTTGCAGCTGCTCCATCGTATTGACTGGATTCAGGTAAATTCTGTTTTTTAAGTAAGACCAAACGAAAAAATTTAATATTGACAGGTCTGGCGACCTAGCAGGCCACCTTACTGGTCCATTTGTACCAATCCAGCGATCGTGAAAATTTTCAAATAGAAATGGCCTTATAATTTGCGCATTGTGGGCAGGAGCACCGTCCTGCTGAAAGTAAATTTTGTGCAGATTTGCTAGCGGCAAGTTATCCAATAAATCCGGTAGTATTTGATTTAAAATTGCTAGATATCTATCTGCTGTTAAATTATTAATGTAAATATGGAATGTAATCTTTGTTCCCAATATAAAGCAAGCGACGCTAAACCCAAACCTTCCTTGCTCCTGACGTTCTCTTGTTAAAAATTGGTTTTCCGTATACCAGTGCCTATTATTATGCCTATTAAAAATACCACTACAACTTATATAGGTTTCGTCGGACCATATAACCTTGCTACCGAAGTCAGGGTCATTTTGGGTTTTTTGAAGATACCAGTTACAAAAATTTAGACGCCTTTCTGCATCTCCAGGATGCAATTGTTGCATTACATTTACTTTATAAGGCTTATATTTATGTTTTCTTAATATCCTTTGCGTTTGTGATTTTGACACCCCCCACTGTTTCCTGAATATGCCTACATGAATTCGAGTGATTGGCCTGAATACTTGCTAATACAACAATCTCATTGTTCTCGTGATTTCGTTTATTATATGTTTTAGCCCTGTGCTTTGAAAATGATCCATCATTAATTAAATTTAATTTAATTCGGCGAAAAATTGCCTTGTGTGGCTGAGGCCTTTCTGGATATCTACGATATAAAAAAAGCTTTTGGAAATAGTCCATAACTCAAAGTGCAATTGAAAAAAAAATTTGAAAGGAGGTTCATAATAATTTAAGCGCTTGGTGCTTACCTGTTAAAATATAAATCAGATGCTTGATTACTGTTTTCATGACATTCAATAAAACAAACCATCATATGATACTTATGACTATTTTCAAAATTATTCATTTCTTCTTAATATCTATTAATTTACCTGTTAGAATTATTGGTAACTCGTATGATAAGAGGATAAACACGGCAATATTTGATATATTTAAGAAACAAATAGTTTTGATTTTTGTTTCCATGCCATATTTCCATGGCCAACTTACGTTTTTCTTTTAATATTGCGTTTATAAGGCTTAGTTTACGTCAAAAGTGCATAGTGTAATACATCATTTTAAAGAGAAAAAAAAGGCAAATTTTTTGGAACCAAAAAATACAGGGTGTCCTATTTAAAAAATACTAAGTTTGGGCTATATCTCAAAAACGGTTTGTCTAAAAAAAAATTCGACTACAGCACTAGACTCTACGTAAAAATATCTATCCATAGCAGTTTTTACCTTTTCTTTATCTGACAGGGTGTCCGAAATATGATACCACCCCCAAAAGCGCAAAATTTCTATTTCACTCTGTATCTCGGGAACGAAACAATCTGGCACAATTCTGTTTGCGGCATTCAAAGTTTCTCGAAAAATTGACACAGAGTCGCGAAAACCGCAAAGTTCTATCTCTGCTGGTTACCGAGAAACCCTGTGATTACAAGCAATCTGGGACACAGTGTACATTCCGCAATAAGACCATATTTGTTTTTGTTATTCTTACATTGGTCTTGTTTAACATTTTCAGGTATAGAACTACTTCTTCTTTATTCGTATTTATTTTGTCTATAAAAATCAAATCCCAATATAATTTTTTAGGTTATCGTGTAATAAACTGTAAAAAAGTTACAGTGATGCGGTTTTCGATGTTTAAACGCTCTATCTATCTAGAATTGGTCAACGCTGCCTCGGTTCATCAAAATGGTCCTCCGCATAATATATAGGGTAGAGGATTATAGTGGGAAGAGGGCAGGCAAATAAAACCACTATGGTAATTTATATCCCAACGTTTCGTGGTCAATTACCACTTTTTCAAGGGCCTATAATAAAGAAAAAGAAACATTTGGTCCTACTATGATAAACCTATCTAATTTGAAATGTCAGAAATTGTACTTAACCCTATTTAAAAATGACGAGCAACAATAAATTGAACACATTAAGACAAGAATAAATAACAATGTTTCACTTACCAATACTTCACGCGGGCGCGGTCTGGATGCCTTTATAAATCATTTTAGTGTATGTAAATTTATAAAGCTTCATAAAGTGACTGCAAAATCTTAGCGAATACACCCTTTTTAAGTTTTAAGTTATTCTTATAAACAACGTTTTATTTCCGACTGATATGGGAAATGATATGAAGTTAGATATTAAAGAATTAGGGGTTTATCGCAAATAGTGGAACTACATCAAGACCGCCCAGTATGGCGTATACAAAGTCAACTAATAAATAAATCAACCTTAAAAAACATCACGAAACATCTAACCTAGTAGGTCACAAATTTAAAATATAACAAAAACACAGAAAAGTAGTGAAAAAATAGGACAGACGAGGGTAATATTTTTTATATTATTGGTTTAAACCACTCTGGAAATGATTTTTATATTTATTTAGTATTGATGAGTAACAGCAACTTAAATTGTTTGTATCTGTTCTAAAATTAATCGAATTATTCAGGTTAATATATATCATTTCTCCAATATTACGCTTTATATAATTTTGTTCTTTATCAAAAATTATTGTCTTTGAAAAATCAAATTCATGACCCGTGTTGCGATGATGAAGACTGAGAGCAGTTGTCTCTATTTTATTATGATTGCGACAGTCGTTTGTATGTTGTCGGAGGCGATCTTTTAAAAATACTGCCTCGTCTGACCGACGCACAGTGTGGTAAATCGGCCATGTAGTACGACATAATTATTCAAGCATTGTTTTAACGTTTTTTAAATTTCATATAATACTATTTAGGATAGGTAACAAAATGTTTTGCAAAAAAAAAATGTAAACAAGATGCGGGTTACTAAAATGGCTTCAGTTTTTAATAAAAATGTAATGTTTTGTGTAACTTAAAAACACAATTGATGTCAAAATGCATGAATCATTGCTTTAAACTTATTATTAACTAATAGCTATATGACGCATATAAAATTAAGATAGAATACAAGGTGTCTTGTCAAATATTGCTTTATTTAGGTTATGTAGAATTGTGAGTACAAAATATCATTGAGTTTCTATTCTATTCATTACATAAACAATAGAAGAACTTTTAGACTAAACAATATGTAACAGATAATGTTTTAGAAAAGCCCACTACGTATGCACCTGCACCCAAGCACTCCTTAATTTTTTTGATTTTGGTAATAAAACATTCAAATAAAAATTAATTAGTTAGGTATACTTTTCGTGATAAATAAATTGTTTTTGTTATTTGCCATATACAATGAAGTCGATATTTTTTAGATATTGCACTTAATATATTTTTATATTTATTTTTGTATTTATTTTATATTTTATATATTGCACTTTATATATTTTTATATTTTTATGAAATTATCTTTACAAAAATGCCAATTACTAGCACTGAACTGGTAGCTTAGGAGATATCTTCGTTTAAGATTTATTTTTGTAAAGGTAGAAAAGTCGTTAAAATTTACCTAATTGATTAGTTTTTTATTTGAAATTTTCATTTCTAATATTAAAAGAATTGAAGGGAGTGTGGTTTTATAAAATTATATCTTAGTTATTTACCGAATTTTAAAAGTGTTATCATTTTGCTTGGAAATAATGTGGCATTATAACTGTTAATTTAGTTTTAACACGATGTGGCATTTAAAACTTCTACCGAGGGATAAAATATCCATATTTTTAAAATGGGTTCGCCATCTTGAACTTTAAAAAGATGACAGCTGTAATACAAAATTCCAAAATTTTGTACCTTAGTCTTTGCAAAATGTTTACCGTTATTACACTCGGACGATTATTTGCAAAGTTCTGGTCATATAAACATCGTGCAGTTTTTTTTGGTGCAGTCAGTAGTAATTAAGGAGCCATAGTTAAAGCTATATAAATCCCGAATGGGCATCTATGAGCAGCTAATTTTTTGGTTTTTGGTTAAAAGGGATCCTTTTTCTTATTTTTTATATAAAAATTAAACTAAACTTCAACAAACTTTTTTTGCATCCTCTACAAGTTAAAAACAAACTACCTAAATATAGTAATACCTAAAAAGACCCAAATTTTTTGAGGTAAGGGCTTTAATATTTAAAAAGTTTTGATACCGTAGAAAACTTTAATTATAAACAGTAGTCATGTAAGAAATTAGAAAAACATTTGCTATGTTTAGTATCATATTTTCTGTTTTGAAAATGATGTATAGAAACATGTTAATTTCAGATTTAAAATATTTACTAACTTTAAGGCTTCCCCTCCGAGAACTGTAATTATAATTTTGTTTCTCAATTGCATTTTTCTATTATTAACACTATCTTAAATATAGATTTTTAGAATATGTTAAGAATATTGCAAAATTACATTTGGGACTTATGTCGTGCTAGACGGCCGATTTAACTCACTGTGCGACGTAAAACGTATTCCGGCACTGGGAACATGGAATTCCATGAATTACGTTTGAATCATATTCAGCAGGCAGTCTATCTTTCAATCTTGTAAACAAATTGTTAACAGTTTTAACATTGTAAAAAGCAAAATTACATTGATTGTTGGTATCCTTAAAACATTTTTGTATCTTAGTGGACAATCCAGGTATAAAAGGAAACTTATAATACAGTTTATTACTGTCCTCATTTTCCTTCAAACTTTATATCTAACTTCATATCGTTTCCTATATGAGTCGGAAATAAAACATTGTTTATAAGAATAACTTAAAACGTAAAAAGGGTGTATTCACTAAGATTTTGCAGTCACCTCATGAAGCTTTATAAATTTACATACACTAAAATTATTTATAAAGGCATCTCGACCGCATGAGGTATTGGTAAGTGAAACATTGTTATTTATTCTTGTGTTAATGTGTTCAATTTATTGTTGCTCTTCATTTTTAAATTGGGTTAAGTACAGGGTGTTCCAGCGAGGACTGAACAGGGACCTATTTTCGACCTTCCTTGTATTTTGGAAAAATTCAAAATAGCCAATCGATGTATTTTTTCTTGTAGAATCCAAAAATGTCATCGAAAAAATATTTAAACCAGAAACAAAAGAGTTACGCTATGCATCAGGTGTTTTTTAAATGGAATGTATCGTTTTTTATACGATTTTTGGAAAGAGTGATTTTTTTTATGTCCGTTCTGATTAAAAGATTTGATTTTGCGATAGCTGTTTATATTACATTTTATTGTTTTACAAACTAAAATTTTAGCTTCACCTGTTTAAAATATACGATAGGTTGGTATAGGTGATCAAGGTAAAATGACGTTTGAATGCTTTGTCAATAAAAATTGACATTATTTTAATTATTGTCGAAGTCTTCACCTAAAAAATATATATTTGACTCTGATCGAAATGAAATACTCTTTGGACGAGAGACTACAGATTGTTATGCTATTTTACAAGTGCCAAGAAAATGCAAGAAAAGCAAGAAGAAGATTTATTGCAAATTTTCACAGAAATATATCCATCAATACAATTCTAAGGATAAAAAACCTATTTGAGGAAAATAAAACTTTACATGATAGAAAAAGAAATTCAATAAAAAATAATTATTTAATAATAAAATAAAACTACTAATAACATAAGTTTTCAATGTCACCGCCGTTTTTCTCGAAACAACATCGATAACCCCTTTGTAGCCTTTCTAAACTTGCTTACAATATGATTTTCCTGGTTAAGGCGGTTTATTTCATCGACAATTTTTCCCATGATCTCTTGAATATTTTCGTTTCGTTGTCTGTATACGACGTTCTTCAAATGGCCCCAAAGAAATGTATCCAAAACTGAGAGGTCGGGGCTATTGGGCGGCCAAGCATATGTTCCATTTCGCCCTATCCATTCGTTATGGCGCCGATTTAAAAATTGAACCACATCATGCACGGCATGAGGAGGTGCCCCATCATGTTGCCAAATTAAATTCTGATATTCTGCCAATGGTAAGTCTTCCAAAAAATTTTCAATTTCGTTTTCTAAAAACTCATAATATCTGTGCCCATTTAAAGTCCCGTTAAAAAATATTGGTCCCAAAATTGTATTGTTTTTTATCCCACACCAAACATGAATAGAATTCCTCCCTTGAAATTTGATAGTCTGGAACTTTTTTGGATTTTCAACGGCCCAGTGGTGACTATTATGTCTGTTGAATACTCCTGATGTTGTGAAAGTAGCTTCGTCGGTCCACACAATATTTTTGAATAAATTAGGGTCTTCGTTTTCTTGCCGATTTACCATTTGAGAAACAAATTGGAAGCGAAGTTCTTTTTGTGCCGGTGTTAGGTACTGAAGTGGAAGGATACGAAAAGGCCTAAATTTATGAATTTTCAGAGTCCTGTGAACAGTCCCTCGGGTAACTCTTCTGCGCCTTACACCGCCACCGTACTGAACTTCCCGAACTGCATCCGAAATATATTTGGTTGGATTAACTTGAAAATAATTTATAATGGCCTGGTCTCGATTTGTTCTTTGTATAATTCTTTTTCTATCATGTAAAGTTTTATTTTCCTCAAATAGGTTTTTTATCCTTAGAATTGTATTGATGGATATATTTCTATGAAAATTTGCAATAAATCTTCTTCTTGCTTCTCTTGCATTTTCTTGGCACTTGTAAAATAGCATAACAATCTGTAGTCTCTCGTCCAAAGAGTATTTCATTTCGATCAGAGTCAAATATATATTTTTTAGGTAAAGACTTCGACAATAATTAAAATAATGTCAATTTTTATTAACAAAGCATTCAAACGTCATTTTACCTTGATCACCTATACCAACCTATCGTATATTTTAAACAGGTGAAGCTAAAATTTTAGTTTGTAAAACATTAAAATGTAATATAAACAGCTATCGCAAAATCAAATCTTTTAATCAGAACGGACATAAAAAAAATCACTCTTTCCAAAAATCGTATAAAAAACGATACATTCCATTTAAAAACCACCTGATGCATAGCGTAACTCTTTTGTTTCTGGTTCAAATATTTTGGAATTTTGGATTCTACAAGAAAAAATACATCGATTGGCTATTTTAAATTTTTCTAAAATACAAGGAACGTCGAAAATAGGTCCCTGTTCAGTCCTCGCTGGAACACCCTGTACAATTTCTGACATTTCAAATTCGATAGGTTTATCATAGTACGACCAAATGTAATGTGTCTTCTTCTTTTTCTTTATTATAGACCCTTGAGAAAGTCGTAATTGACCACGAAACGTTGGGATATAAATTACCATAGTGGTTTTATGTGCCTGCCCTCTTCCCACTATAATCCTCTTCATTGAACGATTTAAAGGGTGCTATACGAATTCCAATATATAGGGTGTTATATAATATCTTGCAATTTTACAAGAGTTCGTAAGCCCCGAGTTTCTGCAATTTTCAGTTTTGTTTAATTTTGGGCGTGTTATAATATTCTACGAACCATTATCTACCAATTTGGCGTGCTTTTAATTAATTCATTTGTTTTTAATATACGGGGTAAAATTAGTGATTTCTGAACTTCCAAAAGAAAATTATTTTTAACTATTCAATAATTATTTAAAATTAATAATTTTTACATAATTGTATCTTAGTTAAGTTTGCGTTATTTAAAAAAACTATAGCTGTATTATACAGGGTGTTACACTATTTTTGAATCAGTAACATAACAAAGTTTTTGCAATTTTTTTAAAGCTCCTCATCAATATAAGTTAAGCTAATTTTCAGAGACCAAAGGAAGAATTACTATTCAGGTAATTAAGTTAAATTTAATAGAAAAGCCTATATAAAGGTTTTTGTCAAAAGGTAAAAAATCGTTTGGGTAAATACGACTATATTGTATCAACGTCAATGCTAATTCTTTCTTTGGTCTCTGAAAATTAACTTAACTTATATTGATGAGGATCTTTAAAAAAATTGCAAAAACTTTGTTATGTTACTGATTCAAAAATTGTTACCACCCTGTATAATACAGCTGTAGTTTCTTGATCAACCCAATTTTAACTAAGATAAAATTATATAAAAATTACTAATTTTAAATAATAAGTGAATAGTTAAAAATAATTTTCTTTTGGCAGTTCAGAAATTATTAAATTTACCCCGTATATTAAAAACAAATGAATGGATTAAAAACCAGCCAAATTTAATGGCTCGTAGAATATCATAACATGCCCAAAATTAAACAAAACTGAAAATTGCAGAAACTCGGAACTTTTGTAAAATATGCAAGATTTTATATAACACCCTAATATATTATGCGGAGGACCATTTTGATGAACCGAAGCAGCGTTGATCAATTCTAGATAGATAGAGCCTTTAAACATCGAAAACCGCATCACTGTAACTTTTTTAGTTTTTGAAAAATTCCGCTTTAAATTTGGGTAAACATTTTGAGATGTGCAAAGCAAATGGCCAGCAGTTTAGAACAATTTGGTTTTGGTCATTACAAAAAGTAGAATAAAAAGACAAATATACGCAGTTTAAATTTTCTTTTCCTTTTTTTTAATGTAAAACACACATTAAAAGATTCAGCATTTTTTTCTAGAGAACACTCTAATAATTTCTCACCCTAAATCCTCTCTCCCCTTCTTCGACTGTTTTTGTGGGCGTTAGTGTAGTAAACATATAAAGTCTGATAAATCTAGAATGTCATGAGCAGAACCGGACACCGTTTTATGGAGCGGCTATCAATAAATATTCGCCACAGTGTCGCTAGCAGTTTGATACTTTTATGCGACACACACGGGGTGGAAGTTGCCACCGATCGACGTTTTGGCGACCGTTTTGATGGATTTATTGGTTGATGTGGGTCTGATGGGCACCCTATTATATATACATTTTCGAGTTGTATGGATTATTCGTGGCATAGAATGTCATGTACAATTTTAGAGTTTGTATGGTTTTAGTATTTCAAAACTAAAATTAGTCTTAAAATATTCTTTGTGTGTGATAAAATGTATCCCTTTTTGTTCGATATTTATTGCATAAAGTTTTTCCATAATAATAATAATTATATATATGTATATATATATATATATATATATATATATATATATATATATATATATATATATATATATATATATATATATATATATAATAACCGAAATTCTGCATGGATACAATCTCAACGTGATCAAATTCAAACGCCACAAAGGGAATTTGACTCTATCAAGGAGGAAGTTAGCAGCTTTATTAAGGGAACGAGCAACTGGATGTCGCCAGGAGTTGACCATATTCACAATTTCTGGTATAAGAAATTTGAGGTCCTCTATGAAACTATGGCCCGTCATTTTACTAAAATAATGCATCATCCGAGGACAACCCCCGTATTTCTAGTACTAGGCACTACAACTATGCTACCCAAAAGCAATAGGACAGAAGACCCGTCCCAGTACAGGCCCATCACCTATTTGTCCACCATGTACAAGATCCTCACAGGATGCATTGCAAATCGCATCTATCATCATATTGACAATCATAAACTATTAGCGTAGGAGCAGAATGGATGTATTCGAGACCATCAAAAATGCAAAGAACTTATCAGCCACACATAGGTAAGGAAGCATCCAACAGGTGGCTGAAGGACGGACAACTATTCTCAGAGACAGAAGGATTTGTGATAGCAATACAGGACCAGGTTATTAACACACGGAATTACACAAAATTCATTATCAAGCAGACACAAAAAAAACAACCCATCATACACCCTGGTTTTATAGACTATAAAAAGGCGTTTGATAGTGTACCACATTCCTAGTTCACAGACGTACTAGGAATATACAAAATTCACCCTATGATCATCAATTTCCTGGCAACTATCAAGCATCAGTGGAGAAGGAACCTGAGGATCTATAATGACGATCAATCCCTTACCACCAATGAGATACACATCAATAGGGGCATTTACCAAGGAGACTCGTTAAGCCCACTTTGGTTCTGCTTAGCGATGAACCCCCTTTCCACGTTGCTCAACAATACAGGACATGGCTTCAACATCAAAGCGAATAGAGACGAACCATATCCCCCACCTTCTGTATTTGGATAATATTAAGCTAATGTCTTAAACAACGCAAACAGCAAAGCCATTAGTGGTGATCTAGCCCTTCCCAGTGGAGAAATAGTTCTAGCGATGAACCAAGGAGAGACCTACAAATACCTAGGGTTCCAACAAGCCGGAAATCTCATTACAGCAATTAACACCTACGCTGTGCCCGGGCTGACCTACAGTTTTGGAATCTTGAAATAGACTAACACTGAGATAGAAGAACTACAACGAACTACCCGCATAATGATGACCGGAATTACAGGAAATTTAT
Organism: Kuschelorhynchus macadamiae; assembly: GCA_030620095.1. Lineage (NCBI taxonomy): Eukaryota > Metazoa > Arthropoda > Insecta > Coleoptera > Curculionidae > Kuschelorhynchus > Kuschelorhynchus macadamiae. The sequence continues at coordinate 19,555 of JAUTXW010001763.1, forward strand.
TATGAAAGGCCGGTTCGTTGAATCCGATAAGTGTTGAAAATGTAGCGAGAGATCATGCAAAGAACATACAACTTCTGGCTACACTTACCTAGCAAACACGGACTGTATCCAGCGACATAACCAGATGTATAACATCATACACCAGAAACTTGCCAATAAATACGGGCCCCTGAACACCTTTGTGCCCTATTGTAAATACCAACCAAGTTCAGTGCTTGAAAATAATGCCTTTAAACTGTACTACGACCGGACAATTATCACCGACAGACGGGTGACGAATAATCGGCCTGGTATGATACTACTAAATAAGGAAACAAAAACAGCTTATTTGATAGATGTCCAAAAGGCCAAATATGCGGAGCTGGCCATCGAGATACAGTAGATGTGGCGACTGAATAAGATTTATGTGATACCGATCGTTGTATCCTCAACTGGACTAGTTCCAAAAACACTAGAACAGAACCTGAAAATCATAGGACTGCATACTAACACCTTCATCGACATCCATCGGCACTCAGGTTGCATCAAAATTTAAAGAATCTCTTGACGGCAACTATCGACGCCTAATCCGGCAGATTTGATCCTTGGGATTATCCGGGCAAAACAAGGTTACAGCAACTAATATGCTTGCCATTCCTATACTTTCATATTCCTTTGGTATCCTTAAATGAAATGTGGATGTGTTGCGCCAGCTAGATCCAGAGACACGTCCGTACCCCGGATTTACCTTCCACGGGTGCGGGGAGGCAGGGGACTCTTGAGTGTGCACGACAGAGTTGTGTTGGGGGTGGACGGTGCGCGTCTTCAATAGTTCGAATCCGCTTATGACGTTTGTCCAAAATCATGGAAGAACGAGTGTGGGTGCTTTTATCTTTAAGGCGGCACAAAGAGCAGCAGATGAACTGTGACTGCGACTTGATCTCGAAACTCAAGACCGAGTAATTGATAGAACAACAGTCACTGCACTGGAACCAAAATATCTTAAAGCCCGTATTATAATGGCTGAAAACGACAAGCTTTATAGGCATATACTTTCCTCTTATAGAAGAACGTGGCTTGTCGACAAGGCACAAATTTACCTTTTTAAAATCAGCAAGGCTAAGATCGGATACTGAGGGATTTATAGCGGATTGTCAAGATGGTGTATTTAACACTCAAGTCTATCGCAGTCGCGTCTTGGGTATGGAGGTTCCTGATAACAGCTGCAGGGCCTACCACGAAGCGCCGGAATCACTTATGCACTTACTAAGTGCTTGCCCTTTTTATCTATCTTCGGCCCATATCCAAAGCCACAACGTTGCATTGCGAGTGCTTTATTACCACCTTAGGCACACGTGCAAGATAGACGAAACATCAGTGCTGCCATATGTACCGGGGGATATTACCGACTGTATTGGAACTTTTCAGTTTCCACTATCAGATTCAAGCCAACAAGCCTGACACTTTGTCGTAATTGTCACACTCGTTATTGGAGCCCTAGGAAGGATCCGCCCTACATTCCTTTCTATCTTAAAAACAATCCCACATTGCAAAACATCAGCACAATGGATATTGGGATTGATGCAGAAGGCGGTTATTCTGAGTTCTTCCCCCCTGCTCAGATGTCACACAGTAATCCATGCTCGCTAACCACCGAAGGAATCGGGGAGTGACATGGATCTTTTTTTATTTTCGTCTTACACGACCCTTATTTGAATGAGGTGTCCTGCCGGGATCTATAAAAATTTTTTATAATAATAATAAAGTACGGTTTGCTAGCTGAAAAGATCCCCTATTTTAAATATTTACCTGAACCTGTGCTACAGTCAGATAATCATAAATTGCTATGGGACAGAACTGTCATAACTGACAAAACAATCCCACATAACAGTCCAGATATAATACATTTAAAAGAGAACAAATAACGTACCTTATTGATATCAGCGTGCATGCCAGCTCTCGTCAGCATACAGCATAAGCGGATATGGCGACAAAAAGAAGTCTACACCGCCCCAATTGTATTACCTTCAACTGGGATAATTCCCACAAAACTGCTCCAATCGCTAATGGATTAAAACAACAGCACAGTCTTTATATTGAGTTGCAAAAAGCAAGCATACTATCCTCATGCCACATAGTAAGTTTTTACAATAGGAAGACAACTTATCTTAGACCGTATCTTCTTAAAACTGACAAGGTCTGCCACAAAATAAAAATAATAATAACTAGTTTTTGCCCGCGATTTCGTACGCGATGTGGTAATATAAATATTGTATTTTAAAAATCAGATTGCCTTTTGATTAGCCCTGGTTAGGTCTATTTTTTGTAGTGATGTAAAAAAGTATATATATATATATATATATATATATATATATATATATATATATATATATATATATATATATATATATATATATATATATATATATATATATATATATATATTAAAACAAAGAGACAAATTTCATTAGTTTTTTTTATCAAATCTCCTCTTATTATATTCAGTATGTATTAAGTGGATCAGTCCGAGGTTAGCACTAAGTTTGTCAATTAAGTCATCATTAAAGCATAAAACTCTAAGGTAATATTCTGTCCTAAAGGCTGATTAAGAGGCGGACTGATAATTGAACGGCTCGCAGAATATGATAAGTTATGATTGGCCAATACGTACGTTACCCAATCGGGGATTTTGATTGGAGGGTCACTAATTCGCAGATAAACGTTCGGATGTATATGTCAAATCCAACAAATGTCCATAATTAAAGAAAAATAAATTATAGTTTAAAAAAAAACTACAAAACATGCTTTTTATCATGATCAGATCAGCTCAGTATCAAATTAAGACAAATTTAATGTTTCTCCATAAAAAACTTTGGCACCCGCTTTCACCCCTTTAGAAGATTTAATTTTTAAAAATAAGGAAATATGTAACATTTCATTTGTTTTAAAGACTATATTTACAAAGTGTCATCATCGCAACTTAAAATTGTTTTCATACACATTTTACGACCCTTTTTTTTACTTGCAAAATCCCTCCTTTGTCTGTCTGTCAGTCAGTCAGTGAGCCACGGTATAGATAAAAATCCACTAACAACTAGAAAGCACCTAGACCTAATAAAATCCAAAACTACTATATGCTGTCAAAGATTGCAAGAACGGATGATCCACTGCAGTATCGAGCTATTAAATGTCTGTTAAATTTGTATAAAATTCTTGCAGCTTGCATTACCAACAAAGTTTATGAACACGTTAGTACCAACGTCAGGGGCGTGCAGTCCATGGAAGCAAGGCAAGCAGTGCTTCCCGAAAAAAAAATTACAAAACATCTTCTAAAATGTAATTTTTGAAATAGGAAACCATTAATTTAGTTTATATTAAAAATGCTAAAATATCTTAATTATCAAGCCCATAATAAATGTGACCTTGACTCCCACCTAGCCACAATAGAATATCGAATAGAACCTATGCGGGCCGCTAGCTTCTCTGCAGTCAAGTCCTGTATGCTTGATTTCCTGTGAATCGAGCCAGAGGTTATTGAACTTTCCACCGGCTGTTTGCAATTTTTGCATTTCAGTCGTGTGCTTTAAGTGATGGCGGAAGCTATCGTTGGAGTAGGTTCTTTGTTTGAACGGCTATCCATGTGTTGTGCGATACGTACGTCGCGTCGTGCCTGGTGCGATACGGAAGACAATAATACGGACGTGGATATGCAAATACCGTCAACTTCGGCTGTCGGTAATAACGTTGAAAATGTTGAAGAATTTAGTAAGAAGAGTGTGTGTGAATGTGTGGTGTGTGTCTTAATAATAAAGGGATTTTCAACATTAATCTTCGCTGATAAGCTTCAAATAATTTCTAAAGGAAGAGCAAAACCGCCTATGAAAAATTTAACCACAAAAATGAAAAACTGTATTAAACATTTTTATCCGGAAAAACAATACGAACAATTTAAATGGCAAACAGGGTGTGAAAATATAAGTAAGTTATTTTGTTAGCCATGTTTACTTTTTGAAAATGAGAAAGGTCTCTGGAATAAAACTGGTTTTTCCGATTTAAACAATTTCCATAAAGCTGTAAGAAGACACATTATGTCCAAATCGTATTTACAGGCCGTCATAAAAGAAAAAGTCTTCGGCAAAAATAGAATTGACAGCACGAATTGGAATTTAGAGATCATGACGAAACAAGGGTTTCTTCAAATAAAGGAAATTTTCAAGATTTACTTAGTTTAATGGCTAAATATGATGATTGCTTAAAAAATCATTTAGAGCAGTCTAGCGTTTTTCGCGGAACGTCGAAGTGAATCTAGAATGATTTAATTTCCGCTGTTGCAACCATTATTCTAAAAAGAATTAAGCAGGAGTTTGGCGAGGTGCGGTTCATTGCTATTGTTCTGGACGAAACAACTGATATCACTAATTTTAGCCAATTATCTATAGTAATACGCTATGTTAAAACAGACGGAATTATTCAAGAGCGATTTTTAGGTTTTAAGAACGTGTCCAAAAATCGTACAGCAGATTCATTGTATACCGTAGTTTATAACGTTACTAAAGAAATTAATGGAGAGAAAAAATTAGTTGCTCAAACCTATGATGGAGCTGCAGTGATGGCAGGACAATTAGGGGGTCTGCAAGCTAAAGTTCGAGAAACTTTCCCAAGTGTTGTATTTGTCCATTGTTTTGCTCATAAATTAAATTTAGTTTTATTCCAGTCAATCAATCAACATTAAAGAATAGACCTTGGTTTATATCTGCAGCTAATTATTTAGTGATATAGTGTTTTCCAAATTTTAAAGTTTGAATCGAGGTTCACTTTCTAACCTACAAGCAGTGCAAAGCAGATATTTTTTTGTGAAATAGGCAGAACTTTACTACATGAATTGAAATCTAACTAATTCTAAACCTCTTCTTCATGGGGTCGACGTCCGATGGCGAAAATTTAACGGCAGATAAAAAATTCAAATGTTGCAAAAAAGTTAAGCTACTAAAAGAGCTAAATGTGTTAAAGGAAGAAACTATTTGTGATAAAAACGAAATTATAAAGCAACTAAATGAGAAAATAAAGCTTCTGCAAGAAAAAATAAGTCATTTGGAAACTGAAGAAAAAAGGACAGATAAGCTCACAAATCAGCAACAAAAACAAGAAAGAAGTTATGCAATGGCAGTAAAGAGGTCAGAGGAGGGCGTAGTCTTAGTAAAATCAAACATACAAGGTGAAAATAACAGTAGAAAAAATTGAAAAAAAATACAAATCCAGTTGGAATTACCAGCATGAAGAATACCAAGGATGGATCGGTAATTATAAAGCTGAGAAACGAAAATGAGGCCAAAACACTGCAAGAAAATATAGAAGCAAATTTGGGAGATAATATTACAACAAAAATTCCTACACGTAAGAAGCCATCGATAAAAATAGTAGGGATTGAGCAATTTTATGGGGACGAACACCTAATAGAGGTCCTAAAAAAACAAAACCCAGTAGTCATTACAGCAGAGAGTCAACTTAAAGTAAAAGTTACCAAGAAAATGGTAAAAAGCTATTTCTCTACAATAGAATGTGATCCTTTAACATTCCATAGAATAACACTAAAATCTGAAGGTAAGCTTTGCATTGGATATCGATCTTGCAGAGTCTTTAAATACATTGGTACAATTCGTTGTTACAACTGCTTCCAATTTGGACACAGGGCAAAAGAATGTCAAAATAAAAGAGAGTGTGGTAAGTGTAGTGACTCACACGACTCAAAAGATTGCAGTAAGGACAACAAATGCACAAATTGTGTTTCTGCGAATGCCAGATATAACACTGAGTATGATGTGAACCACTGAGCCTTTCATATTAAGTGTCCAATATACCTGCGATGACTAAATAAAGAAAATCCAAAAATATGCTATCAGGAATAGCAATTAAAAATGCCAAATAACGATATTGTATTATAAAATAAAATATACAAAGCATTAGAAATGAAACTCTTGAAATAGAGGCTTTTGTCGATGGACTTTTAAATAAACCAGACGTGATGTGTTTTATTGAACATTGGTTGGAGGGCCAGGAAATAGAATTTGTCAAGCTTTTATTATAATTTGGTCTCACATTATACTAGGACTACTTTAAAACATGATGGAGTATGTATCTACAGTACAAACAATTTCGAATTCATAGAGGAAAAGACCATAGAAGGAGTGGTGGAGTTTGCTGGTGCTGTTGAAAATAAACAAAAAATTGTGGTTGTTTGTTTGTATAGACGCGTGTTAGGGTCCTATGACACTTTTATTGAGCAATTGGAGGAATTACTGAATTATTTGCATGTAAGATATTTTGAATATAAAATTTTTATTGCTGGTGATTTTAACTTGAATATGTTAGAAAGTAGTGAACAAACAAATTCAATCAGGCACAAAATATTTTTAAAGATAGTAGAATAACTAAGGATACGTGTCGAACTCTGCACTTTCTGATCAACAAGCCCAGATTCTGGGAATAGATGGTGTGAAAAATCAGTTTTGTAAACAGAATTATGTATGCCGATGCCGGAGGGATTTTTCAAAGAATAAAGTGGGATACTTTATACAAGAAATACAAAGGGTAAGTTGGGGAAGGGTCATGTCATCTAATATTGTAAATGAAGCTTACTCAATATTTTTTGATCTTTTTATTAATTTAATAGCATATTTGTCATTAAAAAATTTAAAATTAAAAGTATGAACAATTACTGGATTACTGAGGGTATAAAAATATCATGTAGGCATAAAAGAATATTGTATTATAAGAAGGGAATGAACCAAATATCACATGATTTCTACAACAAATATTGTAAAATCTTAAAAACAGTAATAAGTAAGAGTAAGCAAAACTTATCTCTAATAAAACATATTTAAAAAGTGCTGAGAACAAAACTAAAGCAACATGGAATTTAGTAAAAAATGTTACGGGGCAAAATAATAAGAACAAGACGCTACTTGACAACTTTCCCAACAAATATCAAAATCCAGTGGGGATCCTTGATAATATCAACGGTTATTTTGTCTCTGCTTGTCCCAATCTGTATTCTTCAAACAATGATAATCAGTACACTGTGAAAGAAAATGTCAACTCTATCTTTCTAAACCCCATAAATTGTCTTGAAGTTGAAAAGATTATTAAAAACTTTAAAAATAAAAAATCTGTTGGTGAGGATCAGATCCCACTTCATGTTTTAAAGAGCGTAGCAGAAATAATATCGCCACCAATTTCCCATATTATTAATTTATGCTTTTCCACGGGCTGTTTTCAAGAACCGTTAAAACGAGCATACATTAAAGCAATATACAAAAAAGGGGAGAAGGATGATGAAAAGAACTACAGGCCTATTTCCTTATTGTCGAATGTGAGTAAAATTTTTGAGAGAGCTATCTATGAAAGAGTGATAGTATTTTTTGAACGAAACAAGATCATTATCGACAGGCAAAATGGCTTTAGAAGGGGAAAATCCACAATAAGAGCGGTTTATCAGGCAATAACTAAAATATTAAATTCTCTAAATAACAGAAGACAAACAGTAGCCAGGTGCATGGACCTTTCTAAAGCATTTGACTGTGTGAACCATCATATATTGTGTAGAAAACTTAGAATGTTTGGCATTAGAGGGGTATGTATGATAGAGTCTTATCTTGAAGGGCGTACCTAGCAAGTAGTAGAGACCGATGAAAATGGAAATATGTCTAAATCAAAAAAAATTACTGTCACTAGAGGCGTACCACAGGGCTCCATTTTGGGACCTCTTCTGTATATTATTTATACAAACGAACTTCCAGAGGTCTCGAATGAGTATACAGTATTGTATGCTGATGATACCACTCTCATATTTAGTGAAGAAAATGAGGAAATGTTAGTTGCAAAAATAAATGCTACAATAATAATATTAATAATAATCTTTATTGATTTTTAGAAATACAAAGTATTATAGACAGGTCTAGTAGAAAATAAAAACACAGGCAAAGAAAATCACAATTATAAATATGAGACAAACTTAAATTATACATACATAGTTTTTGATTACAGAGTTAATACATTTACAAACACAAAGCCATCTAAGAGCTATCAAACAAAAATGTTTCAGTTCTAATAAGAGTATAATATTCGTCAAATGAGTATACAGGATTCTCAGATAAGAACTTATGAAGTATTTTTTAAAATTTTTGGGATGATAAGTTTTTGAGATCCTCAGGTAAAACATTATATAATTTTATTTCATCGTTTGTTTTATTTCTACTTAATCTACATTGATTTAGAACTAAATTATTCTTAACTCTAGTGTTATGAGAGTGCACATCTGCCGCCACAACATACCTACCAATATTTTGCTTAACAAAAGTTACCTTCGAATAGACAATCAATGCATGAACAGTCATAATGTTAAGTTTTTTAAAATATGGTTTACAAGAAACATCCGGTTTAATATTAACAATTGACCTGATTGCAGATTTTTGCACCCTGAAAACTTTGTCTAAGTTAGTTATTGCCGCCGAGCACCATACTAGCAATCCATATCTCATTGTGGACTCAAATAATCCATAATATGCTGTGACAGCAGCACTCTGATGTACAGTTAACCTAATTTTTCTAATAGCATAAACGTTTTGGCTCAATTTACAACACAAAACCTCAATATGGTCGCTCCACGAAAGATTTTGATCAATAAGGACGCCCAAGAACTTATTCCGGGAGTCACCAGTCCGATCACCAGTCCTAGTAGTTTGAAAAATTCTGCTTATGGTTTTGTCCTCATTGAGCACTAGCTTATTTGCCATAACCAATTTTGAGCCGTAGAAAGAATATCCTCAAGTATCGACCCCGTATCCTCCTCTCCAACTCTAACTCCAAAAGTTGCATCATCAGCATACATCACTGTTGATACTGCTCTAGTGTTATCTTTAAATGCTCTTGGCAGGTCATTAATATAGACCAGGAAGAGAAGGTGACCCAGGACCGACCCTTGAGGCACTCCCATTTCTGTTTCCAGTGGACTACTCTGGCCATCATGAAGGCATACCACTTGCGAACGCCCTGACAAATATGACTCTAAAAGATTCAAAGCTCTACCTCTGATACCATAAAACCATAGCTTTTCAAGTAAGATACGCCTGTCAACGCAGTCAAATGCAGAAGACAAGTCAGTAAAAATTGCCAGGAACCTTTCTCTATCTTCCATAGCGGACATAATGCATTCAGTGAGATGCATTATTGCATCAGTTGTAGAAAGGCCCCTTGTGAATCCATACTGACTTGGCGTTATAACATTATATTTTGCAAAAAAAGACACTAATTGGTTATACATTAGGGTCTCCATTATTTTAGAAAAAACTGGCAATATTGATATCGGACGGAAACTCTCAGGCAAGCTCTTGTCGCCCTTCTTGAATATTGGACAGATTTTAGCTGATTTTAAAAGTTGGGGAAAAATCCCACTTTGGAAGCAAGAATTCACAATGTTAGCCAGTGGGTCATACAAATACTCTGCAACTCTTTTCACACTAAAAACACTAACACCATACACGTCTTCAGTTTTTTTATTTTTTAGCTTACTGATAACCCTTTTTACCTCATGTACATCCACTGGTCTAAAAAACATAGAACTTCCCATGCTAGAACCGTCATTTAAATAATCACTAAAATTGTTTAGAGAAACTGGTAAACTTTGTGTTAATGTAACAGCATGATTTACAAAAAAATTATTTACATCATCGGCAGTTAAATTTTCTGGTTTAATGAGTTTCCTCCCCCTCCCAGTTTCAATGTTTACAATATCCCACACCATTTTACTACGATTATCAGAGTTTATTGTTTTATTCATGTTGTAGTTTTGTCTTGACTGAATCAGAATAGCATTATAAGTTTTTTTATAGTCATTATAGGTTTTTTTATTATTTTCAGTAGGATATTGCAACATCCATTCATAACATAGCATAAGCCTACCTTTGGCCTCTCTGACCTCGTCCGTCACCCAACCATTAATTTTACTTCTACCATCAACTTTTTTGTAGGGGATAGAAATATTAAAATAGTAATAAAAAATATTGTGGAAGTGCTCATATTTAAGATGAACATTTTCCACTTCATATATATCTTGCCATGTCTCTGTAGCTAGATGCTGAATGAAAGTTGCATAATTATTTTGACTATAGCTTCTTTTTATAGAATTTATATTTACAGTACTAGGGTTTATATTTATATTAATAATTTGAGCATTATGGTCAGAGAAAGGCATTGGTATATTACTGGTTTGATTTATTCTAAAATTAGAAAATATGTTATCTATACAATTTCCCCTAATGTGTGTGGGTTCTTCAAAAATCTGACTAAAGCCAAAGGAGAGGAACAACCGGGTAACCTTCAGGGCAGTACAGTCATTAGATTTGTTAAAATGTACATTAAAGTCTCCTGCAACCAATACTTGCACTTTTGAATTAATACGAATTGCCCAATACAACACTTCTGACATTATGGCAATAAAATTTTCAATATTAGTATTATCTGGGGATCTGTAAATTGAAATTATTACCAAATTTAGATTCTTAATGAAACAAGAAGACAATTCACACACCTGACATTTAGACAAATCTGAAATATGATTTAATTCATTGGCCGCTAGACTGTCATGCACAAATATACAACTTCCTCCATTTTTAACACTTTCTCTACAAAAGCAATTTAACCAATAATAACCTATACTAACCAATGTTCACTTATACATAGTATTTTAATATCCGGTCTATCAGTTAAAAACTCTTCAAGTTGCAATGTTTTATTTGAAAGGCATTGAATATTTAAGTGTAATACAGACATACTTTCCGTTCTTATACAAGCCATCTGCATGCCGTTTATTGAGCTTTCTCCCTGGGATATCCCCGCTGAAAATGTTTGTTTTTGTAGTGATTTACACCTCTGTTGGAATGAAAAGATGAAAATCTTTTTTTATTAAAAAAAGGCTTCACTACAACATTTACGGACCACAATCTTTGGCAACAGAATTTATCAACATCCTCCGGTTTTATGGATATCTTAAAGGAAGAGATATGATCGCCTTGTCTTGAGTTTAACTTTTCACAAGATAGTGGTGTTATGAGGTTTTTCCTAATATGTTCAGACAATACTTCTGTCGTTGTTTCACTGGAGAGGTTTCCTACATAGAAATGTTTTCTTTCCTCTGCAGCACTTAGCCCACTCAAAGAATTATTGGCAGTACCTAGGATCACAGCTGACGAAGTGTCAGTTTTATTTTTTTGTAAAGGAGGACCAGCCTTTAAGATATTTCCCACGGATTTTTCTGCCTCTACAATGAACACTCTTGACGGCTACTTTTCATCTAACGATCTTTTACTAAAGGTATCTAAAACCCAGTTACTTTTATTCGCTAACAGAACTAATAATTCTCTGACTGTAACGTACAATAATACACATTTAAAATCAGTGAAGAGTGGTTTGTTTTTGAGTGTGCATATTGATGCCAGATTGGACTGGAGAGAGCATGTAGAGAGTGTTGCAGTGAGCATTTCTAGATACTGCTATGCCTTAAGAATTATTGTAGAGTATGTTGGTGTGGATGCGGCATTGACGGCTTATCATGCATATATACAATCAAGGCTTAAATATGATTTGATTTTTTGGGGAAATTCCACTGATATGTCCAGAATTATGGTGCTGCAGAATAGGTGTATCAGCTGTAGAAGTGTTTTTATTGAAAAAAATATTTTAACATTAGTTTGTAGGTACATACTAGATTCTGTGATATTTGTACACGATAATAGTGATATGTTTCTTAACTGTGATCAACATCAATATGATACTAGAAATAGAAGTTTGATTTTTTCAGAAAGATGTAACTTTTCCTACATGCAAAAAAACGTTCAATATAGTATAATCAAGATTTTTAATAGTTTTCCGAAATGTATACGCAGTCTAACAAAAAATAGTCTTAAGAATATTTTAAAAAAGTATCTGCTAAGTAAGACATTCTATTCTTTGTATGAATGTCTCGTACCTATATTTTTTCTACAAAATTTTGTTTTTGGCTTTTAAGTTATCTATTTTAAAAATTGTTTTGTAACATTGTTCCACGCCCTTCGGGCTTTTTAATGTAACTATATTATACATTGGAATAAATAAACAATAAACAAACAAACAAACAAACATATATATATTTACATAGTTTGAAATTATTTGCAACCATCAGAATTCAAGACTAATATATTAAACAAATATTTAAAACCAGTCTTAAAATATACACCCTTTTATGTCTGGTCGCGCCTTCTTAAATGGGATGCAGGGACCAATGAATGTCGTTATCATCTTCACTTCTGAGTTTGAATATATCAACACGAATAAACAAAAAATTTAAAATTTTATTTTAACAATACATACATACTTTATTGATTTATTTCTAACTTTTTTTTACAAAACTTACTAAAAAGAGGTACTTTAAAGCAGTACTTTCCTTTATGAAAAGTTTTTGTAACATATTATGTAAGAAACTACTAAGGTATTAGGCTCCGTAATAATACGAATGTAAATATGATTTTTTTATATAGAGTCATGTTCTGCCAAAAAATGGAACCATTCTAAATTAAACAAGAGGACGATATGTTGTTTTAGGTCTTTAAATTCTGTTTTTATCGCTTTGTAGTTTCCTAATTTTTTTCTGACTCGAGAGATTATTAACTAATTATAATGTATTAATAATTAATGTATAATTACTTTTGTATTGAAATATTAAATGTTAAGATTTGCCTACTTAATCTACGATTCGATAAAGGAAATCACACTCTAAAAATAACTGATGCATAAAATTTGAGGAGACTCTACATTGAGGAGTCAAACGGGTTTAGATCTAATGACCGTGCCGGCAACTCTAAGTTACTTCCTTTTAGATCACTACAAAAATTGCCTAATTCCAAGAAATAATGTTCTAACATGTTAATTATAAAATATTATAAGTTGGAAACTAAAAACTAAAATAAAATCCTCTGATAAGTTTAGAAATAAATAGACCAAAAATCCCAGAGATACTTTTACATATCCAAGCGTAAACCATACAATTTGGTTATAAAACTATAACAAACGGTCGTTCTTTGTCAGGTATATTAAATAGCAAACAATGAAGCTTTCATTATTTGAAATTAGTTCATGTATACGCTGTTATAAATAAATAATATTTGCAGAAACTTCGGGTTCGACAATGAAATTCTTCAACGTTTAAAGTTCGATATATCGGTTAAAGTTGACTTGTGTCTTATACCCAATAAGTTGAAATGTATATTATCGCCTAATTTTTTTCTGCAAATTACGATAACTTTGGTAGCGCTGAAAAAAGCAAACTTTAGAGATCCAAGATTACCCAAGTTTTTGAGTTTGTTATTTGGTAAAAAAGAAACGAATGCATACGTTTTTTACTCGAAAATATTTGATTTAAAGCTAAAATAAAATCGAGTTATGTTTGTTCAATACCTTTTGCCATATCATAAAAAATTCCAAGTACCAAAATGGAATAAAAAATTTAATTCTTAGAAATATTTGTTGTTAACTAAAACCACTATCAAAATGACACTTTGATTTAAATTCGAAAACGATCATCTTTTTGCATACTGGGGACCTGAAAAGGACCCATTTTTAACAAAAAATATTATTTAATGCCTCCTTAAGTGTTCTAATTGTCTTCCGTCGCTTCAATTTCAGCCACAGGCAAGTAGAAGTCGAGACACGTCAAGTCGGGTGACCTGGCCGGCCAAGGAAATAAGCTTCCCCTTCCTATCCAGCGCTCTTGAAAAGTCTCGTTGATATGGTTTCGAACGTTAATGGAAAAATATGCTGGACAACCGTCTATTGCATCATCATCGTCTAACAAAACTGGCAACTCATTGATCAAAAACTCTAACAAGAGGTTACCAGTTAGCGCTCGTTGAAAAAAGTAGGGTCCGATAATTCTGCCTCCTATAATGCCACACCACGGGGTTAGACTCCAGCAACCTTGTTGCTGCACTTCTCGCATCCAGTGCGGATATTTAGCAGACCAATAATGCATATTATGCATGTTTACCCTATAGTCACTATTAAACGTAATTTCGGTTTTCATAAACCGTTCCGAACATTCAGGGACAATTTATTCTATAATCGAAATCTTCTTCATTTAAGGCCTAGTGCAAGACTATGTGGTATGGATGTAGTCTAAAAAAGAATTGCGGAAAAATATTCCAGTTAACCATCAACTTTAACAGAAATGATCAGAAGCTAAAATCTTGTATATTTTACAATGTTGCCATATTCTTTCATGATTATGAATAAATACTTGCTTTAATATAGACTCGGAATTCTTTACATCTAACCTAACCCATCGTACCTAACCTAATATGTATTTTTACTATAAATATTAGTTAAAAAAAATATAAAAAGTAACGTCCTGCACGGGACGGGGATCCATTGCATCCAAAGTTGAATGTCTTGCCACTGTTCTACGACGAAAGTTTAACGAACTTACTCTGATATCTCCAATAATTAAGCAAAATGCCGCGATCAGCACTACTGAATATACAGGATTTATGCGTTCTTGAAATAATCTTCAATGTGTCCGCACTATAGATGTCCGCATTAAAAACGTGACCGAAGTTAGCCAATCAAATTAGCAAATGTTCTCTGGATCCTTGTCGCTTGTGTTTATATAAATTTAGTATAAAACACAGTCATAATCAGTACGTAGAAGTAGAATAATACAAAATCTGGGAACAAATAGCATTTTTAAAAATAGAAAAGTCAAGGAATAACCAATTGTGGTTATTTGCTTCGATTATCCAAACACTAAAATCTGCAAACAAATAAAAAAGTGGTCTGGTGAACCCGCACCCGTCTCTCATTTGCTATTTATTACCATTTAAATAACGCGTTAGAGAAGGATGGCAGTCCTAAATAAAAAAGAGAATACGTATATGCCAGTTTCGCAACCCATTTTATTAGGGAGGAGCAAGAAGTATCGACTATTTATCTTCAGTCTCCGGAATTTGTATTAAATTTCCCGATTGTCGTCCCTTGTTTTGCTTAGTTTATATTAAAACAGAAAAATCCGCCAAATATCCACTTCTTAACAGAATATCCGAAAAAACTCCGCAATATTTTAAAATCCGAAAAAAATCCACTCACTCTGAAAAAATCCGCAAATCGGATTTTAATCCGCTAATGGGTAACTCTGTAAACATTTGACATTTCTTTCCAATATTAAATAGGAGTGTGTCATTAGTTTCCACGGCCTACTACCTATCTTATCGAGGGAAGCAACGAGTGCTTTTTATCCGAAAATTCCCAGTAAAGTATAACAAATTTTGTCAAAATATTTATTTTATTCCGCTATTGTTTAATTACTCACTAATATTCTAGCTTATGGGGGCTTTGATTTCCTATTTCTATTCTATGTGTGCAAAAAATTATATGGACGTGTTTTAAGTTTTTTCCCGAAAATCCGCTCTTTGTGCTTAGGTTAGAAAGAAATTATACAGATGCCACTTGCATGTGCTTATTTGAGCTTCATCTTGTTATTTTTTCGTGAAAAAAAAATATCGATACATTTAATTTTTTGTTTAGAAAACTTGCCCTTTCTATTATAAAAAAACGCCCTTTATTGGTAAGTTTAAAACTCAAAATCTTAGGTAACGTTGGATTCGTAAGGTTTGCTATTTTTAGCGCTACCAAAGTTATTGTAATTCACTGAGTTGTTTTCAAGTCATAGACATTTGTTTGGAAAAACATTTGAATATCCCCCATCACTATATATATATATATATATATATATATATATATATATATATATATATATATACATACATACATGTATATATATATACATACATATATATATATATATATATATATACATACATATATATATATATATATATATATATATATATATATATATATATATATATATATATACATACATGTATATATATATATATATATATATATATATATATATATATATATATATATATATATATATATATATTGATATCTTAATTGGTTGAAATGTTACTTAAGTTAATTTGGTTAAATTTTCATTGGCCGAAATAGAAAATTTGTAATTTCTGTTATATCAAAAACCCCCTCTAGTGGCAAAATCAAAAACACAATTAGTTAGATAACATTGGATCCCCAAGGAATGCTTTTTTTCAGCGATACCAAGTTTATTAAAATCCGTTCAGCCATTATCGATTTATATAGATTTATTTGGAAAAACATTTAAACACCCCTTACCACTTTATTTTCAGAGAAAGAAGAAAAAGTTAATAACAAAGAGATTTGATTTATTCTGGGTTTTAAAATACATACATTTTTGTGTTATCTTAATAGGACGAAATTTCGAGAAACACTGCTTTTTTAAATAAGGATAGTATGTATATACGCCCCCTAGCGGTCATCTTAGAACCTTAGAAATCATTTGCAGAATTTTCTCGTGGCCACTTTGGTTACACAATTTTTTACCTGTACCGGATGCATTCCGGTATCTAAATTAAGTTGATTCACATGTGTTTTGTCACCAATTTATGTAAGGGTACAATAATTATTCATTTTACTTTAAACTTATCTGTCTCAGGGAGTACCTACGTAAAAGAAATCAGAGTAACCTAGAGTAGTTTAAAAAATCAGATGGTATTAAGCAAGTCAATCCCTTATCAATCGCAAAAAAATCTATTGTTTACACTATTTATTTAAGCAAACGGCACTCCTACCCTTTAACTTCAACCTTTGTCATTTTGTTAAGAAGCTGCAAGTCATCTTCACAGTGGGTGGTAGCCCATTACGGATAATCCCGGCTGGGTGGCAGAACTCAACAGACATAATTATAGGAGTAGTAAGAGGTGGCGCTATTAGCAGACATTGGAGAAGAATTCGCGGCTATGGCTTAATAACGTCTCATCAAAATGTCAAGGATACAACATACGTATGTTGAAGCAAAATTGAGTCTTTGTTCCACTGTCAATTTCATTGTAAATGTCTGGACAGTTTAGATGCTTCGAACCATGACAATTTAATTTAAAGCGTTATATGAATGAACGCTTATTTGATAAAACTGGCATATTAATATGAACACTATAGACTATAGAGCTAAAGTGACTGGACTAAATTGAGGTATTACGTAAGATATAGTTTATTGATTTTGTACATAATTTTTTACTGTACGTAAATCAACATAATATATTATTAATTCTCTCCTTATTTATATACTATAATCATTCTATGTATAAAGTTGATAGGTTCTAGTACAGAAATATACCCACGGAATATATATTTGAAAGATTACCTTTTTCAATAATTCCAACACACACACATAGAATAACAAAAACTAAGTTTTTGGAAGGTTGCACTTAACTTGCTAAAAATATATTTTTCACAAAATATAACTTATGAAATACGTAAAAGATTGATTATGTGATGCTTTGTAATATAAAAATGTATTATTTCTACCTAAAAGTACGTAATTAATATGTTAGATATCCTAAAGCGTTGACAATCTTTGATAACTGCTTGACACATGATTCACTCAGCTGGAAGAATTCATTGTTGGGATGCCATGTTGCCAAATTTAATTTTAATACTTATACATTATTTAAGAAAGTGGGAATAAAACTCTGGTAACTATTAACACCATCGCCGATTTTTGATAACTTTTTATATAGGTGTATTTTGTATCACGAATCCGAAGTCAATTTTTTTCGGTCATGTTTCATTTTTGTGTTATTCATACTCAAAGTTCACAAATATCCTAAACTCAACTACTTATCCGATTGACTTCAAATTTTGGTCAAAAATTCAGAGTCACATAGGGACGACTTGGTAATACTTACCAAGCCTTATGTAGCCATACACATAAAAACCAGAGATTTGTCCAATTTGGGCAAATGATTCTTGGTTTGTTTTTTAGCCATGAAAGCTTGGTTTGCTTTTTAGCCTGAATATGGCATTTTTAATCAATAGAAATCGAGGTCAGAATATGATCAATAAGTAAGCATTTTTCCCAAACATATTTTAGCAAGTGTTTAAATTTAATTATAGCAATAGTAGCTATATAAGAATGACAGATTATGACATTTTAAGACAACAAAAATTAAGAGGAAAAAATATGGGTTTTATTATCACATTTTTGTTTCAAAATTAAACTAAAATTGGGTAGTTTTATTTCGCTTATTTTTGCTATAATATTGCCAAATAATGCCACATTTTCAAATTTACGTTTATAACCTATAAAACTATACTTAACCAAACTGAATATTTATGTAGAAAAACGAAATATAAATTATTTACCATACAAAATGGCTGGCTCCTGAGCCTTAAATTAGCCATTTTTTAGCGAGTACTAAACCAAGTAAGCATTTTTATTGGCAAAATTTGAGAACATTTTGCTACATTTTGACTACATTTGAAAATTATTGCCATTTGATAAATATTTGCTTACAAAATGGCCAATTTCAAGGAATATTTGCTTAAATAATAGCTCAAAGCTTTTTATGATCCGCCATGATTGAAATTAAAATTAAACTAATTTCCTAGCAGCTATTACTTGACCACTTTAAACATTTTTATTTATTTATTTTTCACAAATAAGATGCCAACAGGCCAAGGGCCCAAAAGTGGCACCTACGATTTACAGGTTGGTGTACAGAAAAAAGCTCAACTTATACTACTTAAGGATCAGGATTATACATCAATATAAACTACTTAGTCGAAGTTTTCTTTTGAATGATTCCAATGATACATTAAATATATCAATATTTTTAAAATCAGAATTATACAAAGTTATCATTCGATTTAGTGGGGAGTGTTTACCCAGACTTGTTCTATAGAAACAGTTTGCAATTAAATTAGTGTTTCGAAAGTTTCGAGGGGGTATGTTTAAGTATACTGAAGATAGCAAGTTAGGACAGTCAATGAAGTCATTAACAATTTTAAATAAAAAAATAGCATCAGAATAATTCCTTCTTATTTTTAGGGAAAACATAGCGTAAGTATTTCTTAGTTCGATAATATTTGCATTAAAATTATACGTTCCATGTGTTTTGTAATCTAAAAATCTTAAAAATTTATTTTGTATTTTTTCCAATCTGTTTCTGTAAACCTCGTACTGAGGCGACCAAATAATACATGCGAAATTTAATCTACTATATATGTAAGCAAAGTGTAGAGTCTTTAAAGAATGTATAGAAGATAAGTGTCTACAAGTTCGTATAATATATAATATATATATAATATATAACCCAGCATTTTGTTGCTTTTTGCTGCAACAAAATCGATATGATGGTTAAATGCCATTTTTTTGTCATATATCACACCTAAGTCCTTAATCCTCTCCACTAGTTTTAATATCGTTCCATTGAAATTGTAGTCGTAGGAGAAAACATGAAAATTTCTTGTGAATGTTATAAAACAACATTTTCAAGGTTTAGAAATAATTTATTATGTGTGCAATAGTTAAAAAAGGCATTTAGGTCATTTTGAACTAAGAGACAATCACTTATATTTTTAATATTACAAAAAATCTTCATATCGTCAGCATACAATAAAAAGTTACAAGTTTTAAAGCATTCTTTGACATCATTTAGATATACTAGGAACAGTAAAGGGCCCAGGTGTGATCCTTGTGGTACCCCGGAAGTAGACACGTAAGCGGGTGAGTTATATCCATTTACAGCTACAATTTGAGACCTGTTGAATATGTAGGACGCCAGCCACTTTAGCAGATCTCCATGTGTACCAATCCCAGCTAATTTAAGTAATAATAAGTTATGATCTATCTTGTCGAAAGCTTTACTGAAATCTGTATAGACAGAATCTACCTGAATCTGACAATCGATTGAGGAAAGTATATATTCAGAGTAGCAGGTTAGATTGGATTCAATGGACCGCTTAGGAAAAAAACCATGTTGTTCAGGGATAATTTCTTTTTTTACATAGTTTAATAAAGTACGATGTACTGCATTTTCCAATAATTTTCTAAAAATATTTAGTTTACAAATAGGACGATAGTTAGATACATTGTTTTTTCTCCATTTTTATGAATTGGAATAACATGCGCTAGCTTCCACTTATTGGGAAATTGACATTCTACTAAAGATTTATTAAAGATAATGGAGAGAGGTACGTTTAAAGAATGAGCACATCTCTTCACAAAAAACGATGGAATCCCGTCGGGTCCACTGCCTTTGTTTTCGTCCAAATTTTTCAAAAGTTCCAGAACTTCATGTGATGACACCCGTATATTAGATATCAACGCTGGTCTTGTACTCGTCGTGTGTGAGAAAAAATTTTGATTGTAGGGTTGAAACACCCCTTGAAAAAATTGAGCAAATAAATTACAAATTTCAGGGCCTTCTGCCCTATTATCGTTATAATACATTAAATTTGGAATATTATTACATCGTTTTTTGAGAGAGACGAGCTCCCAGAATTTTTTAGAATTATTAGGGATGTCAGCCTCGATCGATGTTACATATGTTAAATAATCATTGCGAATCATTTCTTTACTTTGTCGCCTCAAACTACAGAATAGATTATAATCAAGCTTAGTTTTTGACCTTTTCCACCTTTTGTGTGCCCTATTTTTATTTTGGATGACCTTAATCGTTCCTTGTTTAAAATATAGAGGAAAGTGAGTATTAATTCTCTTTTTTGGGATATGTCCATTGATAGCTTTGTAGAGTTCATTATAAAATAAATCAACGGAATGATCAGTACTGGTATTGATTAACATATTTTCCCAATTGATGCTATTAAAGTGTTCATTAAGAGTTTCATAATTTGCTTGTTTAAAATTAGTTACGTAAGTTTTACTATTACCTTTAAAAATAGGCGGTGAGGAACTGTTATATATAAATTCTATTGATTTATGATGTAGGTCTTCGTTCACAAGAGGAAGATCACATCTAATTAAGTTTTTAATAAAAAGGTCGTTACAAAATATAAGGTCTAGTACCCGATCATGGGCGTTTTTTATGCCATTAAATTGGAAAAGGCCAAAAAAGTCTAATAAATCCTTTAAAATAGTAAACTTGGGGTCGAGACTTTCGGGAAGGTAATAAATGCAATTATTTTTTTCCGTCCACTTTACGCGAGAAAAATTAAAGTCACCGCATATTAAAATGGTATCGTTGGAAATTTTATCAAAAAGATTGTAAATTTTGTCTGTGTAACAAACCAAGGCTAAGTCATTACCTGGTGGGATATAAACACAGCATAAATGGATTTTGCGCTCACTTTTAGTATATATGGTAACCCAGATATCCTCAGCATCACCTTCCCATTCTTGACGTCGTACAGCTTGCAAACCTTCCTTAACAGCGATCAAACAACCTCCACCATCACTCTTATCACTAAGGGAGCTCTCGCGGTCCCGCCGAAACACTTGGTATTCGTTATTAAATAGCTCTTTGTTAGAAACGCCACTTTTTAACCACGTTTCCGTTAGAAACACAACATCATAATTGGTGGATATTAAATTAAGCTTAAACTCATCGGTTTTGTTCGAAGGCCTCTTACATTTTGATAAAATACATTTAAATAATTATAGGAATCGAAGATTACGTCCTTAGTCTAGTAAAATAGCTTTAAAAAATGGGGTGCTCGTTTAAAGAAAATCTATCTGGTCCTCATGCTGAATATGTTTTACGGGTGCACCGTCTTCCTTACGAATAAGAATGTTGCAATTTTTAACCCAAATGTATTTATACCCTTTGACACGGGACGCTTCCCGAACTTTTTTTAGAAGTATTTTATTGTCTGGAGAAAGATGTTCGTTGATGTAGATGCCTGTAGAAATTCCCTCGAGCAGTATAGGGTACGGTTAGAACCCCTTTTAATTCTTGCTGCTGTTAAGACGTCATCTTTTGTTTTGCGGGATGAGTACTTCACAATTATATTTTTTGGGTTAGTTGATGTGTTAAAAGACTGAACTCGGTGCACAGATTCAATCGAATTATCCGCAGATTGCATGCCCAAACTGTTATGTATTTTCTCCACTGTTTTTACAAGATCTTCATTTTTATTCTCAGGATAACCCTGAATTTCAATGTTATTGATTCTAGAGAACTGCTCTAGGTCATACTTTTTTCGTGAGTACTCTGACACTGTTTTTCAATGTCTGGTTTTCAGCCTTTAAAGTCTGGATTGCCTTAATATGCTCACTCCATTTCTTAAGCAATTCTTCAAATTCAGAAACCTTGTCGGAGCAAAAATTCACCGACGTTAATAACATATCCTGTTGATCTTTAAGACTTTTTATTTCGATTTTAATTTCGTTCATAAAAGTAATCATTTGCTTTTGCAGAGTGGTAACGTTAGAAGCCTGCTCGCCGCTTAAAGATAGGCTGTGGGTACTCGACGAAATCCCCGCTCTTTGGCAGGTGGAACACTTCCATCGTACGTTAGGATTCTCTTTAATAAAACTCAACTGGTCCGCTGTAATCTCAACGCACTTTCCGTGATAAAAACATTCACAGAAACCTTGACACTGCAAACCGGGCGATTTTTTTGTTATTTGCGATGTAGAGATATGTTTGACATGTTTTTCCTAATTTTGAAGAAAAAACAAATTTAAAAGAAAGATAACACTCCGCGCCAGATCGGAATATTTATCGCCTTTTCGACTGAGAACAATAAAAATTTATTCAACTTAAACTTCTCACTAAAATTCAATAAAAGTCGGAGCAATATTAGCACGATCCGCACACCTCGACGACTACTATATAATTTCTACCTATAAAAACGTATTTTCATGCATGTTTTTTTACGTTATGGACTCTTTAATTAATTTTCTTAGTAAAATAATTTCCAAAACTAAAAAAAAATATTTGTAAGAAACGAAATTTTTTGTTTCAAGAAGGTGCGCGTGTTTTACATGCTATCTTAGATTCTTAACAGTAAGTTCCTGCGCAAGTATTTTTATCCCCTACCATGTAGACTTTTTCAGTGGGGTTAACAGGCATGAAGGAAAATAAATCGATAAAAGTGTTCTGTAACTGTTTTATTTCACAAACTGCAATGTTAAAGACGCGATACAAAAACAACACGAGCTTACATCCATTGACACTTGACAACCTCACCAGTGTGTCCAACTTATTAAAATACTGTAGAACAGCTGATCGGTGAATATTGTGTCGGTTGCCGGATACATAAGAATTGCTAACTTTAACACCCCCGACCAATTCTACAATCATATCTTCATATCTTAGACAAAATACAAATGTTTAAAGTAATACAAAAGGTAAGTATACTTGCAAGAGTACAAAAGAGGTAAGCATACCCACAACATAACAATACGAAAGGTAAGTATCAAAAACAGGTAAGTATTGTTAACATAATATAAACAGTAAGCATTATAAACAAAACTTATTAGCATTCACAAATACCCAACTTTTCACGAAAATATTTAAATTTCACATGGCATAAAGCTTTCGTACAAATATCCGCTATTTGTTCAGAAGAAGGTACATAATTTAGAATAATATCACCTTTGCTTACACAGTCTTTTATATAATGATACTTAACATCAATGTGCTTCGTTCTCTTAGTTTCAAGAGTGCTTGCCATTTTTATGCAAGACTGATTGTCTTCATAAATTTTTATTGGATAAACATCATTATTTAAAAGTTCTTTTAAAATATGTGATAGAAAAATACATTCTGTGGTACATAAAGAAAGTGCTACATACTCTGCTTCTGCGCTAGACAATGCAACAGTTGTTTGTTTCTTTGTCTTCCAGAACACCACATTTTCATGAACTTTAATTACAAATCCGGTAATACTCTTTCTGTCTGTATTATCATTGGCAAAATCTGAATCTACATAAGCAGATAGTATTTGACAATCTGTATTATTTTTAGATTTGACATATTTTAAACCAAATGTTTCAGTTCTTTTTAAATATCTTAGAACATTTTTCAGATCTTTCCAATGTGAATCAGTATAGCATGTTTGAAACTGACTAAAGTAACTAACTGTATAGCTTAAATCTGGCCTTGAACCAAGCATTAAATACATAAAGTGTCCTATTAATTCCTTATATGGATACTGCTTTACACAAGATACATTATCAGATTCAACAATGCTTTGTTTTGGTTGTATTGGTACATTAGTCGGTTTACATTCTGACATGTTAAACACTCTCAAAATTCTTTGAATTAAACATTTCTGATGAATAATTAAATAATCATTACCTTTAACAATATTCAAACCTAGAAATTGCAAGTGTTTATCATTTGTCATATCTGTCATATCCTTCATTTCAAAATTGGTTGACAATAACATTTTGATATTTTTAAGTTCTGACAAAGACCTTGAAATCAAAATTAAATCATCTACATGAATTAACAGGTAAGTATCTATATTATAATATAAACAAGGATCGGCTTGTGAACGTTTAAAACCAATTTCTAACAACATATTATTTAAACGATCATACCAACATTTGGGAGATTGTTTCAAACCGTACAATGATTTCTTTAATTTACACACACTGTTTGACGATTTATATTTCACACCTTTAGGAATGAACATATACACTGGCTTTTTCAAAGAACCATTCAAAAACGCGCACTTCACATCTAACTGGTATATATAGAGGTCGTTTTGAACACTGAGAGATAAAAGTACCTTGAGGGTTAACATTCTGGCTACTGGAGAGTAGATTTCCTCCTGTATGTCGGACTGTAAAAAGCCTCTAGCTACAAGTCTAGCTTTCTTTGCCGTTTTACCACCCACTTCCTTTTCTTTGAAGATCGACTTTGAGTCTATAATTTCTTCTCCTTGTGGCATACTGACAATATCCCAAGTGTCATTTTTCTCTAATGAGGTTAGCTCTTCGTTTATAGCATTGTTCCAACCTTTTGTCATTGCTTCTTCAAAATTTTCCGGAACTTTAGAGCTATAATTTCCAACGGATAGGGCAATCATTATATTTTCATCTTGGCACATGTCAAAATCTTCAAATTTCTTAGGTAGCTGTGACTTTCTTTTGCTCTTTCTTACTTCTTTGCCTTGAACTTCTACCTCATGTCTACTGTTATGATTTTCTTCCTCTTGTTCTATCTGATTTTCTCCATTTTCTTGTTCCTCTGTATTTTCTTGACATACTCTTATTTCTGTTGGCTGTCTCTTTGCATCTTTTATACTTTGGGTTTCATCGAACACTATATTTCTGGCCTTTATTATCTCTTGTTTATCTGGATGCCACATCAAGTATCCATTACTGGTGTATCCCACTAAATACAATTTTTCACTATGGGAATCTAACTTAGTTTCTCTTCCCTCCTTTGGGATATGAACATATCCCACACACCCAAAAATACGAATTTTGTCTAATTTTTGTTCTTGGTTATACCAAATTTCAGCTGGTGTTATGTCATTTCGCAAAGTTGACGTTTTTGTGCGGTTATTCAAATATATTGCTGTTTTTACGGCTTCGCTCCATAGAATTTTTTTCATACCTGCATCAAACAAAAGGCATCTGGCTTTATTCATGATTGTTCTATTGAATCTTTCTGCAATACCATTCTGTTGTGGGGTATAAGCTACAGTATATTGAATTTGAATACCTTGATCACTACAAAATTGTTTAAATTCATTTGATGTATATTCTCCACCACTGTCACATCTTAGATATTTTATATTGCTATTAAATTGTGCTTTCACCATAAACACATACTTTTTAAATGCTTTTAACATTTCATGTTTATATTGCACTAGGTAGCATACTGCAAAATGTGAGAAGTGATCTATAAAACTCACCATATACTTCTTATTATCATGTGTACTGGGAGTGACAGGCCCACAAACGTCAGATGAAACAACATCTAAAATGTTCTTTGCTTTTCTATAATCTTCAATCGGCTTAAAAGGCAGTTTTGTCTGTTTACCTTTCAGACAGATTTCACAGACTCCAGAGGATGGGAATCTAGACGAATGACCCATTCTACGATGCATCAAATCTCTGTTGTCTTCAATTGCATTTGCCTGGAAATTATCTGCATAAAATTCCATTTTATACAAATTTCCTACTACATTCCCTTCAATGACCTTTTTATTTCCTAGTACTGTCAACACTTTTCCATTTTCAAAAGTTACAGAAAATCCTCTTGCCTCAAGTTTCCTTACAGATAGAAGGTTATGTGATAAGTTTTCACATACAAGCACATTTTCTATTTTAAGCCTCTTTCCTTCTGCTGTTTTGAGGTAAAGAGTGCCTTGTTTTTTAGCTGTAACCACTTCACCTAACTTTGCTACATTAATCTGGTGATTTACACTTACAGTGTCTTTCAAAAACTGTTCAACTTTTGATGTTACTAAATTATTGGTAGAACCACTGTCTATTATAAATGAAATTTTATAATTGTCATTATAAGTGTTGGTACTTACATGATCAGATGTCAGAAATACAAATTCATTTTCATCACTGTCTTCTGCCAAATTACACACATTCTTACGTTCACTACTACCAGGTTTCAATTTTGGACACTCTGCCTTCTTATGCCCTCGTACACCACACCCATAACACTTCCATCGAAATTCAGAGCGAAATTCTGACTTTGAATGTTCACTGCTATTTTCTTTCCTTTTTGGTTTTCCCCAAGTTTTCTTTTTGCTACTATAAAATACTTGTGAGGTTTCCATTTCTGCTGATGTTCTGTCCCTATTTTTCATCTGCCTTGCTTCTTCCATTAAGAGTTTGTTTTTCACAAAATCTAATGTTACTGATGAGCTTCCCTGGCAAAATAGTACATCAATCGCAGTCACTACAGCTTGGTATGATTCAGGCATAGCACACAATAACTGGGTTAGGATTTCATTATTGTCCAACGTGCCTCCACATGCTTTCAATTCTGAGATGGTTTTCTCAAACTCCACTATGAAATTATTCAATGGTTCTGTGCCTTTAAAGGTCATATTTCTAAGTTTTCGTTGCAAATGTACTTGATTAGCAATACCTTGTTTGGTGTAAGTGCCCTTCAACTCTTGCATGATCGCCTTGGCTGTGGTTTTACCCTTTATCATCTCAAGTACACTGTCCGCAAGACACTGAACTATTATATTCCTAGCCTTGACATCTTGCTTGTTAAAGCTTGCTAGTTCTACAGCTTCTGTAGGGGGATCTTTCTCCAACATTTCCAGTACCCCTTGTTGTTCCAGCATCAACTTTAAGCGAAACTCCCAATTTGAGTAATTTGTACCATCAAACTGTTCGCTCACCAACTGGTTCTGGAGACTGCCTGCCATTTTTGTACTTCTAGTCAACCACCAAATTGCACGTGCACACGTTACTTACTTTTATCACTATTCCCTCAATTCTTCTGTCACTGGGCCCATAACCTGTAGACTTTTTCAGTGGGGTTAACAGGCATGAAGGAAAATAAATCGATAAAAGTGTTCTGTAACTGTTTTATTTCACAAACTGCAATGTTAAAGACGCGATACAAAAACAACACGAGCTTACATCCATTGACACTTGAGAACCTCACCAGTGTGTCCAACTTATTAAAATACTGTAGAACAGCTGATCGGTGAATATTGTATCGGTTGCCGGATACATAAGAATTGCTAACTTTAACAACCGTCAAACTTCTTAAAATATTTTACACAATAAGTCATAGTGTACGGATTTCTACGAAACCATGATTTGTTCTCTTTGCATTTCCTCTTGACTCATAAATTCTTAAACTGACTGGCTCTGTTAATACTATCTCTACATAATTTAAAACAATTGATGATTTATCGTATAA
This sequence comes from Kuschelorhynchus macadamiae, assembly GCA_030620095.1. Lineage (NCBI taxonomy): Eukaryota > Metazoa > Arthropoda > Insecta > Coleoptera > Curculionidae > Kuschelorhynchus > Kuschelorhynchus macadamiae. The sequence goes on from JAUTXW010001763.1 coordinate 47,322, forward strand.
ATGAAGAAAAGGCAAAAAATTGGAAATTATTTAGGTAAATTTCGGAAAAAATATTACTCAAATTTCGGATAAAAAAGAAGTCAGAAAAAAGTTTGTAATAAACTCAACCATAAAATCAAAAGACAGGGTCGTATAATTGCCAATTGGCCAATTTTGCCCCATTATGACCAAATTATTATTCCTCACTTTAGCCATATTTCCGTCTTTATACTGTAATAGAACTGTTATTTTGGCTAGCAATTTTAGCTAATTAGCCAGGGATATTAGCCAGTATCACAACATTTTAGCCTATATATGATTATATGTGCTACTTGGGTATTATACAGGTTGTGTAAAAAGTCTGGAAACCGCTTAAAATCTCCCTAGTTTGTTGACCGATCTAAACCAAATTTGGTACGGTGTATGGGGACTCCCAATGATGGTATCGGCGTTGTTGCCACGTGTCTAGTTTTTCAGAAAATCTAATGAATTTTAATTTTTTAAATATAATACCTTGTATATTTTTTTACTTTTACACTTTATAGCGAATTTTTAATACTTTTGGTATAACATATCTTATCCGTAATATCAATAGTTTTTTTAATAAAGACGTTTTAGGAGTATTACTATTATTACCGTCATTGCTAATGACACCTTGATTGAAAAATTAGATCGAAACATCATAGCTGATAAAGTCACAAAAAGTATCAATCCAAAAATGTCTTTAACCGAAAGGGAAAGAATTTATATTATTCTTATGATGAGAGGGGTATGGCGATCGGGTCAGGTCTTACAAAAAAGTTAAAAATGTATTTAATGAGCATTTTCAGACCGAAATCCGATTTGAAAATACATCGTTTTAAAAACTGTCTGACGATTTGAAGGACTTGAAATTGTAGAGATGGGCGACTATCAGGGTGTCCGGTTCTTGTGTCGTTAAAGAATTCACGCAGATTTTCCGTTTGTTTGTTTTAGTTGGGTTCTATATTGTTAGGCGAATCTGCCCTATTACCGTTAGGTTAACCTAGGATCGTCAATAAAACCATTATTAAAACCTGTGAAAATCAGGTAAGTTTGGCAACGCTGCACATAATTTTGTCAAAATCATTTTAAAAGAGAGTTTTTGCATGGAAAGGTAGTGAAATTTCCCAACTTTGTCGATTTTTTTTTCGGGAAAAAGTGGGAAATGTTACGAGTTTTTTCATTTAAATCTAGTCTTGACATTATAGGCTATTATTTAAAGTTCAAAAAAACGGGAAATGTGTGGGTTCGTTAACAACACGAGAACCGGGTGACCTAATACAGCAACAAATGAAGAGAAAAGTTTGAATATTTTACAAAATTTTGTTGAAACCCCTCCTCGTTAAGAAAAACTTCTCAAGCAGTTGATGTTTGTTTCAAGTCGGTGCAAAATGTTTTTAAGAAAACATACATATCATCCGTTCAAAATTCATTTAGTACAAAAATTATTGCAAGGCGATTTTAAACGGAGAATAGAATTTTGCGACATTATGATGTCAAAGTGGGAGCAAAATAGCCAATATTTTAAATTTTCTAGTATTTTTGGATGAAGTAACATTTGTGTAAAAGAGTAAAGTTGGATGACAGAATATCATAGACAATATCCTGAAAAACTGAATGTATGAGCTGGGCACGTTGGTTCCAACAAGATCGGGCAATTTTTTGTTAAAGGAAATTTGACATCACAGCTCTACCCTCCTCTTTTGGATAATCAAGTGCCTGTTATTCAAAACGTAATGGGTCCTAATTATGCAATTACATACTTCCATCAGAACGGAGCTCCACCACATTTTGGAGTTGACATGCGCGAATTTTTAAACAATACATTTCCGGACAGGTGAATTGGAAGAAAAGGTCCCCTGATTTGGCGCCAAACGACTACTTTTTATGGGGATGCTTAAAGAATAATGTTTATGTAACCAAACCTCAAGATCTCGCTGAATTACATGCGAATACTGGATGAAGTTGAATTAATAACGCCAGAGATGATTTACAATGCAATTCAACGGTTTTATTTTCAATTGATTCACTGTCAAGCAGTTCAAGGGGAAAAATTTGAACATTTGTTATAATTTGTTATTATTTAATGCCTTTGAAAAACGTAAAATGTAAAAATAAAAAAATATACAAGATGTTCCACTCGAAAAATAAGAATTCTGAAAAACTATACATGTGACAACAATGCTGGTACCATTAGTGAGCGCATAATATCCTTTTACACTACTGTACCAAATTTGGTTTAGATCGGTCAACAAATTAGGGATATTTTAGGCCATTTTTTATACACTCTGTATAATACTATAATAATACGTGTTACGTGTAATATATTTTATTTCCGTTAATCGTAAAGCAGTGGCCGGACAAAATCAACAGCCGAGTTATTGTAAATAACTTTAAAATAACATTTGCAAAAGTTAATAAGTGTTACGTAAAATGGAAAATATTTAGTTAAAAGGAAAACTAAATAATTTTCTGTATAGCTATCGTCCATGCTCTGTTTATTTTGTCACCTGTTTTGTTCTATTTTATTTTTCTTCTACTGCCTGCCCACATACCATTTTGCTCCGTATTATCTTCCGAAATTATTTATGGCAACTCGACCATATATTTTTACTAGCTCTTTTATTACAGACAAAAAAAGGTCTTTATGTTCGATATTTTTCTAACCGCTCTACCGATTTCGATGATCTTTTATATGGTAGGCTATTATGTCAGAAATCATATTAAGATATTAAAGTTTTTTTGCGACAGTGTTTCGCTGATTTACAGGGTGTTGTAAGTATTTGCGATTTTTGTCCAAGGATTCAAAACACCCTGTGGAAAGAACTGGTACGTTCAGTAGTTCCCTGCAAAACTCACGTTGTAGTTCCATCCTTTATCGGTATTCTCTTTTTTTATTCATCCATTTATCTTTATTTTTAGTGGAAATATAAGGTTTTTTATCCCTATATGTTTTTATTGTATTCCCTGTTCACACATTTAAAAAGTATCATTCATCTAGTGTTCTTGGCATGCAAGAAAAACATCCATGTCAAATGTGACAAGTTATCAATCAGAAGTCAGTTTGTGTTAAATTTTATTTCTTGTCAGTGTTTTACATTCTTGTAATAATGAACCTATTCCCAAGAAGAAATTGCATTCTATTCCCAAGAAGGTTTTAATCAAGCTGAGTTGGGCCAGAGGTTTGGAGTATCTCAGGCAAACATTTCTCGTGTGCTACAACGTTATAACGAAACTGGGAGGAATATTAGAAGACAGGGGCAGGGTCGTCGTAGAGTAACAACCCCCAGACAGGACCGTTATATTCGTCTCGAAGTTTTAAGAAGAAGATTTACAAACAGAGCGTTGATTTGTCTCGAGTTTTTAGATCGATACAATTTTCCAATTAGTCAAAGCACTATTACAAGAAGATTGGCTGAAAATCAATTGAGGCCTCATAAGGCTGGACCTCTACTTACAAGGGAGTACAGAAGAAAACGTTTGGAATTCGCGCGAGAGCACCTAAATTAGCAAGTTAGAGACTGGGCCAACATATTGTTCTCAGACGAATTTAGGTTTTGTCTTTTTACCAACGGCAGGCGAAATATGGTTTATAGAAGTAGATGAAAGGTACATCCAGTGCAACTTTGTACCCACTGTGAGTTGTGGTGGTGGGACAGTTATGGTTTGCGGTGGGATATCTTTTGAGGACCGAGCGCAGTGTATTGAATGGTGGAAGAGTAACAGATCAACTATACATTATAGATATTCTGGATCCACAAGTTGGCCATATGCGATATTTTTAGGGGGACAATTCATGCTTAGGCATGATAATGCACGCCCTCACGTAGCTAGGGTTGTCTAAGATCATTTTTGCATTGACACCATGAATTGGCCGCCTCGGAGCCTTGAACTTAACCCCATTGAACTTTTATGGGATACATTTATTATAAGAGCACTGCAACCTCAACCTAGAAACCTAGACCAGCTGGCAGAAAGGCTTAGCGAAATTTGGCGACAGATTGAACAAAACGAGATCCAACGGCTAATTTTAAGCATTCTACGACGCTGTCAAGCTGTGATCACCGCAAGAGGTGGGAATACTCGTTACTGAATGAAAATTGTTTATTTTGTTTATATTAATTGTAAATTTGTTAATTTAAAATTAAATTCAGTTAAAATGAAGACTTGGAATTTTTGTTAGATAAAAAACATACAGGAAAAAAAACCGTATATTTCCACTAAAAATAAACATAAAAAGATGAATAAAAAAAGAAAATACCGATAATGGATGGCGCTATAATGTGACTTTTGCGGCGTACTACTGAACGTACCAGTTCTCTCTACGGGGTGTTTTTAATCCTTGGACAAAAAATTCAAATACCTATAACACCCTGTATATTAGCGAAACACTGTTACAAAAAAACTTAAATATCATAATATGATTTCTGAAATATTGGCCTACCATATAAAAAATTCAAATTCAAATTCAAAATCATTTTATTACCAACCAATTTATAGAAAATTGTAATAGTAAGAAAACATATTAATAATTACAATATGGTGTACGTAATTCCCGTTCCCAATTTACTAATTGCTAATTGAGAAAGAGGTCCGAAGAAAAAACAAGGTTTAAATTTTTTGAAATCATGTCGGTTGGACCAGTTTATAAACGATAAGCGATAAATAAAATACCCCAAAAAACATAACTATAATATTAAACACGCTGCATATTTAGAAGATATTCCTTTATATATTTAGAAAAAAATTTGTAATTGATAATTCTTTTACACAGTTTGGCAAAGCATTCTACAATTTAATTCCAACATAAGAAAATGATTTTGGAACCCGGCTGTTTTGTGTTATGGCACTATGAATCGGTTTACATGTCTTGTGTTGTGAAAGTGAGAACAAGTGGCGAAAAAACATTTAAATATAGGGGTTGTCCAGTTTTCAAGATCTTATAAATAAGATTGTACATGTGATATTTTCTACGATTTTTCGTATTAAGGATAAAATTTTCATTCAAGTATGGCGTGATATGATTTCTATATTGTACAGGGTATCTGGATTTGGTTGCAAAAGAAGGATATCTCGCTTATTTTTAAAGATAGAACCTTGCGGTTTTTACGAACCTGAGCTAATTTTTTGTGAAACTCGAGAAGCCGTAAACAAAATTTTCATAGCCTTCTTCGTTTATGAGATACAGGGCGAAATAGAAAATTTTACATTTTGGCACCCCCCTCGTATCTCGGTTATCCTTTAACTTAACGCAAAGGGAAAAGTTGCTGCTTATGCAGTTTTTTACGCTGGATCCAGTGGCGTAGTCATATTTTTAATTTGAGTTGTTATTTTTTAGATATGACCCAAAGTTGTGTTTTTTTAAATGGGACCCTGTATATTTGTCCAGAAATTGATTTGTCCTTTTAAAAGCTTCTCAAAAATATATAATAGTATAGGTCTATTTTAATAAACAACAACAAAAATCCTAATTTTTATAATTATCATCCCAAATTTTGCAGTAGGCCATGCAAAACGATGCCGTTTTCTTTTGTTTTCTTGGAAGCAAATGACATTTCCCAATTTTGTACGCGTATATAAAATATAGCGCTAGTTTTTTGTATTACAAATAATTTTTTGTGTATATTTGTATTATTATGGAAGAAAACCAAACTTTCGAACATTATGAAAAGTACGTTGTGTTAGTTTGTTTTATATTAAGTAATGAAAGTGTTGAAGCGGCTTCTGACATGTATTTTAACAGGTAAATAGTTAATTTTTAGGTATGTTGAAATACTATTGCTTAATTTTTATTTAGATATCCAGAAAGGAGGGAACCTAATATATCCACTTTTTATCGGATAAAAAAGAATTTACTTAATCACGGATCATTTATCAAACCTCGTACTTGGCTAATGCGGAAGCTTACCCTACAAACTCTTGTAGGGCCAGTGAAAAGAGCATCGGGATTCCAAAAACTAGAGTTCAAGAAATTCTAAAAAAGCACAAATACCACCCATACAAATTTAGGCTCGTGCAGCACTTACAGCCAGGGGATGCAGAGCGTCGGGTAGTCTTCTGCAATTGGTTTCGAGAAAGATGCGATATGGTTAGAGATTTTGAAAGGAAGGTTATATGGTCAGATGAAGCACATTTAAGTATTTCTGGTATACTCAATAGGCACAATAGTAGATTTTGGTCCCAGGAAAATCAACACCAAATATTTCCCAGAAGACAGCAGGGCAAGTTTGGTCTAAATGTGTCCTGCTTCATATTAGGAAAACATATAAAATTTTATTTTTATATATTTGAGGGAAATCTAACAGCCAATCGCTATATAGAAATTTTAGAGGCAGCTATACCTGAATTACTTGACGATGTTCCTCTAGCGCCAATTAACGAAATTTATTTTCAACAGGACGGTGCTCCTGCACACAATTCTGGAATGACGAGATTATTTCTGGACAATAATTTTACCAATCAATTGATCGGAACAAATGGATCTATAAGATGGCCCCCTAGGTCCCCAGATTTCTTTCTATGGGGATATCTGGAAAATAGAATTTACAAAGACCACTATGATAATGTCCAAGATTTAGGAAATGCAATAAGAGAAAATTTTCGCTATTTACAAAATCATCCCGTTATTTTGCTTGCTGCTAGAACAAAATGGAAATCAGTTTGAACAGTTCTTTTGATTTCCTTGGTTACTGTAGTTCTTATACGACAGTTGATTTTTGCTGAAAGGCTTGTTACATAATAATTTATTACTGTTTTGTTCTTGTGTTACATAAATCTAGGTAGGTGGTACTTTTTTGGTGCGAAATTATCGATACATATTTTGATAAATAGATTTAATTACATATTTATTTTCATTTATTGTTAGGATGTAGATATTGTTAACGACTTTAAATAAAAGGCAGCATTGTTTTGCATGGCCTACTGCAAAATTTGGGATGATAATTATACAAATTAGGATTTTTCTTGTTGTTTATTAAAATAGACCCATACTATTACATATTTTTGAGAAGCTTTTAAAAGGTCAAATCAATTTCTGGACAAATATACTGGGTGTCCCGTTTAAAAAAACACAACTTTGGGTCATATCTAAAAAATAACAACTCAAATGAAAAATATGACTACGCCACTGGATTCAGCGTAAAAAACTACATAAGCAGCAATTTTTCCCTTTGCGTTAAGTTAAAGGATAACCGAGATACGAGGGGGGTGCCAAAATGCAAAATTTTCTATTTCGCCCTGTATCTCATAAACGAAGAAGGCCATGACAATTTTGTTTACGGCTTCATGAGTTTCACAAAAAATTAGCTCAGGTTCGTATAAACCGCAAGGTTCTATCTTTAAAAATAAGCGAGATACCCTGCTTTTGCAACCAAATCCGGACACCCCGTATATTAAAAGATCATCGAAATCGGAAGAGCGGTTAGAAAAATATCGAACATCAAACTTTTCTTAACTATTACAATATTCGCTAATTTTGACGAGAAGTGTATTTAATATGTATGTCGTTTTCTAAATTCAATTAAAATGATTCTATTAAAAAAAAACCGGGATATTTTTTTTCTATCCAAGGTTAAAGCTTAATTTTGAGTATAACTTTTTTATTTTTATCTCCAAAACTAATCAAATATTATATGTTAATAATTTATATAAAACACGATCTACTGTACTCCTTAACAACAGACGAGTGAAGACAATAGAACATAGATTAGTAAACGTGCTACAGTAATTCTTGAATTGTTTCGCTAATTCCACCTGGAATGCAATATTATCCCCGCGGCTGAATAGAAGTGGGGGAGGGAAATAATCCCTTTCGAGCACCGGACTTAAAGCGTCGTGAAGCCACTTGACCCACGTTGCAGCTTCGGTTACTTGGCAACAATTAATCACCGGCCTATCGTTAGCATCGGCTTAGAAGGGAGAATTGTAATATTGGGCAAGTGGTTCAGCTTCCAGGTGAATTCTTCTCCATTCTATTAATGAGATTATATAATTTTCGCCTTTCAGAAAATTTACAACGGTTGAAATTTAATTATCCCGTCTAGGGTTAAAAAAATTAGTTTTACCATAAAAAGTAAAAACACTCTAAATTATTGCTTAAGTAATAACTAAGTTATGAAACACACTTCTTTTGTTACCGTACTTAAATATATATAATCTTATATATTTTCTAACAAAAACAGTTGTTCTTTATCAGTAATTGATTGCTAATTCACTAGTTTACAGCCATTTGGTCTGTCAACTGGAAGAGAATGGATTTTAGAAAGCAGACCTTGATATTTTTATGAAAATAATTGTCTTTCAAATCATAAATTTATATTCACTACTGTTTCCAATGATATAGTATCTAACATTATTTTAAAAGTTAAATCAAGGGCATTTGGGGTCGATAATCTAAATACTACACTAATCGTTCTCTGCTAGTTTTTAATCATATAATAAATTCCTGTATTAAAGAATCATACTTTCCAAAATGTTGGAAACTTGCAAACGTTATTCCTTTATTTAAAATAAAAAATCCCTCTGAATTTGGTCATCTCCGATCGATATCGATATATTTCAAAGATCCTTGAAAAAGTCATGGAACTCCAGATCGCAACTTATCTTTCAAATTATAACATTCTTCCAAGAAAGTTCTGGTTTTTGGGTGGGATACAGCACTGTGTGATATAGTGGATACTTAATTGGTTAGTGGGGCCAAAAGTATCAAAACATACCAACAATTCTGGAAAACATTAAAGCTTATACTTTTGCATTCAGGAATGTGTTTAAAGTGTAAATGTAACAAACCAATATCACCAGAGATATTATTCACACTATACAGGGTGTCTCATTATAATTGACACCTTTTAAAAGTACATCAGGCTATTCCTGAAAAATGTGTGGGAAATTCAAATAGTAAAACAGCAAAGTAGGTATTAGGAGAGATATTAATTTCTATCTTTTATTACAAAATTATCCCTGCTTGAGGTTACATTTGTTGGAGATAAATTAAATTGAAGAGTGGCAACATAGAACAAATAAAACACAACGGAATATTTTGCTACAGGACACACTTCAAACCAAAGAAAATACTACTATTTTCTTTTGCTATAAACATTATCAAAATACTAATTTAATATTAAAAAAAATAATAAAACGCTTTCATAATAATGTGTCGGTGGTTTGATCTTTGGTTTGATAATGTATTAACTGAAAATAAAGGCAATAAACTAAGATCTATAACTTATTCGAACAAAAATTATTTAAAACTAATATTTAATCAAAATTACAATCCGAAGAGCTATCACTATCAGAAACATGACTAATTTGGTCATTAACATCGGGTGGTAGAAGCATGGATAAAGTTTCGCTAGAAAAATTCTTTCTTTTTAATTTTAAAGTTTTTCTGTTACCAGTAACGAAAGGATCTGAAGAGAGAAGAAGCCTCTTGAAAACATCTTCATTAGTTTTCTCTCGAGCAATTTTTCTAGCGAATCTTTCTCGATATTTTTTAAAATCCTTGTTTCTACTTTCTGCAGCCTCTTCTGAGAGCTGACCAACTGGAAGAAGAACGGAACGAATAATTTCTGCACCGTGAATTAAAATTAAATGAACTGTTGGCGTCATATAACACCAAGGATATTTATCTACGAGTAATTGTGCTGTTTCCAGACAATACAATTTGAATAAATCCGCATTAATGTTATGATAACTGGTAATTACTTCCAAAATAACACCTAACCTTCTAAAAACCTCTAAATCAAGATGTGTTATATTAGAGGAAACTTCCGCGTTCTCAAAAAAACGTCTTGCCGTATTTCCGTCATTACTACTCCCGTATCCCGGTTTTGGTTGATCAATTATTAATCCTAATTCCTGTTTAAATTCTTGTTGAATTCTTTTTTTATTTTCAAAAACTTTTTCCTTATCAGTAGCGTTTCTAACTTGCCAACATTTTACTGGTAGTTTATACGAAAGGTGCAAAATATACTCAAAAAACCGGATACGAGAGTGCAAGACGGGAATGGCAAAACGGTATAAAGAGACATCGCAAGGTTTTGAAATCATTAATTGAATGTTATTAAAATCTTTTTGTCCTGAAGAACAAATGTAACATTTTTGCGTACTTTTGTTATTTGTTAGTGCATTTCTTATTTTACCATCAATCATGGCTAAAATAAAGATATATTTAACACATATAGTTATGTTACTAATTTCAATTGTTGTTTCCTGAAGACTTTCTATCTGGTTTTCAATAAAGTTTTGCTCCTGTTTTGATGTTTCTGTGGTTTCCCGAGTAAACTGAATCCGGATAGGGCGGCAATATCGCGGAGAAGACGGACAGGGATTTTGCCAAATAACGTGTTTCGGGTCTTCGGATTTGGGGTTTCCACATACTAGTTTTATAGGAACCAGCCATGTTACAAATGCACTTGAATCCGTATCGTAGTTATTTTCAAATTTTTGTTTATAATTTTGTTGTCCAGAGGAGCCATCAAAACCCCATTTGCATATCAACACTAACTTCTTTAGTATTTGGCGATCAAATCTACCCAGAACTTCTTTTTGTAATAACAATATTCTCTTGGTGGTGTGCTGAACTAGGGATTGAAGTTCAACTTCTACACAAGTGGAACCAACTTTTATATTATTAGGGTAACATGCAAGCTTGGCTTGTTGCACAACTTTATATGAGGGATATCTGGCTTTGTCCTTTTCTCTAATTATATTATATTGATTACGAGATAAGTTCGCTTCCACCAAAACTGAAAGTGCCTCTTCTGGTGGCAATTGTGTTTTACTATCTGCAGACATACTTTTATTTAAAGCACTTATATATTCAGTAGCTCTCGCAGGATTCTTGGAAATTTCTTGTAATAGTTTGGAGGCTTGCACGTTACCAGATTTTCTAAGTTCCATTTGAGCCGCATAACAGATAACCTCGACCGTATTCTCCTTGCGCAGATCAGCAGTTTTCTGACGCTTACTACTTTCGCAACTAACTGAAAAATCTGTCAAAGGGCGGCCAATTTTAGATTGATCTAATGCGCGTGTAAAGTCGGTAAAGACCACTTTGGTATCTAGCCAGGTTTTATTGGTTTCAGCAAAAACTGACGTAACTCTGCAAGCTTTTTGCCATTTTGCTTTCAAGTCAAACATAAATTTTGAAATTTGGTTTGAAATAATCCGAAACTTACCAGTTGGGCAATTCGTTAAATTTCTTATGTATTCTTTAAGATATGTGCATTGTCGGTTTTGTTTTTTTGAAGGACATTCTTTAATCTTTTCCCACAGATCTCTTCGACTAATTTCTAAGTTCAAATAATCTAAAACAACAAAAAAATTTATATCAATTTTATTAATACAAAAATATTACCTATTTCACTTTCGGCACACTTGCAAAAACAGTTTTTACAAGTGTGTCGAAAGTAAATCCTAATAAAAAAAGACGGGAAAAGACCAACATGTCCATAAATTCCGATTTAATTAAGGTTTTCATAGGCTGCATATTATAGACGAATATGTAATTAATTGTTTTGATAATTATATGATTTTTACATTTTAGGATCACACATAAGATAACAAAACAAGAAACAAAAAAATTAAAAAAAGTTGGCCGACTGCCAGTTCTAGTAATAGGGTTACGAAAATATCACCCTCCTGCGCCTGCCTAAATTACGGCACTATAAGCAAAAACTAGCAGCTAAGCGCAATACCACTTTAAGTAAAAATGTTTACGAAAAAAACTATGCCAAAATCCACACTGAATACGGCAGAATTTGCTACTTTTTGTCTAAGACAAATCCTATGTTTGAATAAATTTGTTAATTTTTGAAGAACTCATGGAAATGCCTCCTTGGAACAACAGTAAAATACAGCAATAAAAATGTTTTATACAATAATGATCCACTTACCTTGCCGATTATTTTGCATGACTATTATCAAAGTAAATTCAATTATTATAGCACAAAGAGTAGCCCGAAAAAATCAATAATTATTGCACTTGAAAAATTAAAACCATAAACGCGTCTTGAAGCTATTTTTGACAAGCTTTATCATTTGTTTTATCACACTGACAATCCAAGGCTAATGTGATTTGAAAAGAAGGATTTATAGGCATAAGTCTACGGTGGTTATTTTTCTCAGTTACCTAAATTTTGATTTTAGGGTTTTTGGTGAGTTTTACCTAGAGTGGCCCCTCTGTGCGTCGGAGTGCCTCAGGGAAGTACTTATACTACTTTATAGTATTTTTACGTAAAATTTTATTAAATACTTAAAATATGCTAAATATCGTTTATACCCAACTGTATGTATCGTTTAACCCTAATAATGTGAAACTTATCAATCAAGAATTAAATTCTGATTTGAAAAAAATGACCGTTTATTAAAGCTAAATCTGAGTAAAAGTGTAGCTTTGCTTACTAACCTAAAGCTAGAAAATGAAACATATTATTAAAAGATTCAACGGAAAATGTAGGTCTCATTATAGACGCTATATTAAAATTTAAAAAACATGTAACTGTATGTCTTAACAGAGCCTTATTTTATTAAAAAAAAAACTAAAGCTACCCTGTGTGATACAGTAATATTATCCCATTTTAATTTTGCCGTTTGTCTAAATAGTCTATTTCTGGACTACGTGGAAATTCGCAGAATACAAAAAATCAAAAACTACTGAATTCGTTTAATCAATGGTATCAAACGCAGAAACAGGGTTTGTCATAAACTGGGGGAATTAGGATTACATGTCCACTGTACCTTCATGAAAAGTTTAAATATAGCACGGATGTTCATAGTTTGAATATTGCAGGGGCGTGCGGTGAAATTTTAAGAAAGGGAAGCAATTTTTAGAAACTTCCCTATTTGTAATGTAATTCGATTCTTCGATCATTTTTTGCAAATTCGTCAATGACGTCATCATAAAAACGTCGATGCTCCGACATATTTTGGAGAAGTTTATTTTCAATGGACAACAGCGATGTATGCGAATGTCTCTCCTGCCCCGTTGAATTTCTCACGAAATTTGTTATACGTTTAAATGTTGAAAAATTACGTTCTACTGATGAACTTGTGGCAAGTATTGTCAATACTAATTCACAAAATTTCGACACTTCGGTGTAGGCATCTTCCAGCTCCTTGTGTTTTAAAAATTACGTTAGTTCCTTAACGTTATTTGTTGCGCTTATGTCATCAGTTTCGTAAATCACTTTTAGTTCAGATCGCAGTAACACCCGGTCGAAGAACTGGCCATAATGAAGAAGAAGAGATTTAAACGCCTCTTCTGGAAAAGTTTTTCCTTTAAATGCATCAAAATTGCATTGATTATTTCATAAAAGAGGCGTCTGTATGATGTTTGAAAATCTCCCACCTTGTCTGTTCGAAGACGCTTGGCTTGTGGCTCTTTTTCGTTTTCTCACAAAGTAGGTCATAGTCATCTCTTTTTTGGCATAACATGGACTTAAAATCATCCACTTTTTTTAGGAAAAAAGCAATATCATTTGTTTTAGTTTGTAATATATTAAAAACATTGTCCGAGAATGGAAATATTTCTGAAAATATGTTCAACAAATAATTAAAATTAAAATCTCGTTTCAAACAGTCCAAAAAAACCCCTCGAACTATTTATTGCTTCTGAGTCCCAGGTTTCATTATTTTCTATTATGTTCTCTAATAGTTCAATCAGTGATTCACGATTTTCAGATACTGTTAACACAAGACTTCCATTATAGTTCCATCTAGTAGGTGCTACTTTGCGCAATCGTTTGTGGACAATAGAGTCCAAAGCTTGTGTGCGTTTTGTTGACTTGGAAAAAAAGCAGCCATGCCACTTAAAGTAACGAAAAATACCTTACACTCTTTAATGTGATTGATGGACTGGGATAAGACTACATTTCATTTATGAGCAAAGCAATGGACAAACACAGCACTTGGGAAAGTTTCTCGAACTTTAATAATAATAATAATAATAATAATAATTTTTATTTATAGATTTTTGTTTACAAAAAATGGTTCATCAATTTATGATTATTTCACCTAAGCCCTAATGAGCTTATATGTGAAGTTATTCACATTTAATTGCTTAATTAAGCGAATTTTCTATTCACGACGCCCTATCGAAAGTAACTAAAATCCAAAATACAATTAGATAGGTACCTACGTGACAAAGAATCTGTAAAAACAGAACGGGAGAGAATATTGAACACAGTCACACACAACAATAAAAAAAAACAAGTACAAAAAAAAAAAAAAGAGAAAGGACATGTGCCCAGAAACAGGCATATTAATCACAATGGGCATAACATTTTGTGCCCAGGATAAAAAATAAATAGGAATAGCAATAACTGAGTATTTTCAATATTTTTAGAATAGCAGTAATTCGCTCTTTCAAACAAATAATCTTCTAAATAATTTAATGTTAGTCAAAATAAAATGATTTATTCTTTTTTTAAATGTTCTAATCTCTTGAATATGTCTTATTTCCAATGGCAAAATGTTAAACATCTTGATACCCAAATAATCAAGCGACTTCATAAATGTCGTATTGTTGGGTTTTGGTAGCACAATTTTTTGCTCAATATTTCCTCGGGTTTGATATTGATGGTTTATTTTATTCCTAAATGAGTTATTTTTTTTAATAAAATACAAAGTACTACGAACATAAAGTGTCTGAATATCTGATAAATGAGTATTTTCAAATAAATCAATTATTGGATATAGTTTTGGCCTATTATACAATATTTTTAAGATTTTTTTTGGATTATAATTAACGGATATATATTACATTCATACAGGGTGGCCCATCGAAAACGTACCGCAAGGCATAACGGCCAGGGTAATTTTTTTTTCAAAAAGTCCAAAAACCCGTCAATTTTGTTTGTGAGGGGGACAACTTTTGCCTTTAAAATGATCGCAAAATTTTCAACCCTCTAAGCGGGGGTGTCATCCCCCAAACTTTTTCAAATGGGAAGAGGGGTCAAGTGGTACCGCAATGAAAAGGGCTTTCTATTCTCTATACATTCCCGCTTTGGTTTTGAAAATCGGTCAAGTCATTTAGAAAATATGAAGGATTAAATTTAAAATGTTTATTTACAAATTATCATAGTAAATGATAAGGATAAATTCCTTCGACCAATTCGCTATTTTTGTCCTGTTATTTTAGATGTTTACTGCTGATTTTAGTGATTTGACATGCCACAACGATCAGGTGCGGTAGTTGCTAGATAGCTGTTCTGTAACTTGTGCGTTTAAATTTCTCAATATCATTAAATTTTTTATCAATAATTATGGTGTACTCACTTGCAGAAAAAGTGGAAATAATCGAACTTTATTTTAAAAATAATGAATGTGGCAATCGGGTTGCGCAGATATTTAATGAACGACATCCTGAAAAACACCTTTCCGGCAAAATTGTTCGCGAGTTAGTAGCAAAATTTCGCGAAACTGGATCCCTTATGAATAAAAAGAGGCAAATGGAAAATCCTGTAGTAAATGAAGCTATGGAGGTCTTTGTATTGGGCCAAGTTGCCATGGATAGTACGCTGAGTACAAGAAAATTAGCCAATGAGACCGGCGTGAATCGTACAAGTGTCCAAAGAATATTGAAAAAACACCATTTCCACCCGTATAAAATTCAGTTGGTACAAGAACTCAACGAAGACGATTTTGATCGCCGCTTGCAATTTTGTGAAACTATTAGTGAACGAGTGGCCAATAATAATAATTTTCAATGTGTGTTTTTCGGATGAGTGCACTTTCTTTTTGAACGGTGTAGTTAATCGGCATAACTGTCGGTACTGGGCTGAGAACAACCCCAGGGTATTTCACGAGGTGCACACACAACATCCTCAGAAATTGAACGTGTGGGCTGGTATTTTTGGAAATTCTATTGTGGGTCCTTTTTTTCTTCCTGGAACTCTAACAGGTGATATGTACTTAGATTTACTGGAAAATACCATCGACCCAGCCCTAACTGACATCATCGAAAATAATCCTGGATACGTTGAAGCGGAACTGATATTTCAACAAGACGGTGCACCTCCACATTACTCTCAAAATATGCGTAATTATTTAAACACTAACTTTCCCGGGCGGTGGATAGGACGAAGGGGTGCCATTGAGTGGCCTCCCCGGTCACCCGACTTGACTCCTTTAGACTTTTTTCTATGGGGACACATAAAAAGTAAAGTGTATAGCACTCCACTTGCCTCATTAGAAGATCTGCGAACACGAATTATTGACGTTTGTCGCGAAGTGACCCCTCAAGTTCTTCAGAATGTTCGAGAACGATTTGAAGCTAATTTGTATTACTGTATGGAGGTCGACGGGCAACATTTTCAGCATTTGCTTCATTAATACGGTAAGTTTTTTTTTATTTAATTCAATTTATGCGTTTTTTGAAAAATGTATTTTTCAAATTTCAATCCTTCATATTTTCTAAATGACTTGACCGATTTTCAAAACCAAAGCGGGAATGTATAGAGAATAGAAAGCCCTTTTCATTGCGGTACCACTTGACCCCTCTTCCCATTTGAAAAAGTTTGGGGGATGACACCCCCGCTTAGAGGGTTGAAAATTTTGCGATCATTTTAAGGGCAAAAGTTGTCCCCCTCACAAACAAAATTGTCGTGTTTTTGGATTTTTTGAAAAAAAAATTACCCTGGCCGTTATGCCTTGCGGTACGTTTTCGATGGGCCACCCTGTATGTTGCACCCCAAATTGGCATAGCATAAGTTATGATACTCTCAACCAGAGCAAAATAAACCGAGCGTTTTGTCTTTTCATTTAGGATATCTCTGAGTTGATAAAACTTAAAAATTAGTCTCCTTAGTTTTGAAACTACCATATCTATATGAGAGTCCCACTTTAAAAACCTATCTATCTTAATTCCCAAATATTTTATTTCTTTAACTCTAGTTACACTGTCAGTGCAATTTATACATCTACAAGCATTTTTACATTTATGTAGTGTAATGGTATTAAGGTTGGGGTAGAGAGCATTATTCAATGAGTATGTCATAAACTTGGTCTTATCAATGTTTAATGTTAATAAATTTGTATTTAGCCAATTAAAAACAGTGTTTAATCCTATTTCAGCATTAAATTTTGCTCCTTCCCATGTATGCCCTGAGAATATTAGGACCGTATCGTCTGCAAAAGTTATGATTTTACCGGGAATATTTAAGTTGAAAATGTTATTAATGTAGATTTGAAATAATGTTGGTCCCAATACTGTTCCTTGGGGTATTCCATAACCCAAGTTATTTTCATAGTTGCAATATGACTTTTGAATTGATGTTTTTTGGCGACGATTTTGTAAATAATCAGTAATAAGACCCTCTGCAATACCCCTAATCCCATAATGACCTAGTTTAGATATTAATATTTCATGAGATATTGTGTCGAAAGCCTTTGCTAGGTCCAGGAACACTAGCAAATGCCTCTCACCCTTGTTGAGTGCCTCATGTACTTCACTAGTCACGGCATATATGGAATCAGTAGTTGATACTCCCTTTTTAAAACCATATTGATTCTTAGATATTATGTTATGTTTATTTAAAAGATTTAATATTCTGAGTTTTATAGGTTTTTCAAAAATTTTTGCAAAATTGCTTACTAATGATATTGGTCTATAGTTTTTTGGTAATAAGGGATCTCCAGATTTAAATATCGGTTTTATGATTGATTTTTTCAATACATTAGGAAATTCTCCTCCTTCTAACATTAGATTTATAATATGCACTAGGGGTTTCAAGATAAAATGTTGCGATAATTTTATTGTTTCTGTATTAATGCTGTCAGGGCCCACACAATTGTTTTTCAAGTCCTTTATATTACCCTTCACTTCGTTTTCTATTACCGGTGACAAAAATATTGATTCTTTAACTTTGGAATTTTTTGTTGCGTAGGGCATATAAGTTGATGATTTTAGTTCATTTGCCATGTTTGATCCAACATTAATAAAATATGAATTTAATATACTGCATATTTCGGGTTCACTATTAACTAAAGTGCCATCCGTATTTTTAATTTGATTTATTTCTTTATTTGATGTAAGAGAATTTGTAGAATCATTTATTATTTGCTAGATTTTTTTGGGGTTTTGTTGCGCATCAGTTATCTTCTGTTTATAAAAATCGTTTTTAGTTTGTTTTATTAGTTTAGTTGTAGCATTTCGATAAGAGTTATATACACTTTTTAAATTTTCATCATAAGGGTTAAGTAATAAACGCTTTTTTAGTTTATCTCTAGTTTTTTTGCATTTAAAACAGTATCATTTATCCATGGCTTTTTTATCTTTGAATTTGTTTTTAAAGTATATGTCTTTGTGTTTTTGTTTATCACATAAGTATATTTATTAATGAATAAATTAAAGGAAGTATTAACATTTGTTGCGTTTAGTACATCTGCCCAACTTTCTATACTAAAAGATTTTAGAAAATAATCGTAATTGATTGTTTTATATGTAATGAATTGCTTATTTTTTTGTAATGACCTATTTGTAAAACTGATATTTACAATTATAGGATAATGATCGGTAATAGTTGACTCAAGTATGTATGATTCTGCATTGTAACATAAATCTTCCTTTATTTTTGTAAAGCAGTGGTCTATACATGTGTTTGAAAAGTTAGAGATTCTAGTGGGTTTAGTAATATTTGGAAAATATCCAAAGGTGCACAACAAGTTAATATATGAGTTTACTAATTGATTATTTTTGTCCAATAAATTAAGATCTATATCGACAAGAAACATATTAACATCAGAACTTTCGGTATTTCCAATTAGATTTTGAAGATCAGAGATAAATAAGTGGGGATCTGCTGAAGGTGGCCTGTAGCAGACTATTAAATTAAACTTTGCATTATATTTAGAGAAAGATATTTTGGAAAATGTTATTTCGTGTATGCGGATATGCTCAATATCAGGAATTATTGTTTTTTTCAAATAAATAACCACACCATCATTTTGATTAAATGTTGCTAAGTTATAATAAAAATTATAATTAGGTATTTCGAAGTTAGTTGATTGTAAATGCCACGTTTCAGTTAAAATAATTACTTCATAGAAGTCAGTATTATTATTTAACAATATCAGCAATTCATCATAGTTTTTTTCAAGACTTCTTATATTCAAACAAAACACATTAAAATTTTCTAAAATACCTGTTTTCTGATACACATCGTTTACAACTTTATCATGTGTCTTCTGATACGAACAAGCTGAACTATTATATGGTTCAACATTCTCTAACAAATCTACAACTTCACTCATATTCGCAGTGAGGTTTATAAAACAAAAACAAAAAAGAAAAAAAAACACTCTATACAAAAAAAAAAAAAAATAAAATAAGAAACTAAATCTATACAAATTTGGTGAAACTAAAAAGTGCAAGTAAAGGTTGAAAATGCAGATTTTGCCTTATTTGCGCTGCGAAATTATTAAACGATTTAATTTATAAATTTATAAATAAGATATAAATTTTTACACAAATCATAATTTAGAGAATAATAATTTAAGGAAGTGTACAAAGTTTTGACATAATATGACCAGTTTAATTTTATTAAGAAGAAAAAATTTATTTATTTTTTTTTCCTTTTCTTTAGTTGGCTTTTATGCAATCGAATAAAGAAGAATACAATTAAACCCAATTAATTTTCAGCCAAAATTGAGTTCAATTTACTTGTTTGTGACAACCTTGGTATTATTATTTACTCGAATATGTAACAGTCCATTTTTTGTCCATACATTTCCCAAACCCAAAGTGTCCAGAGCAATTTTCACCATTTCGTTTCTATCCCTTGTGAGATCTTCCCTAATGACAATTTTAGTGTCTTTTAAAAGTTTCTTGTTGAAGAAAATCTTGGTCTTCATTTTGTTTGTTTTAAAAATCTAATCAATATAGGTCTTGTTTTTCCATCTGCCTTTCCACCGATTCGATGACAATAGTCAATTTCATGTTCAGAAATTTCGATTTTTAATTTTACCTTAAACTCGTCTATCAGCAAGTCTTCCAGATTTTCACTGTTTCTTTCTTCAATGCCGAAAATTCTTAGCGAATTTTGTCGACTGTGTTGCTCAACATTGTCCTTTTCACCACGCAGCCCCTCAATTTCCAATTTTAGAGAGTCAATAGTCTTTTTTAAATTTTGAATTTTTTCTTCCTGTTGGGAAAACAAGGTTTTTATCTTATTTTCCATTCGATCAGATATTTTTTCCACTAGGGACTCCATCCACTGTTCATCAAATTTTTCCAGAATTTTAGCTGAGATAATATTCTCTATTTTCTTTTCCTGTTGTCTCTCAAAACGAGTCATTTTGATGCAGTACAATATTGTTTCCTTTTGCAAATACACGAATGTAAACTATTTTTAATAACTGATAAATACAAAATTCCGAAATTACGTTTTTTACTATTAATATTTCGCCTTGAAGTATGCAGAGCAAAATCGAGCGTTTACTCTCGTCGAGACATCGACTAATACTGAATAATAATACTTTAGCTTGCAGATCCCCTAATTGTCCTGCCATCACTGCAGCTCCATCATAGCTTTGAGCAACTAATTTTTTCTTTCCATTAATTTCTTTAGTAACGTTATAAACTACGGTATATAATGCATCTGCGATTTTCAGACACATTCTTAAAACCTAAAAATCGCTCTTCTGTTTTAACGTAGCGTATTACTATAGATAATTGGCTAAAATTAGTGATATTAGTTGTTTCGTCCAGAAAAATAGCAATGAACCGCGCCTCGCCCATCTCCTGCTTAATTCTTCTTAGAATAATGGTTGCAACAGCGGAAATTAAATCATTCTGGATTCGATTTGACGTTCCGCGAAAAACGCTAGACTGCTCTAAATGATTTTTTAAGCAATCATCATATTTAGCAACTAAACTAAGATAATTTTGAAAATTTCCTCTGTTTGAAGAAACCCTTGTTTCGTCATGACCTGTAAGTCCCAATTCGTCCTGTCCGAGAAAACAAACAACATCGATAAGTCTTCTTAATATTTGCCTATTTTTATAGACTAGTACATTGTGTTGGCGGTGACTAATTTCCAACTTTTTATTAAGAGCGTGTTCAATTATGGTTTTGCCGAAGACTTTTTCTTTTATGATGGCCTGTAAATGCGCTTTGGACATAGTGTGTCTTTTTGCAGCTTTATGGAAATTGTTTAAATCGGAAAAACCAGTTTTATTTCAGAGACCTCATTTTCAAAAAGTAAACATGGCCAACAAAATAAATTTAGTTATCTTTTCACACCCTGTTAGCCATTTAAATTATTCGTTGTTTTTCCGGATAAAAATGTCTGATACAGTTTTTTATTTTTTGGTTAAATTTTTTATAGGCGGTTTTGCCCTTCGTTTGGAAATTATTTGAAGCTTATCAACGAAGTTTAATGTTGAAAATCCCTTTATTATGAAAACACACACCACACATTCACACACACTCTTCTTACTAAATTCTCCAACATTTTCAACGTTATTACCGACAGCCAAAGTTGACGGTATTTGCATATCTACGTCCGTATTATTGTCTTCCATATCGCACCGTGCACGACGCGACGTACGTATCACACAACATACGGATAGCCGTTCTAACAAAGAACCTACTTAAAGCACGCGACTGAAATGCAAAAATTGCAAATAACCGATGGAAAGTTCAATTACCTCTGGCTCGATTCACAAGAAATCAAACATACAGGAGTTGCCTGCAGAGAAGCTAGCGGTTTATTGGGGCTGGGTCGGAGTCAAGGCCGCATTTATTATGGGCTTGATAATTAAGATAATATTTTAGCATTTTTAATATAAACTAAATTAATGGTTTCCTATTTCAAAAATTACATTTTAGAAGACGTTTTGTAATTTTTTTTGGGGAAGCACTGCTTCCCTTGCTTCCATAGACTGCACGCCCCTGGAATATTCGTAGACAGTTTTTGCTAACAATACCCCTTCACAACATAGACTGTTTTAAGAAAAGTTTTTCCTATCAAATTGCTTCCTTAATAAACAAGTATAAAATAACTGACTTTTTATTAACAATAGTATCATTTAAAAGAAATTTTAAGTTTAAGCTACTTTCAAAAGATGGTCCCTAGATGTTTCTAGTTTTTATTATAGCTTCGTTTTTAAGTACATTATATATTTGTTTTTATTGGCTCATATAGATTTAGATTTTTTTCTTATCTTATGTTCATATTCTTTTCTTCCTTTCTTCTTTTTTATATTTTTTATTATATTCATTTGCATGCTGACTCTGGCTGAGAACAAAAGCCACCTCGGAAACTCGATCTTCTTGTTGATTTATTCTGTGACACCTGTGATATCCGCGTCATTGTCAAATCTACCGTTTTTCAGTAATTTATATTTTTGATGGAAAACCTTTCTTTGGTATTTAGATTCTACACTAAAATTTTGGTATGAATCCAAGATGTCGGAACAAAATGGCGGCTTAATAAAATATTTAAAAATTCAGCCTGAAAAAACAACTTAATGGACTGATTTGAAATTGTGTGCCAAAACTAACTGTGGTAATTATAAAATATAATTATAATAAATCAACTGTGGTTCTAATTCAAGATGGCGGAACAAAATGGCAGCCAAATAAAATATTTGTAAACGTGAAAAAAAATCAATCTCTAAGGTTTTACATGTTTTCAGGTTTTAGCGTCCCTAGATGCCAAAAAATATCTTTTATCGATTCAATCGGTTCGTCTGGTTGGTTTTTCAGTCTGTCTAACAGTTCGCAGCATAGCTTAAAAACTATTCATCAGACTGATCAAATTTCAGTCAAAAGTTAAGGGTCATATGGGAATGACTTGGAAATATTTTGGTAAAATGCATTGTGGCAAAACAAAATGGCGGCCTAGTGAAATGTTAAAAAAAATATTACTAAAAAACCATTTATCCAATGTATGTCAAATTTTATACAAAAATCAATTATTATGCACAAATCAACTGGTAAAATTCTGGTACGAATCCAGGATGGCGGCTTAATACAATATTTAAAAATTCAGTGTGAAAAAACTACTTAACGGACTGATTTCAAATTGTCTGCCATAACTAATTGTGGTATAGAGAAGAACTAGTAATATTGTGGTACTAATTCAAGATGGCGGAACAAAATGGGAGCCAAATAAAATATTTGTAATCGTGAAAAGGTTAATCTCTCAGGTTTTAAATCTTTCTTTAAGTATGTTTTATTAATTCCGTCGGTCCGTCTGTCGGTTTGTCTGTCTGTTCGCGGCATAGCTTAACAACTATCTACTATCAAGATTCTACAAATTACTGAAAAAGATTTGACAACATCGCGGTTATCACAGGTGTCACAGAATAAATAAACTAGAAGTTTCCGACGTGCCTTTTGTTCTATGAATATAATAAAAAATATAAAAAAAGTAGAAAGGAAAAAAAAGAATATGAACATAAGAAAACAATTTCTACGTAGAAAGAATGTGCCAATAAAAAAATAAAAACAAATATATAATGTACTTAAAAACGAAGCTATAATAAAAACTAGAAATATCTAGGAACCATCTTTTGAAAGTAAGCTAAGCTTAAAATTTATTTTATATGATGCTATGGTTAATGAAAAGTCAGTTATTTTATAATTGTTTATTAAAGTAAAGAAGCAATTTAATAGAAAAACTTAAAGGTTATATGAGGATGACCTGGAAATATTTTGGTAAAAATGCAATATGGCTAAACAAAATGGCCCGAAATGTTACAAAAATATCCTAAAAAACCACTTGTTATGTTTTGCATAAAAATTAAGGATTATGTAGAAATCAACTAATTGTGAAATAATTCAAAATAGCGGCCAAATAAAATATAAAAATAAAATAAATGAAAAATTTATCTCTTAAATTTAATTTCTTAGGATATGCATATTTTCAGGTTATAGCGTCCCTAGATGCCAAAAAAGAGGTTTTATCGATTCCCTCTGCAATTTGTCGGTTTGTCTGTCAGTTTGCGGCATATCAGATTAGCTTCAATTTTTTTAAAAAAGGGTCATATGGGAATGATGTTTTGGTAAAAATCCAGTATGTCGGAACAAGAGGGAGGTCTGGTGAAACGTTAAAAATTATTACTAAAAGAACTAGTTATCCAATTTTCTATATATATATATATATATATATATATATATATATATATATATATATATATATATATATAGTGAATTCACTATATTTACAGGGTGTCGCGAATTGCAGCGTCCAAACTTTAACAGCGCATTCTGCATTCAAAATAAGCCCTAATTTTCTGTATAAACGTATATCGGCAAATGCTTCGTTTTCGAAATACAGGGTGTTAAAGTTTTAAGAAAAAAATTGTTTTTTAGTAATAACTTTTTTATTACTTGAGATATTGTTATTAAATTTGGTAAACAGCCTTGGGGTAACAAAAGGCATTTTTTGATTTCAAATATTTTTTAATTTTTCATCAGTGGCGTCCGTACGGGATTTTTTATTGAATATTCTTGAAGAAATGATGGTACTCTACTGCTTTTTCTGAAAACAAAAACCATTCCTAAAATCCCCACTCAGTTTGGAGTAAATTTGATCCCTTGTCTTTTTTTCGTGCGTCTAAGGATTTCGAGTAAAAAACTAAAAACCATTTTTATGTATGGCATAGTTAAAATTTCCATTATTGTTAATTTCAGTAGCAAAACCTTTAAGGTGGGATTGTAACAGCAAGTTTTTAAAATTATTTGGTTTCCGATATTTATTTCATGCATTCCGGGTGAGTTCATAATTTCTGAACAAGGTATGTAGGGTTTCTAAAATAAAAGCTTGTCTGACAACTAAGGAGAGATGACGTCATTGACCCGTTGTAATGGAGATTTGCATTATGTTTGGGTTATCAGGGTGACATCGCAGAAGTTAGCAGGCAACCTATTAAAATCTAATGTCTTTGGTACTTACCATCATTCCTTCATTGTCGACTCTTGGTATGCCATGATTGCATTTTTGTGATAATTGAACAATTGCTAGGTTCGTCTTTAAAGTATGACAGATGAGTTTATAATTCTAAAATCGTCGATTCATTTTGTAAAACGGTAATTAAAATTAATTCAATTTTGAAGATGATACTTCATTTTACAGAAACTACTCTTTATTAACTAAGTTCGTAATTAATGTTAGAAAAACTGGAATTCATAACTTTTATTAACTTAGATCGTGAAAAAAATTTATAGAGCACTTTAAATATCATTAAGGATTAATTTGGGCCTTAAAATTCACAATAATTACTCAAAATGAGCTCCTCTAACTTCGACACATTTTCGGCATCTCCTCTTAACTGTGTCAGTGGCATGGCGTATAAAATTCGTATTGGCTCGCAAAGTTTCACAGGCGTGCTCTGCTCTATCCTTGGAATCAGTTCTTCCCTTGTATGAACTGGTCTGGAATAAACTAAATTTTTCAAATAACCCCACACAAAGAAGTCGACAGGTGTGAGGTCAGGGGAACGTGGTGGCCAGGCTGTAGCTTCTAATCGTCCAATCCACCGTTCTGGATAATTATTATTTAACCACTCGTGATTTACAAGTGCAAAATGCGCGGGAGCCCCGTCCATTTGAATCCAGAATTCGTTTCTAAGATTTAGAGCAATATTTTCTAGATATTGAAATAACTCATTTTGCAGAAAATCATTAAATAACTGTCCATCTAGGCGTGGTGGTAGAATATGGGGCCCGCAAAAAATTTCATTTATTACACCACACCAAACATTAACAGAAAATTCTTGCTGAAATGCTCTAGTTCGTACAACACGTGGATTGTCATGGCTCCAGATTCGTAAATTATGGAAATTTACTGAGCCGCTTCGGGTAAATGTGGCTTCATCAGTCCATAATTTTTTTTTGAGAAGTTCTCGACTTCCTCTATTTGGCGCAAAAACCAATTGCAAAAACTGACACGTTTTTCGGCATCACCAGGTTGTAAGTTTTGAACTGGCTGCATCTGAAATGGCTTCCTGTGATCTTTCCTCAAAACGTGATGAACCTTATTTTTAGAAACAAAAACTGCGTTGCCTTGTAAATTATGAGCTGCTCTTCGTAGGCTTAATGTCCTATCGTTGTCAAACTTATTTAAAATTACGTTTCGATATTGTTCATTTCTCCTACCTTCGTTTCTCGGATTCTTTTTGGGTCCAAAATTCATAAACATCAAATGCGTTTTAATGAAAACTTGTTTGTAAGGTAATCTTCTATTTGGAAATCTTCGTTGGTATTCCCGTACTGCTGCATTTGCATTTCCATTACAGAAACCATAAACGAAATGAATATCAGCATATTCAAAGTTACTGAATAACACCATTTTGAAATCACTAGTTATACTGATAATTAGTTTTGTATAAACTGTAATGTACCTGACATTTATTTACTCTAAAAACTCAAATGTCATACTTTAAAGACGAAACTAGCAATTGTTCAATCGTCATAAAAATGCAATCATGGCATACCAAGATGTTAAAGGTTTTGACACTGAAATAGTCAACAATAATAGAAATTTTAACTACGCCATACATAAAAATAGTTTTTAGTTTTTAACTCGAAATCCTTGCATCGCACGAAAAAAAGGCAAGGGATCAAATTTGCTCTAAACTGAGTGGGGATTTTAGAAATGATTTTTGTTTTCAGAAAAAGCAGTATCGTATCATTTTTTCTTCAAGAATGTTCAATAAAAAATCCTGTACGGACGCCACTGATAAAGAATTAAAAAATATTTCAAATCAAAAAATGCCTTTTGTTACTCAAATGCTGTTTACCAAATTTAATAACAATATCTCAAGTACTAAAAAAGTTATGACTAATAAACAATTTTTTTCTTAAAACTTTAACACCCTGTATTTCGAAAACGAAGCATTTGCAGATATATGTTTATATAGAAAATTAGGGCTTATTTTGAATGCAGAATGCGCTGTTAAAGTTTGGACACTGAAATTCGGGACACCCTGTATATATATATATATATATATATATATATATATATATATATATATATATATAAACAAATAGAAGGCTGTGCTATGGGAGCATCTATATCAAGCGTCGTTGCCCAAATAGTTATGGAAGATTTAGAGGAGACTGTTCTAAGTAATGTGGAATTTAATATACCATTTTTTTATCGTTATGTCGATGATTGTATTACTGCAATCCCATCTGGCCAAACAGAAATTATTTTAAAGCAATTTAATCAATACCATAAAAGACTACAATTTACAATTGAAAGCGAAGAGAACAACAAAATCAATGTTTTAGACCTAACATTACATCATATAGGAAATAAAATTAAAACGGAATGGTACACAAAACAAACTTGGTCCTCTCGATACCTAAATTTCAGCTCCTGTCACCCAATGTCTCAAAAAAAATCTGTAATTATTGGTCTGGCAGATCGGGCAATTAAGCTGTCCGACTCTGAATTCAGAGAACGAGCAATTAAAAAGGCTAAAGCAGCATTAAATCTAAATCAGTACCCTAAAAAATTAGTAAATAAATTATTCAAAAGCAGAATACATAAATATTACAATTCTGAAAATGCCATTATTACATCAAATCTACCTAAAACAAAATACATTTCTCTGCCTTTCATAAATGGTTTATTTCAGCAATTTCAAAACCTTTTTAAAAAATATAACATCACCACAAGTCACAAAGCCTATAACTTATTATCATTAAGAACTTCTGTAACTTAAAATCGAAAACGCCAATTAATAAAAAAAGCAATATTGTCTATCAGATCCCTTGCAATAATTGTAACGGTGTTTATATTGGACAAACAAGCCAATACTTAGAAAATAGACTGAAAAGTCACAAATATGATAAAAAGAACAGCACCGCATTAACACACCATGAGATGTCCAAAAAACATACTTTCAACTACGAACAAGTGAAAGTATTAAAATCCGAACCTCAGTTGAAAAAAAGAGAATTTTTTGAGATGGCTGAAATTCAAAAAAACAAAAACGCCATAAATGACAAAAAAGACATAAACAACCTAAATAAATTGTATATATCTTTACTGTAACAGTGTTCGCTCAGTCGCTTGTAATTTGTCTGTAATAAACGTCCACAATATTTTTAAAATGTAAATTAAATATGTGTAGTATATGTCAGATATGTGGATTATGTATACTTTTTATTCAACTTTTTTACGTTCTATGGTAAGTCCTAAATTTTAATACTTTATAAACTTAAAAAAATAGTGCTAAACAAATTTTAGGTTTGAAAAAGACCAAAACTATGGTCGAAACGTCACCTTAGAAACGAAATATATGTTTAAAAATATGTACTAATTTTTGTTGTTAATGTATTGACCTCAAACCAAGAAAAATTAGGATATATATATATATATATATATATATATATATATATATATATATATAATATATAGTGAAACCTCCCTTAACGAACACCTCCGAACTATGGACATCTCTGCTGAACGGACAATTTTGAAGTCACCGACCGTCAGTATATGTATTCCTGTGTATTAAAAACCGTGAATAAACTTTCATCAATTTCTAAATATGAAGTTAAGTCGGAAGAGAATACATTGATGTTTCTACATAATTCCGATAATGGCACATCATTTTCACTATCGTAGTCAACGTTTTCCTCGAGAATTTCGTCGAATCCAGCTTTGCAGAAGAAGTTATTGATGGTCTCGGAATCGACTTTTTTTCCATCCAGCAACAATCCAAATTAATAAGGCACCTACAACATTTATGGATTTCTCCAATTGTTCAGTAGATTCAGAATACTCCCTGGATGACAAAAGTCGCTTGATTAAAAACTTTCTGTAGTGGTTTTTAAAATTTTGAATCACGCCCTGGTCCAATGGCTGGCAATGTGATGTCGTATTTGGCGGTAAAAAAATTATTTTAACATTTTTTAACTCCAGTTTTGGGTGAGATGCAGCATTATCTAAAAATGATACATTTCGGTTTTGCATTTGTCGGTTAAATTTCATCAACCAATCCGATATTATATCCCTTGTCATCCATGCTTTCTTGTTATAGTACCATTCAAGTGGCAATTTTTCCACGCTTGATTCTTTAAAACAACGAGGTTTTTTACTTTTTCCGATCACCATTGCATTATCTTTTTCTCCATTCATAGCGGACCAAAGTCAAATAGCGAGTCTCTCCTTGGACGCTTTCCCGCTAGCACATGTTTCGCCTTTTAAAGAAAACGTTTTATTTGGCAAGACGCGGAAAAAGAGTCCCGTTTTATCAGCGTTATAAATGTCTCTCGATGCGTAGTTTTGATAATAGCACAGAATTTCGCCCGCCAAGCAATTACCTAAATCAAGTCTACAGTCGCTGCTTTGCCACAGATGGATTTGAAAGAGATATTATGACGTTGACAGAACTTCTCCAACCATCCATTTGATTCTTTAAAACCATCAACTTCTAGATTCTTCGCAATTTCTTGTGCTTTTTCCTTTATTATTGTACCGAATATTGGAATATTTTTGGAGCGTATTTGACAAAACCATTCGTAGACAATTTGGTCTATGGCAGCACCCTCAGTTTTTTTCTCTTTCATGTTTCCGGTTTCGGCGAATCGCTCTTGTTTCTGAAAATATCACTAATTTGAGATTTTCCTACACAGAATTTTTCGGCTAATACTCTAACACTAAGTTTGTTTTTTTCCGCATACTGAATTATTTTTTGAGGACTCAAAAACTGCGATAGTGAAGATGATGTGTCATTATTGGAATTATGTAGAAACATCAATGTATTCTCTTCCGACTTAACTTCACATTTGGAAATTGATGAAAGTTTATTTACGGAAAATCCTAACATAAGTGTACGTGAGTGCATCAGTGAATTTCAAAATAGTGAGAACGGTCAGATTTCATCTGACAGTGATGATGAAGAAATTATGTCTTTCAGTATTAAGAACATTAAGGAAGCATATAAAATGTTAAGGGATACTGAAAACTTTTGTGTGTTATCTGGAGATTCAGTTTTAAGGGAAAAAAGCTCAGAAGTTGCGTCTAAAATGTGATCTCAAATTATTAAAAACAAATTAACTAGTTAAGACAAACAACACTTGATAATTTTTTTAAAAAGAAACTTTTTATAAAGTAGAACTGTATCAAACTGTATATGTAGGTAGTATAAGATTTTATAATAAGTAGTGCATTTTTATTGTATGTATATATATGTATATGATATATAGATGTTGGTGTATACGTAGTAACAATTGTAGTAATAAATAACGTATTATTTTTTTACTTAAAAATAAAATATTTTTTTTAATAAAATTTACTCTAGTTGTACTCGTCTTTCAACTAGTTGACTGTACTGATGAAGACCTTAAGTCAGAAACACGTGTCTATGGGTAAAAAAAAGAAGAATCCATTTTCTACAATATACTAGTTCTTGCAGCGTTATATATTTTCTACTTTTAATTATATATATAAAATAAAAAATAAATAAATAAGGCCTTTAATAAACATATAAAAACAAACAAGAACATTACATTAAAACTGCCAGGAATCATCCCTGCGCTGGCGAAGTCTAGCAAATAAATGCTACTCTACTTAACCAGCAGAGAGACTATCCTGTGCTATGGAATGCGTATGAAAATAAGATATATAATTAGTTGACACAAAATGGCGGTTTGTTTGTTAACATGGCAAAACAGATTGACACAATTTTTTTTTGTTAAATTCTTAGATCACAAAAATATGTGTGAATAATAATATTCGAGGTTACAAAGTGTGCGAGGACGACAAAATTAAAATTAAAGAAGTACGGAAGGAATATAAAATAGCTAAGGTGTTTCTTTAGGAAGATCCATGCCCACAGATTAAAATGAGCTTAAGCTATGACAGAAAAGTCCTGCAAGCCTTTTGCCTATCTAAAATAAAGTGTTTTAATTTAAATTTAAACTCATTAAAATTGAAAAGTCTGAATTCTCTAGGCAATAAATTCAAAAGAGAAATTGAAATGTATGAAAAAGATCTTTTAAACAACGTTGTTTGAAAATGAGGCATTGTGTATTTATCCTTAAATCTTACATTAACTGAATGCTGTGATTCACGAGTTTGAAACATGTTATTCAAAGAACAACTGGATTTGGGATCATTAATAAGTTTAAAAACAAAATTTTCCAGATGATATATCCTTCGATTTTCCATACGTAACCAATTTAATTCATTTATTTTATGAGAAATATGTTCTCTTCTAGATATATCAAAAATTAAAGGACAACATGAATTTTGTATGACCTGTATTTTATTTTTGTCCAAAGAATTCAGACATGGAAAATAAATAAAATTACCAAAATTAAATTGTGAAAGAATTAGGGATTCTGTGAGCAATTTTCTTAGATGAAAATTAAGAATATGACGATTAGCAAATAATATTTTTAATTTAAAAAACGCCTTTCGTCTAATTTCCTGCACGTGACTGCTGAAACGCAAATTAGAGTCGAAAATTATACCCAAATCCGAGCCTCTTCAACAAAGTTTAATACATTATTGTCGATGGAGATATTCAGGCTTGAAGCTAAAAAGTTGCATTTGTCCCTATTACCAAATATCATCACATTCGATTTTTTTGAATTTAAATTTAGATTATGTTCTTTAGACAAAGTATTAATTACATTTAAATCATAATTTATTATTAGCCACTTCAAACTCTTCGGGTCTAAAGGAAAAATAAATCTGGGTGTCATCTGCGTATGCTATTATCTTACAATTATTAAGAGACGTTAAAATGTCAGAAGTATAAATGCTGAAAAGAAGAGGTCCCAGGACAGACCCTTGGGATACACCAGACAATATAGAAAGTTCTTGTGACTCACAGTTATTATAAGAGATTTTCTGCGATCTGCATGATAGATAGGATTTAATTAATTTTACTGAGACGTTATCAAAGCCGAAATATTTCAATTTGGCTAAGAGCAAGTTATGGTTGATAGTGTCAAAGGCTTTTGAATAGTCAAGTCACACGAGCACAGTGACAAGACCCTGATCAGTATTTACAAAAATGTTATTGGTAATAGTTGCAAGAGCAGTGGAGTACTAATTCCGGGTCTAAAGCCACACTGCACTTCAGGCACTATGTTATTAAAAATGGCAAAATCGAAAATTTGTTTATATAATATTTTTTCTAAGATTTCAAAAGTTTCAAGGTCCTTATTTTTGGGAATTGGGATACCTATTGCATTTTTCCATTTATCAGGAAAATAAGAATGTTCTATGCAACAGTTAATAATATGAAGCAATATAATATCAATATGTGGACTACAATATCTCAACATTCTAAGTGAAATATTATCAGAACCAATGCTATCTTTTTTTTAGAGAATGTAGAATTGTATTAACTTCTTCAACATTACTTAATTTGAACGAAAACTGAGTACTTTTTTATTATTTATTATACTATTTTATTATTACAATTATCGAATACATATTGAAAAAATTTTGAAAAATTAGAATTAATAGAATTGGGGTCTGAAAGATTAGCTGGCAACTCTGCCCGACCTTGTTTATTACAATGTATATTGAGATTACGCAAAGCAGACCAAGTTCTACGATGGTCACGCCTAGCAGCAACTGAATTAAGATAGTTTTGTTTTTCTCGTCTTATCATAGACACAGAAAGATTTCTAAGTTGTTTATAATTATTCCAATCGACTTGAGAATGAGATGTTTTATATTTTTGTAAATCTTTATTTTTATCTTTAATTAACATTTTTAAATTAGGAGTTAACCACTCTGCCTTGGTTTTGTAACTTTGCGACTTACTATCGGAGCGTGTTTATCGAATAAGAATATAATAAAACTATTACAAATAGCAATTTTTTTCATTTATGTTATTATTGTTCAAAATAGAGTACCAGTCAAGAGCTGCAAAATCGGAGATAAAACCATCATGATTAAAACCATCAAAGTTACGATAAGAAATAACCTTTGGAATTACTTTATTCTTAATCACAGAGAGATCACAATACGTTACTCTGTGATCGGAGATCGTATCTGCATTAATTGTACCACATACGTTTATTGCAAGTGACGCGGAAATAAAAATTGAGTCAATCAGAGTGCTCGTGCTAGCTGAAATTCTGGTTGGTTCACTGATAATTTGAGACAGATCATAAGTTTCAAGGCATGATAAGGCAGAATTTGGCAGGTTAAAAAAATTAATGTTGAAGTCTCCTAGACATATGACGTTATTGTAAATATTACAAACAAAAGCAAAAATATTATCTATATCATTAATAAATGTCTCAAGAGAAGCCTTAGGTGGTCGGTAAATAACTCCCACACAATAAAAATTTTTTACAAAGTTTTATTTTTGAAAATAAAAATTAAAGGGATTCATTGATGTCAAAATTAAACGAAATTTGATTACATGCGAATGTTCCTCTTATATAAGCCATCACACCACCACCCCTACCATGAGGTCTATCTTTACGAAAAATTTTGTAGCCAGGAATTGTAAACGTGTCTAGAGGCACGTCTCCATTCAGCCACGTCTCAGTAACCACTACTATATCAAAATTGTTACTCAGAACCAAAAAAGAAAAGTCATTGAAACCAGTGAACATGGATCGTATGTTTAAGTGGGCAACTTTCATTCTAATAAAATAAAATATGCGCACAAATGAAATAACTGTAAAACAAAACTTAAAAAAATATATGTTTAGAAAATATATAGAAAGAAATAATCCACACACAAATATAATCAATCTGACCTAATAGTATTCAAGAGCGTAAAAAATTATTTTAAAAAGTGTGTCAACAAGAGCTATAAAATATATGTGTAATAAATTATGGTATATTGAACTAACAAATCAAGTAAAAAATTAGAAATCAAAATCTGTTGGTATAATGGTTTTTTCAAATTAGTCTGAGCCTCAAAGCAATAAATAATATAAGGAATTAATATACATAAAAATCAGAAAAATACGCCTGGTTTTTAACACGCTGTATATATATCTATGAAAGTATACAAGATACAAGGTCAGCCCTATAGTTACAAAACACAAACAACAAAATTCATACAATTCTTAAAAAACTAGTACAAAAATAGTACAGGGTGGCCCACATAAGATGACCCACTACCTTATCTCATAATCTGTACGAGATAGGGAAAAAAGTTTTATACAAAAGTTTCTTGGGTTTATCTAAATTTTTTAAATATTCCATTTTTATATATACAGGGTGTGTCATTTTGCGTTGATAGATGTCAACTTTGTTATTTTAAATGGAACACCCTGTATATTATTATGGATTTGAATAGCTCTCTTAGAGACGATTTCAACGATGTATTATAAGATGGGTCTACGAGGCACCGTTTCGGAGATATTTACGATCATCTTCAATTTTTGACATACTTTCAACTTGTTGTATCTCTGGTATTTATCAACTTTTTTGTTTCATTTTTGTGCAGGAAAAAACATAATTTTATGCTTTATTGGACGTGTAGGTAAAAATATTGAAATTGAAAAAAAATGTTACAGTGTTGTCACGTTTTGCGTACCATCAGTTTTCTCAAGATTTTTAAATGCAACCCCCTATATTTTATAACGGATTTAAATAGAGTATCGAAAGACGATTTCAACGATATATTATAACATAGGTTTACAAGTCACAGTTCCCGAGTTTTGGGGATTTTCTTCAGGAATCAATTTTAATATTAAACAATTTTTACTAAACATAACATAAACTATTAAACATGACATAACAAGAACAAAGACAAAAAAATAAACATTACTTAAATTAAATTTTCTATATAACCACCTTCCTGTGCTATACATGTTGTATAAATAATGTCTAATTTTTTTATTGCCCTACGAACTGCTCCACTCTCATTGATCAAATGGATCTCTTCCATTATTCTCCCCCTTAAATCGTCTACGTTATTAACTTTATTCTTATACACTTTGTCTTTAATATTTCTCCATAAAAAAAATCTAGTGGAGTTAAATTGGGACTCCGAGCTGGCCAGGGTATTGACCCAAATCGGCCAATCCACATTGGAAATCTTTCATTTAACCATTCAATTACAGGTCTTACGGTATGGTACGGCGCACT
Source organism: Kuschelorhynchus macadamiae (assembly GCA_030620095.1). Lineage (NCBI taxonomy): Eukaryota > Metazoa > Arthropoda > Insecta > Coleoptera > Curculionidae > Kuschelorhynchus > Kuschelorhynchus macadamiae. The sequence goes on from JAUTXW010001763.1 coordinate 82,362, forward strand.
GTCTTGTTGAACTACAAGACCATCTTTAATTTCATCCGGTAATTCATTAATAAGAGGTTGTATTTCATTTTGCAACAAACTGTGGTATCTCTGTCCGTTAAGAGTCCTATCATAAAAAACCGGCCCAATCACTCGGTCCTTTATTATTCCGCACCAAACATATACACTTTGATGTCCCTGCTTTCTGATGGCTTTGATTTGATGTTGATTTTGCCTTGACCAGTAGTGGCAGTTCTTTCGGTTAAATATTCCCGCGGTGTTGAAAATTGCTTCGTCAGTGAAAAGAATTTTGTCAAAAACCGGTTGATCAAAGTGGCGGTCCATCATATCCATGCAAAAAGTAGCTCTGTTGTCAAAATCAGCTATGGATAGCTCTTGTACCGGAGTGAATTTGAAAGGATGGTAATCGTTGATATTAAGTGTTCTCTGAATACTTGCTCGGCTAATATGCGGTATGTCCCGTGCGACATCCCTTTGGGAATTTTCATTGCTTTCCTCAAAATATAAAAGAACATCAAGTTCATTTTCTTCTGTAAGAACTGTCCTAGGCCGGTTTCTTTTATTGTTTATCACAACGCCATTTTCCAGATCTCGTGTAATTCTTACGAAGATTTTCTTACTTGGAATTCTGCTATTTGGATACAGTCTTCTATACTCCCTTAACGCTAGTGCGGGACTCTTATTGTTTCTAATGAAGCACTCATATAAATTTAAACGTTGTTGAATAGTGTAGTTCGACATAATTATTTCTTAAATTTACTAATTTAATCAAGAAATGCAACCAAGCTGTCAAATTTCATGCAAATAATATTTCGTTTGTTTCCATGGTTTTGAAGCACAGCCTACTTAAAATTGTTGATAGGGTTGTGGAAAGGTTGGTAAATAATTGTGAGAGAAAAAACACGAAGCCAATACTTAGCTTGATGACGTTTATTACTCGACTGACTTTCAGACGCTCTATATAAAAACGAAACAACAAAAATGATTAGTAAGTAAAGACATTTTGCGGCACCATTATCGACACAGTCGCCTTGGCCGTCTGTTTCGGTAATCGCTAATCATAACATTGATAAGGCTTATTTAGTATATGGGAAGGAAACATAAAGAACTATTTTTAAATAGATTCGCACTATTTTAACAAAAATACACATTATGTATTTAACTGATTTTTAGAGAGTTTTACGTTTGATCTGGAAAACGGCGTGGTAATAATTATTCAAAGCAATTAGAAAATCTAATTTAGATATTCTTTAGCATATAATATTAATTTTGTTATCTTCGTTCATGTCATGTCACGTTTAATAGTTTATATTATGTTTTAGTAAAAATTGTTTAATATTAAAATTGATTCCTGAAGAAAATCCCCAAAACTCGGGAACCGTGACTTGTAAACCTATGTTATAATATATCGTTGAAATCGTCTTTCGATGCTCTATTTAAATCCGTTATAAAATATAGGGGGTTGCATTTAAAAATCTTGAGAAAACTGATGATACGCAAAACGTGACAACACTGTAACATTTTTTTTCAATTTCAATATTTTTACCTACACGTCCAATAAAGCATAAAATTATGTTTTTTCCTGTACAAAAATGAAACAAAAAAGTTGATAAATACCAGAGATACAACAAGTTGAAAGTATGTCAAAAATTGAAGATGATCGTAAATATCTCCGAAATGGTGCCTCGTAGACCCATCTTATAACACATCGTTGAAATCGTCTCTAAGAGAGCTATTCAAATCCATAATAATATACAGGGTGTTCCATTTAAAATAACAAAGTTGACATCTGTCAACGCAAAATGACACACCCTATATATATAAAAATATAATATTTAAAAAATCTAGATAAACCTAAGAAACTTTTGTCTAAAACTTTTTTCCCTATCTCGTACAGATTCTGAGATAAGGTAGTGGGTCATCTTATGTGGGCACCCCTGTACATATTTAGTACAAATCAAAGAAAGTAACAGTACAAAATGATGTTAATATTATGTAAGAGACGTTTATGAAATGAAGCGAAAAATTTAAATGTACATACCAGATACATCGCGACACTAATCTATAAAGTCACCACTTCACTATTATTTTCCGGCAAATCAGAAGCGTCTTTTACTAATTTTCGACTACCATCGCGGTCTTGAATATACTCAAAACCCCCGAAAGCCCAAACAGAATTACCATAGAGTGATTTAGCTAACTTGTAAATCTGTAAATTTGCTGGAGTTAACATTTCGGACACAAGATATTCCGAACCTTTAAATTTCTTCTTGTTGATAAACACTAAATCCCGTGACCACTGTCTACAAAAATTGACGACAAGTGGCCTCGGACGATCGTTGCTATTTGACGCACTTTTTTTGCCCAAACGATAACACATGCTAACATCGTTTTTGGAAAGGTTTAAAGAGAGTTTATTTTTAAATAAATTTATGATGACGTCGTACATGTCATTATTGGATTCTTTTACACCATGAATAATTAAGCCGGGTCCAGACTATGTAACAAAACACGTTAAATAACAAGTTATACAACAAATTTGTTGATTAGCTTTGTTTCATAACTTGTTATAAAATAGCAGAGACATCCAGACTATGTAACAGAACAAAACTAAACAAAATTAGTGCACATTTTACTACTGGAAGCAGTGGCAGTTGTAGTATTTAAAATGACCTCAAACGTAGAAGATGTAATTTTGGCAGCAGCAGCTTGCGTGATTTTATGTAGGCGACGAGTAAAGTCTAAACGAAGATTTTGGGTACGGTCATCGTTAAGAGCTCGAGGAACATATAGTGGAACAACTCTTTTAAAGGATCTAGCAATGGATGACATAAACCCATTGACAGGAGACATTAAATGTGATGGTAGTTTTAAAAACTTTTTAAGGATGGCAAGTTCTGATTTCGAATACCTTATAAATAAAATTGGCCATAAAATAGGCAAAAAAGACACAACATTTCGAGATGCAATACCAGTAAGAGAAAGATTGGCGGTTACGTTGAGATTCTTAGCAAGTGGAGATTCCTACCAAAGTTTAAGCTATTTATTCAAATTTTCTAAGCAGAGTATTTCGAATATTGTGCCAGAAGTGTGCGACGCTCTCATCGACTGTTTAAGCGACAAAATCAAAGTAAGTACATAGAGTTTTTCCAAACCTCTTTATTCATTCAGTTACAAATAAAAAAAAATTAGGACATTTATCAATTCAGAAGCATTTGTGTAAAGTTTAATTCATTCTGACTCATGTCTTCTGCGCCTGCGTATGATTGAGTCTCAGTGTCTGTTTGAATTGGTGAAGTATCGGATATATTCATAGCGGACGGCATGGTAGTGTCTGTTTGAATTGGTGAAGTATCGGATATATTCATAGCGGACCGCATGGTAGATAACCCAGGTCTATTATATGATTGATCCTCAGTGTCTGTTGTAGTTGGAGAAAGTAGAGTAGATGCAGGTGTTTCGGACGCCGGAGTAGTGGATGGCTCAGGTGTATTTGAAGGTATGTCTGCTATCTCCGCTCGGTAGAGAGCATTATTTATTTCGTATTTCGCGAAGGCTAGAACCGACTTGCTTTTGAGATTCCGCAAGATCCCTGCTACATATTCACCGTACACATCGAAGTCATCTCGTTTTTTTATGTTACTCGATAGTTGTTTCATTACCGCGTAAGCTTCTTCAGATTTTGTATCTAACACTCTTCTCTTGGTACCTTTTGTGGTAGGAACACGTGCAATGGTTTTTATTACAGTTTTTTCTTGACATTTTTCTGTATCACCTTGCACTTCTTGATGTGACTCTGGTTGCTCTTCTTCCTACAACAAAAAAAAACCGGTAAATCATTTTTTTAGGTGCCTGAATGTCAAGAAGCATGGCTACCGATTGCAGAAGATTTTAACCAGAAGTGGAATTACCCTCACTGTTGTGGTAGAATGGATGGAAAACACATATGTTTACAAGCTCCAATGAACACTGGAAGCGATTATTTCAACTACAAGGCATTTTTTAGCATAGTGCTTTTAGCAATAGTTGACGCTAACTATTGTTTTACCTATGTAAATGTAGGTTGCCAAGGACGTCTGTCTGATGGCGGAGTATATGCTAACACTACATTTAAACAGTTACTTGAAACGTCTTCCTTGAATCTCCCACCAATGAAAGTATTACCAGGAAGAACATCACCTTCACCGTTCGTATTTCTGGGTGATGAGGTATTTGCTTTGCAACCGCATATTATGGCTCCCTTCCCAGGCACTCAACAGAAAGGTTCACAGGGACGAATTTACAATTACAGACATAGTAGAGTTAGGCGTGTAGTCGAAAATTCATTTGGAATTTTATCTGTCGTATTCAGGGTTTTACGAAAACCAATGCTTCTTGAGCCCGAAAGAGCAGAAAAGATAGTTTTAGTATGCTGTTATCTCCACAATTTTTTTAGGAAAGGTCAGTCAACTTCATCCTACTGTCCACCAGGTACTTTTGATTCAGAAGACACGTCTACCGGGGAACTAATACCCGGTACATGGAGAGTCGAAGGTCAACCAAATGGTACTTTGTTAAGACTCAAAAGGATTCCTAGAAAACCCAGTGTACTAGGCAAGGAAATACGAGAAGAATTTTCTTTATTCTTTACCAGTGAGGAGGGAAAAGTGCCGTGGCAGAATAATTACTGACTTCAAATTGGTTACTAATTTAAAATGTAAGGTACTATCACGATCAATATAAACTGATACAAGAAATACTCTATTAAATCTCCTAGACTATTATTTCAACATAACCTAACATTTTCAGATATTAAAAATTTGACAGTGACAATAAACAATAACATCGATTGATTATTTTCGCCAATAATTAATTTATTGTTTTGATTTATTGATTTGATCAGCTGTCAGCTTGACGTTGTTGATAAATAATAAAGAAGAACTGTCAACCTAACCTAAAGATCATCGTATGACGTAAAATTAACATAAAAAATTAACTAATAGACCAGACGTGTACCAGTTATATTTTATCGTGATGGTACTACTTACCTGTGCTGTTTTGTTTTCACTAGCATCTTGGGTATCTGGTTCGGGAGATAGACCACCTTCAGTAGAATGTCGTGGCTCATTTTTGTCTTTTAAAAATAAAAGCATTTTAAAAAAAATCCATTTTGTTTTATACGGAGCATCAGCTCCATCGCCACTCCTTCCTTTTTTCAACTCCCGTTGGAACTGCCCAATAAGCATACGCATTTTTTTTCAACTTCACTTGGATTTGTTTTCAATTCTGCACCTAGTTCAGTCCATGCGTCATGTTTTTTATTTCTGTTTTTGAAATTCATGAAGGTAGGATCCCATAATACTCGATGCTCACGAAATAACTCAATCAAATGAGTGGTAAGTTCTTTTGACCATTCCATCGCGTAAAAAAAATAAGAAAAACCAGGGTGTGCAAAGCGGCAGTTCTGGCAATACTAAATTCAAACGCCGCCGCCCGGCCGCTGGTGCTGCAGTAAATGTTTATTAACACAAGTATGGACAAGTCGCGGCGTGTTATAACACAAAGTTTTATAACTTTCTTTGATCTTTACCTACACCTAATGGATAACATAAAACATGTTATATAGCAAGAAAATTGTTGTATAACATTGTGTTTTATAACTTTTTTACTTGAATTTCTCTAACAAGTTACAAAACTTTGTTAATTAACGTGTTTTGTTACATAGTCTGGACCCGGCTTTAGAATTTTTTTGTTGTTTCTCAATTGAAGATCGTTTAAATGGTGGTTTAAGAAATCCTGTTCCTTTCTGAGTCGACGTAAGTCATCCTTAATGTTTTTAAGGGAAGACGTGATGCTTTTTTCAAATAAAATAAACTTGTTTAAGAGATCCGTGGTATGATTTTCTACTCCTTCAGCATTGATTTCCCCGTTGTATGGATTGGTTACATTCTTACCCTGAGATTGCAGTAAAAATCTGAATTCATCCATGTTCTTCGCAAATTGATCCGCCATTTTTTTAACTCGCGCATTAACACTTTGTACAGTTAACGTTGATTTTCCCATGATTTTCCTTAACCGTTATGTTAACCGAACACAGGTACTCAACACACCACAGATCAATCACAATTTGAATTAATTCGGCAAAAACCAGTACTTTTAATGAAAAATAGCTAGAGGCAATCAGATACAAACTACTCACTACGCAGCGCCGTATCAAAAAAAAAAAAAAAAAAAATATATATATATATATATATATATATATATATATATATGATAGTATGTTTTCGTTCCACTTACACCAACATCATAACAAGAAAATGATCCTTGTTTCGAACATGTTCTGTATCACAGCAGACACAATGATCCATTATATATAATTTTTCTCTAAGCCTTACCGTTTAGAAAATACAGGGCATTAAACATGTGTGATCAAACTTCAAAGGCGTAGAACAGGGGCATTTTTTACCACTCGGTATATTGCCTATTTGTATTAAAAATATTTATAGCTTGGCTGGTTTACAAAAAACTATTGCTCTTAGAGTTTTTTGATACGAGTTAGCATTTTGGAGTTTTATTCGAGTTAATGCGTCAAAACCCTTTATAGGCCAAGCAATAGAGCAGAAATGTATTGATTTTGTGGCAAAAATATCATCACTTAAAACACATTCTGCTGGTTCATGCTGATATTTTTTCTACTCCTAGCTATTATTTACTAATTTGTTATAAAAAAATTAGTGTCTAAAAAATGGCCTTTTTTTCGTTTTTCGCTTATAAAATGAAAACGGTTGAAGCAATTGCAATGCTATTACACAGAGGCAAATTATAGAGAATTGAAATACGAACAAAATGAGCTATCAAAGAAGTCGAAAGGATGATCAGTGTCGAAAAAAAACTACGAAAAATCGGAAAATTCGCCATTTATTCAAAAATTCATTAGTAGGTCATTTTTTAAGTTGCAGCGTACGCAAGCACAAGGCTCTGTCGGATAATAATTTTTAAGTTATTGCAATTTGAATTTTTTACTGCGCTAACTTCCAGCGGGTCTGGATGCGACACGGATTGGCAGATTTGAATTTTATAAGAAAATGTTGAAAACTCAGTTATCGTGCTTCCAAATGTATATTCTCATTTTACGTTAAAATTATGCAAAACTAGTGAAAAATGCTTACAAACATGACATATCTCCACTCGTATCCAGTCACTTTGTCAAATCATAGATATCCTTGATTTGAGAAAAGAGTATATGATTTGACAAAGATATGTCATGTCTGTAAGCATTTTTTGCTGGTTTTGCAACATTTTAACGCAAAATATATTCTTATTTTGAAAGAAGACAAGCGAGTTTTCGAAATTTTCTGGGAAAATTAAAATGGGCCAATCCCTGTCGCATCGAGATCCGCTGGAAGTTAACGCAGTAAAAAATTCAAATTGCAATAACTTAAAAACTAATTATCCGACGACCCCTGTCTTATGCTTGCGTAAAGTTCATGTCATTGACTACCATTTCCCGGAAGATCTACGCTACAACTTAAAAAATAGCCGACTTATGAATTTTTGAAAAAATGGTGAATTCTCCGTTTTCTCCGGATTTTTTTCGAAACTACTTATACTATCGACTGCCATTTTTTGCACTAAATTCCTTATAACAAATTAATAAATCATAGTTAAAAGTAGAAAAAACATCAGTCTGAACCAGCAGAATGTGTTTTATAAGTGATGGCACAGTTGGTTTACAGGTAGTATTTTTGTCACAAAATCAATAAAATTTTGCTCTATTGCTTGGCCTATAAATGGTTTTGACGCATTAACTCGAATAAAACTCCGTAATGATAGCCCGTATGAAAAAATTCTAAGAGTAGTAATTTTTAGTAAAGGAGCCCATGTATAAATATTTTTAATAAAATTAGAAATATACCGAGTGGTAAAAAAATATAACCATAAATGTAGGGCATAAATCCCTGTTCTACGCCTCCGAAATGACCCATATGGTTGTCATTCGTTGGGTTAATAGGTCTTTATGTAGTGATAACATGTTCCAAAATTGAAATTGTTATCTCGCTCCTAACAGATATTACACATCACACATGTTTAACGCCCTGTATATTCTCAAGGGTGAAGCTTAGAGAAAAATTATATAATCAGTTTTTCATATTTTGTCAAGGTTTACATGCCTGCAAATTTTCGGTACTTATTTCTGAATCACCCATGTACTGTTCTAAATGGGGTCGCACTTCCTATTCCTAATAAAACGAAAGATTCATAACAACTGAAGTTCCTCATAAAGGAAATTTGCCGGTTTTTTCGGAAAGTATGCAAAAACGAAGTAGTTTAATCAGTTTCAAGTACATATAAAATTTTGGTTGTTTAACTAATAAACAGTGTGTTCGTTTTTATATTTGTACTACAAAGATTTATTAGCTTCAGATTCATTTAGCACAATTTTGCGTCTGGTTTTCATTCATCAAAAAAATATACCTAAAGAATCTTGGCGCGTCAGTCAACATCATTACTTAAATTATATATTCAATATCACACCATCGTTAAGCCCATTATTTTTTTTTATTTATTCAGCATCAAATATGCTGTCACAACTGAATTAATTTTGTTTGATGGGCTTTCAAATGGATAAAAATAGTTAATTATACTTCTTGAAATGCACGATGATTTGTAGAAATTTATTTTTGTATTGTCCAAAATTAAATACAGTTAGGAGAGATCCACACTACAATAGTTTAGTGGAAAGGCTTGTTAGCTTGTAATAGAAAGAAGTTAATGACAAAATCGCACTTCCTAATTGTGTCACCGTATTTTGGGTAGACTGAGTGAACTAGGACACATCCTGTGCTTATCAATGGTATTCTTGAAATTATTTTTATTTGCATCCCGAACGGGAATCCGTTGTAAAATATTTACATTAAAGTCTTTATTAAATTTGAGGTAGGGTATTATCAAAAATTACAGACAATTATCATTACTGCTGCCTTCGTCATAAATAAATCTGAGAGGTTAATTTACCTCGAACGAGAATCCGCTTTAAAATATATTCTAACTGGGAGCCAGTAAAGTCAAAGTAAATATCAAAGTATATATACAGCGTGTAATAAAAGTAAGGAAACAGTGGAATACCTCAGGTACCGCTTACCTGAATTTAATGAAAATATGTACAGGGTGGTCAACTTAAGATGCTCCTATACTTTATCTCAATAAATAAGACACTGAGAAAAAAAAGTTAAATACAAAAAGTATTTGACCCTAAGTATATTTTTTATTTATAATATTTTTATGTATACAGGGCGTTCCATTGTGCCAGGACAGTAACAAACTTTTTTCTTTTTAATGAAATGGTATGAATATCATAGCATACGAGATTCTGAGTAGTTTTCGAGAAAAATTAACTTTTCTAATTTTTTTTGAAAAAACAGGTTTTTGGAAAAATGTGATTTTTTCACATCTGGTGACTAAAATTGTGAATTTTGGTTATGGATCCATGGGAGTGGTTGATATTTAATACTCTGACCTATCAAGAGCGAAAATCCATTATACAGGGTGGTCACAAATGACCATAAAAAAAAATGTTTTTGTAACTAAAAAAAACTTAATTTTTTTAAATGGAACACCCTGTATTTAACACTTTTATTGTGTTTGGGATTTAATCCCATATATATATATATATATATATATATATATATATATATATATATATATATATTTATATATATATATAGTTTATATTCCAAAAATTGGTAGTTTAGAAGTTATGACCAATTTTCTATAATAATTCACGTATTTTTGTTAAAAATCTGACTAAACCTAAATAATATCCTATTCTAAGTTATTTTTAACATTATAATTAAATTTAACATTAAATCAATAAGTAATGCAAGAAAGAAAGTAACTAATTACTTATTACAAAACATTTTCGACATAACCCCCATTTTTGGCAATACAAATAGTATAATATTATGGTTACGATTTTAATTTTCGCAATATTAGCATTTCTAAAGGCGTCTTAATTTTACAAGATATCCATGGAAAAACAAAACTAGTAAAATTGTTGCCTGCACATCAATAAATACACAGTTTTTATTTGACATTTAGTTGCCTCTAATTCTTTTTAAAGGAAAAATGGCTTTATACAGTGTCCAAGAGCGTTTAAATCTTCATGAATGTTACATAAGAAATAATAAGAGTCCAGCATTAGACCTGCGGGAGTATCGGTTGTTGTATCCTGCAAGACGGGTACCCACGAAACATATTTTTTCACGAATTGTTCGTGATCTTGAACGTGGACTGGTAATCAATAAACAAAAACGGCGCCCAAAAATTGTCCTAACAGAAGAAAAGCAATTAGAAATTCTCCTGTATTTTGAAGAAAACAACGAAAATTCGCAAAAAGATGCATCCCGAGATCTACCGGGAATTAGTAAGACTAGTGTTCAAAGGAATTTAACTGATAATAACTACCATCCGTTCAAATTTTTACCAGTTCTGGATTTATCCCAACAGGACTTTCAAACAAGGCCTTTTTATTGTTCTCTCATGATGGACCACCATTTTGAAACTGGCATTTTTGAAAATATTGTAACTCAAATGAACATAGTGTAAAAGAAATGAAAAAACAGGGTCGGAGAAGTCGAACGATATTAAAGAAGGGCTTGTTTATCAACAAGATAGTGTTCCATCATCAACGGTTTCCATGTTGGATTGGTCGGTACGGGACCATAGATTGGCCAGCGAGGAGCCCCGACTTAACACCCCTAGATTTTTTTTATGGGACAACCTAAAAAACGAGGTGTATAAAAATAGGTGTAATACTGTTCAAGATTTAAAAAGGAGAATTAGGCAAGAGGTATAAAGACTTAATGCAACAGACGCGGTTAGAAATGCTATTGCGACAATTGAAACCATGTATACTACTTGTGTTGCCAAATGTCGAAAATGTTTTGTAATAAGTAATTAGTTACTTTTTTTCTTGCATTACTTGTTGATTTAGTGTCAAATTTTATTATAATGTTAAACAAAACTTAGAATAGGATATTATTTAGGTTTAGTTAGATTTTTAACAAAAATACCCGAATTATTATAGAAAATTGGTCATAACTTCTAAACTACTAATTTTTGGAATATAAACTATATATATGAAATGATGCAGAATTAAATCCTAAACACAATAAAAGTGCTAAATACAGGGTGTTCCACTTAAAAAAATTAAGTTTTTTTAGTTACAAAAACATTTTTTTGGTGGTCATTTGTGAACACCCTGTACAATAAATTTTCGCTCTTGATAGGTCATAGTATTAAATATTAACCACTCCCATTGATCCATAACCAAAATTCACAATTTTAGTCTTCAGGTGTGAAAAAATCATATTTTTCCAAAAACCTATTTTTTCGAATAAAATTAGAAAAGTTAATTTTTCTCAAAAACTACTCAAAATTTTGTATGCTATGATGACAAAAAATACTCAAAATCAAGCGTAGAATTAGAATTTCTAAAAATATTCATACCATTTCATTAAAAAGAAAAAAGTTGGTTACTGTCCTGGCACAATGGAACACCCTGTATACATAAAAATATTATAAATAAAAAATATACTTAAGGTCAAATACTTTTTGTATTTAACTTTTTTTTTCTCAGTGTCTTATTTATTGAGATAAAGTATAGGAGCATCTTAAGTGGACCACCTGTACACTTAGGAACGAAATTATCCCGGATCCAATGGCGAGTTCCACATTGCTGCGAAGTTTACCTTTTTTCTGTTATAAAAGGAAAAAAAAATAATGGAACACTCTATATTATATTACTTTTTAAAAATCTGCGTAAAATTCTCAATACTTTTTATGAAGAGTCAACAGTTTTTATCAAAATAAGGGTCTAATAAAGTTTTTTCTGTTCGCAAAACAAAGCCGAACTCCTCTTCATAAAAAAAAATAATGGAACACTCTATATTATATTACTTTTTCAGAAGGAAAAAAATCGTTTAATCAAACATAGAGTGTTCCAATTATCAGTGTACACAAACAATTTGAAAACAAAAAAATAGAAAACTTTTTTTATGAAGAGTCAACAAATTTTTTATCAAAATATTTCGGGTAGTTTCGGTTAATAAACTCGTTACGAAAATGCGTGCGGGACACGAAAGAAAACCGGGCGGAGTCAATCGGTTTAGGAAGGTCGGCTAAGAAATCTTTTTAAACCAGTGGTGTCCCGTCGTTCTTTAAATAATATGGCACTGCTTTTTGACTATACGCACTTCAGATAATTAAAAAATGTAACTATGCTTAATGAACCTTTATCTATATTTGTCTGTTTTCTTTCGTGTACCGCACTTCTATATCTCTTTTGTGTTGCAAAAACGCCGAACTTTTTGAATTTCTAAATGATTTAATTTTGATTTTTCTTGATCGATTTACCTATAAATATATTTTTTCTTAAGTTCTGTCATTAACGGTTCCCAGGCTACTGCCTACGTCCACTATTATTGGATCACCCAGTATAGTGATACACGATTTACAAGAGCAGCCAGCATCAAATCCAGTGAACGAGATTTATCGAAATTTTAATTTATGTAGTTCGACTTTGGGCTACTCGGTTATGCTAAAAGTGGCCTGTCTGTCTCCGTTTGTCATATTACTTTATACAGAGGCCGCCATTGTGAAGTACTATACAGGGCGTTTCCTAATTGCGTGCTAATATTAAAGGGGGTGTTTTTTAATGTCCTAAAAGTCTTAACTCTTGAGATACAGGGTGGTAAAGTTTAAAAAGAAAACATTTTTTTTCATCCCAATTCTGATGCTATTGTAGATAACTGCATGAAATTTGATACACGTCTTCTATGCATTAAGGAGCATACGGATTTACCCAGGTTAATTACATATGCATGCCACTGGTAGAAATTTCAAAAATTAATTGTTAATAAAAAATGCTCTTTTATGCATAAAAGACATGTATCAAATCACACAATTTCACACAGTTATGATTTAAAAAAAATGTTTTTTTAAAACCCTGTATCTCCAAAGTTAAGACTTTTAGGTTCATATTAAACTTTTTTTCTTGAAAAGGTCCAAGAGTCACCCCTCTTTAACATTAGCACGCAATTAGGAAACGCCCTGTATAGTACTTCACAATGACGCTGTACAAAGTAATATGACAGACGGAGACGAACGGTCACTTTTGGCATATCCGAATAGCCCAAAGTCGAACTGCATAAGTTAAAATTTTGATAAATCTTGTTCACTGAAATCAGTGCTGGCTCCCCTACTATAACTACATTGATGTGTTAATTTTGGAAAAATATGATTCTGTAGTTTTTTAAATATTAATTGCAATCTAAGATATTTTTTGACACCTGGTATTGAACAGAAAATTAATTATTTTGAAGAAGTTTATTGACAGCTACTTTATGAACAATTTTACAAAATATATGAAAAAAAAAACTAAGCCATTTTTCAGGGTGCGGCTGTGATTCTAATGGTTCGATTCCTTCTAAATCGTTGTCTTCCTCTGAAAATGATGAGGTTTCGTCGTCACTACTTGAAGATCCCAGTGTGATAACTAATCATCAGTAACCGTTTCAATTTTGCCATCTACTTCCCAGTATTTATCTGAACATGTTTAACATACGATTTCCAATTTTCAGCCGATATTGAGTCAATCGCTTCTAATGTTATTTTATTTAAATCTTTAATTGAAAGTTTACCGGTGTTGCGCTCTCGAATATATTTTTTACTCCTGCCCATGCAAGTTCAATAGGGTTGAAGTCGCACGTGTATGGAGGCAGCCTTAAATGTGTATGACCGAAGTTACGTAAAAGACCGTCAATTTTATACTTTTTCTAGGCTTGCTGGCTGATATTACTTCATATAATTGATATTTTCTACATGTTGGATCACGTACAAGATTGTTCGATTTAAGCCACGATATCATATGAGCTTTTGTAGAGTATTTAGTTGGCACTTTATCTTCTACGTGAGAATGATAAGACGCATTATCCATTACCACGACTGATTTGGGAGGAATGTCAGGTAGAAGCTTCTCGAGCAACCACTTTTCAAAATTATTTCTATTCATCTGTCCATGATAGTCTCCAGTTGTTAGTCCCGAGCGAAAAACTAAAGCAGCACCTGGAACAAATCCGGCTTCTGAACCAGCATGAGCTATAATAAAGCGACTACTAGAGCGGATTCCCTGAACAACACCTGTAACACTTTCACTTTGCCAGCATTTGTTCACTGTCATATCATTATCTACCCAGGTTTCGTCTAGATACACAATATTGCGTCCTTCCGCCAATTTTCGTTTATTTTGGCATTTGCGCCAAACAAAACCATTTAATCGTAAAAGCCGATTTAAGGTTTTATCCCCGTACGGAAAATCTATTTTGTTCTTTACAGCACGAAGTAGGGGTTTGCAAACCTTAAGTTTATATAAAAATGGCCTATTGTTCGTCGAAGTACTTAAAAATCACCATCGTCAATTTTATCTTTGTATGATAATCAGGGTTTTTTTTACCAGATTTTAAAGGTGAAGTAGAACATACCAGCGCGTTCTGTTCGATTTTGAATTGGAATAGTCAAGCTATTATTTTTAGCTTCTCTAGTACAGGCCTCTATAACACTCGCAATAACTTCACGTGCACTGCTTCGAATTGTTTTTCCTCTTTTGCTCGTCATCGTTACTTCGAAATAATAATTCAAATTTAACGCAACGCATTTATATAGAAATGAAAATAAATGCTCGAAATGTATAGGCGCCACTGGAAATAGCTAGAACCTTCTAGCGTCAAGTGCATGGGGACTCTAAACACATCCCATTTACAAGTGGACCAGTGCGAAATTTACTAAATCCTCGATTAATTTTCCGTACTGCTTAGCTGGCGCACTTTATAGGTGAAGCGGCAAACTATTACAACAAATAAAATAACATAAAATTTATTTGCGTACACAAATTTTACTTTTCCGCTTGCTTAAGACTATGAACCTTTATTTTAAGGACCGCCTGGTTTTCTTTCGTGTCCCGCACTTTATCCATAATTTAATGTATTGCCTTTTATTAAAACACCTGCACACAAAAGGTTACCCGATATGTTGACAATGTCAGTTTTGTTGATTTACAAAAATGGATCATATAACTGAAACCCAAAAAATTGAAATTTTAGTTGTACAGGGTGGTGGGGATAGAATGCGAAATCTGCAAGATGCAACATTTTAAATGACAAATATCCTAACGGAAACCCAATAACTAAATTAACGGTAAGTAAAATTTACAACAAATTTCATGAAATTGGAAAGGTAAAAGATCCCGTACGTTCTGGCGGACCTAAAAGCCCAACAGATGGTGATTAGGCTCTGAATGTTTTAACTAGCTTCGAAGAAAATGCGCACGCAATTCTGCCAGAACATTACAACGAAAAAATGACGTCTCACACATGTCCGTAGACCCACTTCTAAAAACCGAAAAGTTTCATCAACATGGTGCAAGAACTCTCTGAGGATGATCAAGATAGGCGCTTGGGATTTTGTGAAATTCTCATGGAACGTTGTAATACCAATCTAATTTTTGTCAATCAAATTATTGGCTCTTGTAGAGATTAGGTATTTTTAATTTTCTCACTTTTTTGGGCTTACCTCGAAATAAACACATTTCAGCAAAAAAAGTGGCAGATGAACCACTTTTTAGCAAAAAAAAGCTATAAGGAGCTATATGGTTATAAATATACTGTAAAATTTTTAAAGAAAAAGAACTGATAAAAATGAAAATCGGAATCCTGGAAACCATGAAGCAATGTTGCCAAGCAGAGGCACTAGGTGAAACGGTATTGGGTTAGCACCAGGTTAGGCGCCAAAGGCATCATCATTATAGCCATAACATAAAAAACTGTACCGCTCAATCAGTGGCAACGTAGAGGCAGTAAGTAAGTAAATCGATACCGGCCCCACCAGGTTAAGCGCCGAAGGCAGTTGTTTCTAATATTTACTTCAGAAGGCAAGAAATGCAAGGTTGTTTGGCAACACTGTAAGTATCCTTTTGTTTCTAATGCTATGTTTTTGCCTTGCAATATTTGAAAATTGTGGGGAATTTGGCCAGTTTTTATTTTTTACAGCTTCAAAAGTGCTTCATCCGCAAATTTTATTTTTTAATATATACTATAAGATATAGGCTTTCGTCAAAATCCGAAATACTTACTCTCAACAAGACCCAAATTATTAGTTCTGACGAAGCAACTTTATTTTTGAATGTAAAAGTTAACAGGCATAATTGTCGATATTGGTCCAGGGAAAATCCACATTGGATACCTAAAAATCATACCCAATTTCCCCAAAAGATAAATGTTTGGTGTGGTACAAAAATAATTGGTTCCTTCTTCATGGAAGACACATTAACTGGAGAAAGATATTTGAATCTTTTAAGGATCGAAATTGTTTCAGCTATTGCAGAACTATACAAATAACCGTAAGTTCCATACTTTATCTGCTGTATTAAGTATTTAAACTTGATTTTTTAGGTAATAGTTTACCGAATGATGAAATATAGTTTCAGCAGGATGGTGCTCTACCGCATTTAGCTCGGAATGTTCGAGAATATTTAGACAATGTTTTTTTGTAAGATGGATTGGATGTAGGGGTACAATAGAGTAGCCACCTCGGTCTCCGGACTTAAGGCCCGTCGACCACTTTTTGTTGGGATATCTTTAAAATGTGGTATATAAAACTAAGCCCAATGACCTCGAGGATTTAAAGGAGCGGATAGAAATCGAACATAGACGAATCGAGGAGGCTGGCATTCTTTTTAATGTATTAAATGTTTTCCGGTCTTCCATCTTTTACCTTTTCAGTTTGATGACATTTTTTGTTAATTTTACTTACAATAGATTTAGTTATTCGATTTCTGGTAGGATATTTGGCGAATTTTACAAACATCTTGCATTCTATCCCCAAAACCCACTATAATTGAAATTTCAATTCTTTGGGTTTCAGTTAAACGATCTATTTTTGTAAATCAACAAAACTGACATTGTCAAACATATCAGGTAACGTTTTGTGTGCAGGTATTTTAATAAAAGGTAATAAATTAAATTATGGATTATTTTCGTAAAAGCTGTTGACGTCAATAAACAGTGCTCTTAATAAAAAGGACTGAGAATTTTAGGTAGATTTTAAAAAAGTAAAACAATATGGGGTGTTATGTTAAAAAAAAATCTTTTATAAGAGAAAAACGGTAAACTTGGCAGCAATGGGAACCTATTGGAGTGTAGTGTCTACCATCTGTAGCTGCAACTAAATCGCTTTAGATGTGACGTAGTACTCGATTTAGTTGCTGATAGTACTTACAGATGACGCCACTGGTTGCCTATTTCCCTTATCGACTTTCAAAGTCGAATGACATGACACCTTGTTTGTTTCAGGGTTCGGGTATTTCGGTTTTAATACTGATACCTCCCAAGGAAACTGTCAGATGGATCTTGCTGGAGCAGATACCACGGTAGCAGATGGTTCCTTAGCTCTTAAACAAACATAGCGTCGTGTTTTTGGTCGTGTCTCGACCCAATGGTAAAGGAGTAAATTTCCTAACCTTTAGTTCTTTCGTTTCGTATACCGTGGCGTACCATTTTTCATTCCAACATATTCAAAACAAATTCCTATATAGCTCGAAAAGTAGTACAAATATTTTCCTTAATGTTTAACAATCGATTGAAAAAGTTATTAATAATGAAAATTTATATATATATATATATATATATATATATATATATATATATATATATGTATATATATATGTATATATATATATATATATATATATGTACACTTTCTTTTAAGTAGCCCCAAAAGAAATAATCAATGTGGGTTCAAGTCAGGAGATCTAGCTGGCCAGAAAATCCAAATCCAAAAAAACAAGAAAAGTATTATTACATCCCTGGTCCGTGGCATGGTGCAAATCCTGCTTAGGTACCATATGGGCTCGATTTATGAGTAAATGTTTAATAAAACCGTACCAGTAAGTATATTTTCACTGCCAACTGAGATAGCGTTTTGACTATTTAAATTATGTAAAAAAAAATTGTCCATAACTTTTTTATTTTGCGGAATATTCCGCACCAACATTTGTTTTGAATGAATACTAAAGGCATAACAATGTGCAATCCAGTGGCGTACACAGATTTTTTCTATAGTTGTCCATTTTATCATAAATAGGCAAAACTTTTTTTTTTAAATAGAAATCATAGTTGGCTATAAATTATAAAAAATGCTAGAACCGCGTTTAGCCCTTTTCAGTGATATAAAGTTGTAAGTTATTATTAAAAATAACGAAAATATTAGGAAAATTAATACATCATTTTTTTGAATAATGACGCGCGTTCAATATTTTGAATATATTGCTGGGTTATATAGCAAAATTACACACACATATATATATATATATATATATATATATATATATATATATATATATAGCATTTCGATGCTGACAAAATATTTTGAGATATTAATCCATAAAAAGTATGATAATGTTAAAATGTTACATATTATTCGAAGTTCCTGAAGCAGCTAGTGAATTAATATAATACATTTTTCTACGTCAACCGGATAACCGAATTTATCAAACATTAAAAGTAATTTAGTAAATTACGGAAGTTTTAAAAAGTTAAGAACAATTTTATGAACTAAAGGAAGAAAAGGAAATCCAGCAGCTAAATATAATATAGTTAGGTAGCAAAATTATCCTGGTATATATATAAATATATATAATATATATATATATATATATATATATATATATATATATATATATATATATATATATATATATACATATATATATATATATATATATATATATATATATATATATATATATATATATTATGAGCAAAAATTCATGGAGAATGAGAATTTTCCATTAAATATTATTTTAGTGATGAATTAAAGAACAGATATTATATTTAATAGATATAATTCATATCAATTTACTGAAAATCCACACGTAGTTGTGCAACAAGACCGGCACTTTTAAAGGGATTCAATATATGGGTGGGGATAGGCAAAAAGATTTGTGGGACCTTATTTTTACGATGGAAATTTAACTGCAGATGATTATGTAAATATTTTGCGCACATATATTGTCCCTTTGTTGGAAGACATACCTTTAGCTGATGCCAGAAATATCATTTTTCAACAAGATGTAATTTTTGTCCTATTGCATTTTTTTTTGCAAGGATCACAACATCTTTTAAAGCGAACTTTTTCGAGAAAATGGTTTTAGAATAATTTAAAAAAAATTAATAGTTTAATAGGTCCTAAGCAAAAAAAAGATTTTTTTATATGGTACACCCTGTATATTATTGAATAATTGAAAAGAGCTTAAAATTACCTTTCACACAAACAGAAGCAACTTGATATTTTGCTCAAGTTCTCTTTGAAATAGAGAGTTTTTAAATAGTTTACTCGGTACGCAAAACCATGCTTAGTTTGTATTCGCACGCGGCCTTAAATAAGAAACAATTCTACTGCTAATATATTTACTCAGAAAAAAGTGTATTATTTACAACTAGAAATCATAATTATTTTTTATAATTTAAAAACAAATAACAAATTTAGAAAAAGGTTAATTAAAATTAAAAAAAAAAAATTAAAAAATTAAAATAATAATAAAATACGTAATAAAAGATTTATTAAAAGGTTTTCAAAATGCTAACAAACTATAAATCTTAACAGACGGCATCGTTACATCAATTGCAGAATTCATTAATTCACAAATCAAAGCCTACTTCGATGTAACTGCAAAAACACCTAATATTTCTCTTTATTTTTGAAAAATAACGTTCCTACAACTTTAGATAAAAAATAGGGGTTAGGTCCGCGAGCATTTTTTATAGTTTATAGCCAACTATGATTTATTTTGAAAAAAAAAAGTTTTGATATTTATGATGTGGCGGACAACTATAGAAAAAATCTGAGTACGCCACTGGATTGTAAATCATAAAAGAGTGTTCTATTTGTCTTTGCAGAATGTTAATATTCCGTTGAAGGTGAAGTTATGGACAAAAAATGGCCGAAAATTGAAAATACGCCCTATACATTGGCAGTGAAAATATCGGCAGGCGGTTTTTGCCATTAAACATTTTCAGAAATCGAGCCCATGACACCTAAGTCAGTTTTGTTATATCTAGTCAGAAAATAGGTTTATATATGTTAAAACAGACCAATACAATTTAACGGAAAATCGCGTACTTCATTACATTTTTCTGAAAAACCAGTGGCAAAAAAACTGTCCTTTTCAGAACGGTCTAAGGTGATGCACTTATATATATATATATATATATATATATATATATATATATATATATATATATATATATATATATATATATATATATATATATATATATATATATATATATATATATATATATATATATATATATATATATTCTGTTATGCATACTGTTTTGGTCTATTTATCTTAAACCGTAAGAAATACAAGAAAGTTTAAATAGGGAATGTTTCAGACATATATGTTTGTAAATGAATGCCGATTTTATCTTTTTTGGTTTTTGAGATATTTTGAAGACACCAAAAAAACTGCATTTTCGAATTGTCAAATTCATAATTTCTTTATTTTTGAAAAAATCCGCAAGAACATTATTAAGGCAACTTTTTGCGTAGAATACGAATACTATTTTTTCGTTTCGGTTTTTGAGAACCATCATCAACTTCGCATTTTCTTATGGCCAGTGTATTCGAATTTAACAGTTTCTAAAAAAGAGTCTATTTTTTTTAGCTTTTCAAGCGATATATCACACTTTATAACTAAGTTATTATTACGATGTAAAAAGTGGGCATATATATATATATATATATATATATATATATATATATATATATATATATATATATATATATATATATATATATATATATATATATATATATATATATATATATATATATATATATATATATATATATATATATATATATAAAAATATTTTAAAAAACATCTGCCAATTCAATTGAATCCATTTATTTTTTTATTGATGGAAATTAAAAACACAGTTACATTATATTGTGCCGTAGATACTACATTAATCTAACAATTTACTGTACATGGTTTTATAAATTAAATTCATAGATATTTGACGCCTTTAGTATTGCTTTTATTATATTTACATAGGTTTACAATCCTTTACAATAAATAAAATTTAAAATAATCATTACATTTAGATATCTACAAGAATGACTCAATGCCATCAAAAATACAATCGGATTTAGTTTTTGTTTTCCGGATTGGAGGGTACATATGTTCGTTAAATAATGCTAAAAGAGGCTGATATTTGTTCAAAAAATTAAACTATATAAAACTTGCTTTTAGCAAATTATTTGATACTGATAATTAAATTTTAAAATCCTATCATTCGGATTTAATTTAGTCTATACATTATTTTTCACTTTTATATGAAAAATGGTAAGTATCGCATCTGCCTCTTTTATTTCACATATTTGTAGCTCTATTTTCATTATATCTAAGATATATTAATATAAATAATTCATTGCACATTAGTATTTAGGCAAGATATGTTCCCAAACTGGAATTAAATAAGATCTTGAAAGTCAAAATATTGCAAACTAGTAGTTGCTTTTCCAAATTTATATGCCGCAGGTCTATGCTGCTTTTCAAGTATTTTCTAGCCTGATTGGTTGAGTTTGTTAATATATCTGGATATCACAAATATTGCAATCAGTTAATATATCTACTCGTATAACCCTGTTTTCGTAAATCTCCAAACAAGAGATCATCAAACATGCTGAGTATATTTACAGTGAAATACATTATCTATATAAAATAACTTCTAAGGACCATATGTGCATATTTACATATACTTGACAAACATCAAAAATTAAAGCTCTACTTTTTTCCCGTGTAGGATATGTCGATTTCTAAAACCAATAAAAATGATATTTATTATTCTTGAAGAAAACACTATAAAACATTGTTAATGAACTTATACAAATCGATACATTTCCTACATTCCTACAAAGAAAAACATGTTCAGATTATTTTTTCTTTAAATATGAAAGAAACACTGTTGGGAAGAGAAATAACACAGAAATATTCAGTACAAGCTGCCAATATGTAGATATTTTCGATAAAGTATTAAATTTAACCAACTTCAATGTGAGTGACAATTTTGTAAAATATTTCCTTTAAATTTTATGTAGCAGGTATATTTTTTTTAACATCATTTTAATGAGCTGTAACTTTTTTATTTTTAAAGATATTAAACTGAAACAAAAATCATTTTGCGTAGTTATCTAGCAAGTTTATTCTGCTTTAAAAATAAAACAAAACACTAACGTTTTTTCAAGAAATTAATCTAACTTATATTTTTTTAAATATAAGGCCTTATATATTTTTGGATATTTTAATTTTACCAGTGGCGGCTCGCGGGTGAAAAAGTAAGTGAAGTGCAAATGAAGCAAGAAAATATCGCAATAATTCTTTTTCCCAAATTTTTTTTATATGTGGAAGGGGTAGAATATTTTTTTCGACTTACCAAAATTTTGTACACTAAATCAATTCTCCTATCCTTCATAGCAGCAAATTTATTTATAACATCCTCATAAAATGGATGAGTTGCCCTAATCTCCTCCAGAAATTCCTTTTGAATTGAAATATTGCCTAGAGAAGTAAATCTTTCTGGAGATATTGTATTTCTTAAATAAGTTTTTACACGTTTGAGACAAGAAAAACTTCTTTCCACTGAAGCACTTGTCGACTGTATTGTCAAAATAAGGGAAAACACTTTATATGCTTTGGTTAAAATATCTTTATTTTCATTAATTTTTTTCACTTGCTCTTGCAGCGATATATTCCAATTACTGTCATTGGCAAAAATAAGACCAAGCTCAGTTTTAAGTCGTTGACTTTTTGAAAATATTTCTCCATATAACTGTAACAAATTTTGAAACGGGCCAGTTGGAAAATTTAAACTATATTCGGAAAATTTAGCAGAATCTGCCAAACATAAAAATGTAAATTTTTCAGTCTTGAAAGCTTGGTGTCATTTCCATTAAAATATGGTCCAATATTTCATAAAAAAGGGTTCTGTGCTTAGGCCTAATTTCTTCAGGTGAAAGCTTAGCAAGCTCACGTTTGTAATGATTTATTTCTCTAATAGACTTTGCTTTATCAAACATGGCATTCAAAAAATGTTCATTTCTTTTTTTACAGAGCGCCTCACGACAGGGTTTTATATTGGATATGCAAAAATGAATTTCAAGCGATTTTTTTTTGAAGAACGCAAATAGTATGTCCGTGATTGAGAAAATGTCATTAAACACTAATACCAGAAACGTGAATTCAAAATCGTTCATCTCACCTAAAAATCCTTTCGCAAGCCGGAATTGTTTTTTCATCAGATTTGTCACAGTTTGTAATAAATTCAAAGACGTCTTTTAATTTATTCCAGTCTCGAACAATCACATTTACTAACTTACCTCCAGCAAAGTCGAAGCGGTTTGCGCCGCTGTTATAGTTGTTATAATAAAGTTCGATTAAAAGTTTTAAAAAGACATTCCGCAAATGGTCAAGTAAAATATTTATTCGAGATGTACCGTTTATTTTTTGCCAGTTAGGTGAATAAATGAATGTACCACTTCACCTACTTCACCTGAATAGCCGCCACTGAATTCTACATGAAATTTCAAGTATATTTTATAAAGCATACCCTATACCTACCTTCAACTATTTTTGAGAAAATTGCATCAAAACATGCAGCAAAAATAGTACGTTATACAGTTCACATCACGGTGAGTGGTTTATTGGACGTTTATGAAGAACCCATTTAAGGATCGTTTTAAAATTTTGGTTACAAACGTAACCAGCTATGACCTATCTTTCCAAAATATTTTCAGTTCCGCGGTGTTGCCGCTTCTACACGAAACGGATGGCAACATCGTTATTTTAAATGGAACACCCTGTATATTTTTCAATTTTCAGAATCTACGTTCATTTCTGACTAACTTTCGTCAATACCTTCCTATACCTATCAGTAGCCGTTCTTGAGATATTAATTAATTTAATTTTTTTTCAGCGGAAACAGAGCTTTCAAAAAGACTTAATATTTCCATGGTCTAAAATAATCTGAAGCTGAAATTCTGGTTACGATTAGGCAATGCCCGTAAATATTTAAATTTTTCTCCATATTAATACCAGATCATACAGGGTGTTCCAGAAGTATAAGTTTATTAGTAACTTATAAAAGTGGCCTAATATGAAATTTTTTAAACGGGACACCCTGTATATGATTACTGATTTGAAATGCCGATAAACGTAGCTCTTCAATTATGTTTAGGTTCCCTATACCTAACTCGTCAAGTTTTCGATTCATAACAATTTCTTTATGACTTCATAAAACATGCAGGGCTTAACGAGTTCGGTTTTTGAAATTTAAAAATTGAAAAAACAATTTTTCAATTTTCAGAAACTACGTTAATTTCTGACTAACTTTCGTAAATATCTTCCTATACCTATTTGTAGCTGTTATTCAGATATTAATTAATTTAATTTTTTTTTTAGCAAAAGGAAACATGGAAAATTTCATCGAAGATGCGCTACTTGTATTTTTCCCGGAGAAATTTAGGGCTTTTGGCCACATTCCGTGCTGAAGACTAAGCCCAACGTTAAAAATAATATCGACATTAGCAAATTTCACAAACTAATTGCCTGCTGAAAGAAGAAACGAGGGATATAATAATTGATGAATTTTTAATGGGTGCCCCGAGACAACCAGTTTTTAATGATGAAGATAGGGCTATTTTTGGTGTAGCAGGGGCCTGTAAAAGTAAGGAGTTAGTTGAGTTGACAGTGGAAGATGTAACTGATTTGATTTCACTCAATTATGATTGATATTAAAAATATCAAAAACAAAATTGATAGAAATTTCATTGTTAAAAATTCAGGTAGCATACTGTACAAGAAATATTTGTAAGTTTATCAAAAAATGCAAGAAAGAAGAAGCGTGTTTGATATGAAAAGCTCTGGGTTTCGTAGAGTTTTAGACGAAGAAACGGAAATTAACGTACTCGGGTTTTATGAAGCCTATGCATCAACATCACTTAATAAATGTTCTAGGGAAATGCCGGTCTCCCGTAGTTCAGTTCAAAAAGTTTTCAAAAAATACAAATATATACCCTTTAAATTTCGGAAAACCCAGAAACTTACTGATCAGCAGTGCCAGATTGTCAGAACTCCTAGATAGATATCGACAAACTCTTGATTTTTTAAAATACATTTACTGATCTGATGAAAGTTTTTTTACAACCAAACATGGAATATATTAGGTACCATATTTATTGATCAAAAATTGACTGGGGAATATTATTTGTATTTGTTGCAACAG
Source organism: Kuschelorhynchus macadamiae (assembly GCA_030620095.1). NCBI lineage: Eukaryota > Metazoa > Arthropoda > Insecta > Coleoptera > Curculionidae > Kuschelorhynchus > Kuschelorhynchus macadamiae. The sequence goes on from JAUTXW010001763.1 coordinate 107,744, forward strand.
ATTGATAATTTACCGGTGAACATTTCAGCTAGAAAAACGTGGAAGTAAGATGGTGCTCTGCCTCATAGGGTTACTCAAGCTTAATTTGGAATATCCAAATGACTGGATTGCAAAGAGGGGAACAATTGCATGACCCCTAAACAGACCGGACTTGACTCTAATGGACTTTTTCTTTTGAGGGCACATTAAGAATATAATATATAAAACACCATGCGGTAATGCTGAAGAGTTGAGGCGAAGAATTATAAATACAATAAATTAGTTAAAAGAAAATTTGGAAATGTTAATGAATGCCACAAATCATACTATTAGAGTTTACGAGAAATGTGTTGAGAAACACGTAGAGTCATTTTTGGAATATTTTAATGTTCCTTAGTTTTTTTTAAGAAAAAAACTTCCTAATATCAAAAAGGCAAAATGATTTTGTTTCAATTTGATATCCTTAAAAACAGAAAAGTTACAGATAATCAAAATGTGTCTTTCTTGCATGATTTGACTCCATTTTCTCGTAAACAGTTGAAGATAGGTCTAGGATATGCTTTATAAAATATACTTGAAATTACACGTAGAATTAAAATATCCGAAAACATATAAAGCTTTCCATTTAAAAAAATATAAGTTAGGTTAATATCTTCAAAAACGTTACGAGTTTCGTTTTATTTTTAAAATAGAAAAAATAACTTGTTAGATAACTATGCAAAATGTGTTTTGTTTCATTTTGATATCTTCAAAAACATAAAAGTTACAGCTCATCAAAATGATATCAAAGATAAAAAACACCCGGTACATACAACACAAATAACGACATCGCAAATTTCACTGTTACTAGGTGCTTCCAAAGTTGTGTCATAAATTCTAAGGGCAACGATTTAAACTAATCACATTCAAAGTTTTACCAATCGATTTTGAAAACACTCAACATAATCAACAACGAAATAAAAACAAAAAAATCTGCACGGGTAGTCTAATTTTCTTTTCAAAAAACTTAAGAAAAAACGAAAAACTCGCACATTTTAGAGTCTAAACTAAGTAAACGTTACATATCACTGTTGTAGACCAACCCGTACTGCTCGTGGCACTACCACGCCCGTGCCTGTAGCGGCAAGTAAGCACTACACTGTTGCTGGTAATTAGTTTGTTGTCGGCCATAAGCCATCGCTAATCCGCTATTGGCCATGCATTGGGCTTGTGCTTGGCTCGACTGACACGCCGACGACTGTTGCGATCTTGCTTGATCCGCGTTCGATTGGGCGCTTGATGAAGACGAACTGGTTTGGTTGCTACTACCTGAACAGGGTTTACCATCTTTGACTAGAACTGGGACCGCCACTCGTCGAGGGGAGCTCGATGACTGAAAAGAAAGAAACGACTATTAAGAAAGTTTAGTATTAATTTTTGTATTTTGACGTGAATTATAAAAGTAATTCATGTTAATATAATATGATATTCAATATTTCCAGCTAAATACATTTATCGGTTTCTTTAAGCCTAACAGACTGTCCGATTTGATTTATACACACATCAAGGAATTTTATAATTTTTTTCTCACTACCACGAAATTAAATCTCAGCTGTGGGTAGTTAAGATTGTGGATATTTTCAAATCAAATTTTTTATTTCATAAGACATAAGATTACAAGTATTGAAATAGTCAAATTAAATTTAAAAATAGTTAATAATTAATTAAATCACTAAAAATAAATATAAGTAAACTATAACCTACATTCAAGAATTCAAAATATAAATAAGGACAAATACGAAGACTACGAACAACTGTAGAGAGATCAAGAAAAAATAGTAATAGTAAATGCAAAAAAAAACAGCATAACAATAAAAGAATGTTTTAAAAATTGTGCATAAAAAATTCTGAGAACGAATAGTATACAATAGTTTGAAGTAATGTTTTTAGATTAGTTTAAATTTTATAATGCTTGTATGATGCTTTATGTCATGCGGCAGATGGTTATAAACTCTAAAAGATGTAAATACTAGCCCCCGATTTATTACAAACGTGTTAAATTGAGGTATGTACAGCTTATTAGCATTACGAGTTTTATACTTATTTACGTCGCAAATTTTTTGAAATTTGTCAATATTTTTGTGTATATAAATACCTGCTTCTAAAATATACATGTTAAATATTGTTAATATCTTGTTGCACAAAAACAATTGACGGCATGAGGCAGTTTTTCTCAGTCCAAACATATTTCTTAATATTCGCTTTTGCGATATAAATATACGATTACCGCCTATACTATTTCCCCAACATAGCAGACCATATTGCAACAGGGAGTGTACACAGCCATAATAATACATTTTCAAGGTTTGCGGACCGCATGTTTTCCTGGGCTGATATAAAACAAAGCTCTTTGATGATAGCCTTTTGACCAGATTTTCAATGTGATTTTCAAAAGATAAAAAGCTGTCAATATGTACACCTAAAAATGTAGTGGTGTCGCTTTGTTTAATAGTCTTACAAGTATCACCTGTAGTCCTTACTAATAAACTTTCTATTTGTTTTATTCCTGCTGAAGAGAAAAGCAGTAAGTCTGTCTTTAAAACATTTAAAACTAGACCATTCAAATCACACCAAGTCTGCATCTCCCTGACCAAGCACCCACCCTGCCAGAAAGGCCAGAGATATCCCGGTCAGCGACAATCGACGATGTATCGTCAGCAAAAAGTGTCAAAAGTCCTTGCTGTACGTTTAAAGGAATATCATTTATTAAAATTAAAAATAGAGTTGGCCCCAGAACACTTCCTTGGGGTACACCTGTTCCTCCATATCAACAGAAACCGCCAGACAACCAGAATTGAAAGTGAAATGTCGTAAAGTACCTGTCTCTAATTTGACAAGGTCCAAGGCTAGAAACTTTGATGCAGGCACTGCTAACTTATATAACGCAGACTAAGTTCATTGGAGGGCCTCACATTGACTATGTTGTCATGAAAACGAGGAATACAAACAATCAGGAAAAAAAAACAGGTTTTTTTTTGTGCACACTCCACTTCGTAATTGCAACCCCTGACTTCAAGACCCTTCCTAAACCTTCCATTTTGTGTATATTTTTGAGTACTTTCCGGCGCCGTAACTAGTTTGCCGATCAAATGCCTGCTTTTTTATTTGAAAACAAAAATCAGTTTTTCTCAAAATTTTCTATCTCTTTAACGCGTAAATGCACAAACATAAATCGAAGCGATAAAAAATATCAGAGAAATATTTGCTTTAAACAAACCAAAACTCAGCCGTGACATCTGTCACAAATGACATGTCAAATATCTCTGTAAATTTTATTATCATCTTAGGCCACCTGTTATTTCGCGTCGCACTTTTTTCTTTAAATCGAACTTTCACTCACTTGCTGAGTAGTTAGAGGGAAATGTTATTAGAGCTTTTTTGAAGCCAAATAAATGCTCCATCTGCCGGTCTGGCAATAATTTCGATTACTATTCGCAGTAAACGGCAAAATGAGGTTAAAACTAGAACATATTCAATTTTTCTCAAAAATGTATTTTTCCGACAGAGATTCATTTTGCTTTTTGTTCTCCTAAATATTTCCTATGAAAAATGTCTCTTGGAAAATATCGATAGGACTCACCCACTTTGAAATATAATCGCCCTAAAACACTAAAAATCGTAAAATCCTCAAACGAAATTGAAACTCAACCAAAAACAATAGGTTTCTGTAAGACCGGAAGAACCATAGTTCCAGAAAAAATTAAAATTGCGACAACATCGACGTTGGTTTGATTAACTTTGCGGTACCATATCTTCGGTAGCAAAGGTGGTACAGAAAAATGTTTCAAACAAATCTCGAGATCCACATCTTCTCTAAAAATACATATAAAATGCAATGTCCTATCTCTAATAGTTGTCCGCCGAAAGGTCGAAAAACAAGCGGACGTTTGTTAACAAGTAAAACACATTTTTCTAGTTTTATGTAATTTCATAAATATTTTTTTGTTCTAGGGTTGCATACATATTTGCAACAATTAATGGAGCCTGTCGACAACTTATATGAGTTCATTGTTTGTACTCAGGTGCAAAAAGAACAAATTATACTAAAAAACCTCATTTGCGAATTTTAGAAGCTCATATACATGGCGATACGATAGCTCTAAATCAGAGATATCTCAAAAATGAAATTTTTTGTTTGTAAAGATATTTTTGAAATTCTTTCACAATATGAAAGGTTTAGTCAAAATACACTGTCCCTGGAAGTTATGGGCTCATTTTGATCCAATCCTAAAAATTTTACTCAAACTAAGATCGGTATTGTGCTCAAAACCGAACAGAAGGGTATAATTTGGCATAAACTTCGTTTTGAATCCTAGCATGGCCTTTTTGGACAGCTTTTGGTTTTTAATGAAATTTTTCTGAAAAATTAACTTTCTATTCTTCTAGCTATATAAGATCTGGAGTAACAATGCAACCGTTTTAAGTTCATCAAAAATACTTTTTGTAGGCATTAATCAGTTAATGATTTTAAGCATTTCTGACTTTAAAATTGTCCCTGAACTACGAGCGATTGATTTACATGATAATCCTTTGGAATTCAATGACCAACTATGTAAAGTAATTAATTTCCTAGAAAACCTCTTCGGGTCTCCAATTGAAGGATCTTAAAGTGCCGATATTGATAATTTTACGTCCAATGGATGATCGGAATTCACTGGCACAAATGCCCAGAAATCTCTAGCAATATTGATAATCATGAAAATCAATATGACGGGGATTTTGAAGATGAAACGCACAATCTCAACATTCACAGAGCTATGCGTGATGTGAGGATAAACTGATAAAATTTTGGTGTTATGCCATAGTGGTGGAAAAAAAAACGGTAAATTTCTTTTACTATGAACTTCCTGCGTTATGAATGCCACATCTAATTTTTGGGCATAATTTAATATAAACTGAATACATATTTTTTACACTGATTTTTTTAAGACCACCATTTTATAATATTATTTATATTAATTTCTTTTTTCACACTTCACATTTCCGCAAAATTTGAAGTCAATTAAACAAGATTTTTTTAACATTTAACTAGACCGCCATATTGTTCCGCCATATTGGATTTTTACCAAAATTACAAGGTCATTGTCATATGATCCGTAATTTTTAAATGTGTTCAGAATATTTGTTACGTTTAGATTGGAAAACAATACTCTTTTTTTGGCTTTTTGGCGACTGAATAAAAATATCTAACTTTAAATTGATTGAAGCAAATATTTAATAAAATCACATATCTCAACATGTAGACTAGTCTGTCTACAGAATGTTTCGGTACATAATATAAAACAATATTATATAAGTAAGAATAAAAAATTACGTCATTTACCTTAAAAATTAATGACATTTATGCTTGCCTAAATAATATTGTTTATATTATGTATCGAAACATTCCGTAGATAGACTAGTCTACATGTTGAGATATGTAATTTTATTAAATACACTCATGAAAATTTGAAATGACTCAAATTTTAGTAATATTTGTAATATGATATTTTCTGATTCCTCCAAGCGATTTAAATAAACTTTTTTTGTTTTAAAGGTACATTATTAGACTTTATTCTTGCGCAGGACGTTTGACATAAAACACAATTAACGTCAATATACAGGGTGATTCAAACAAAATTGTGTTTTTTACACAAAATTTTTAGTACATGTCTGAGTTAAACAACAAATCCCAAAATTATGCTTATCATGTCAAATGAGGCCCCAATTTTGCTTTAAACATGTTTTTTAAAAACCTTTGCCAACTTATTCCGTTTTTAAATTATCAAAGATTTTGTAGACCTCTGGATTTATGATACTACCATACTGGTGAAAAAGTGATTCATTAACAAAATTAACCTTAACTAAAACACTAATTTTAAAACCGAAAGTAAAATAAAAAACTATAGACACGTAGGTACTACAGGTACTAGAATCGGGTGGGTCATCCGCGAACTCTTATAACCTCCCGACGTCGTTTGGGCATACTTGATTTATTAACTCTTGAGGAATTAAACGCCATACTTCAACCAATTTATCAATAATACAACATATACAAACGCCGCTGTAAAGCATCCGATATGTATTCGATTGGATTACAGGGGAACGGGAGGGCCAAACCATTCTGTTATAATGATGATTTTCTAAAAATTCGTTAACTATTCCTGCCTTATGTGGTCTAGCATTATCATCCACATACATAAAATTGTTGCCCAAACTGTTTCTTCAAAATCTCTAAATGACGAAATGCGTTTACAGAGCGATTAATAAGAACTGTTAATTCTGTTCGACAACCTGTAAATATTCCTCCCCATGCTGTTACAGAACCACCTTCAAACGGAATTCGATCTAAAGAACAGTTTTCTTCGTATCTCTCTCCTGTTTAACGCCATACATGAATCCGATTGTCGTCAGGATGAAGCGCAACCTTTGATTTATCCGCAAATAAAAATGTGACAATACCAGTTAATATGTTTTTCGGGAAAAATCTAACGAGACCGTCTGTGTTCTCTTAATAACTGAGGATGCCTAAAGGGCTGTGAAGAATTTAAATGAGCTTCATGTAACCGATTTCGAAAAGTTTTTGTAAGAATGGTTACATTTTGTGATACCCAGAAATGCATTTTAATTTTCGTGGACGTAATAGTCCTCTTGGAAAGAGCTTGACGTACAATATATCTGTCTGTACTACGGGTGGTTTTTTTCAGAATACAACACCTCCTACATGGTTATATTGCACTGAACCAGTATTTTGATATCTGCGCCATGCCCTTGATAAAGCACTTTGTTTAATATGCAATCTTTCAACCACAATTCTTTGTGATAATCTGAGCATTTTGACAGTATTTTAAAGCGTTCTTAAGTAACAAACCCACAAAACAAAACTTTGAATAAACTATTGAACATTGTAGGTGACAGATGACAATCGACGCGTTTTTGTTTAAAAAGGGAACAAGTTGGTAAAAGTTTTTAAAAAGTACATTTTAAAGCAAAATTGAGGCCATCATTTGCCATGATAAGCATAATTTTGAGATTTGCTGTTTAACTCAGAAATGTAGTTAAATTTTGGGTTAAAAAACACGTGTGTTCGAATCACCCTGTATATTGACGTCAATTGTGTTTTATGTCAAACATTCTGCCCAAGAATAAAATCTAATAATGTAACTTTAAAACAAAAAAAAGTTAATTAAATTGCCTGAAAGAATCAGAAAATATATTACAATTTAAAGTTATAGATATTTTTATTCAGTTGCAAAAAAAAGCCAAAAAAGATTTTTGTTTGTCAATTTAAACGCAACAAATAATCTGAATACATTTAAAAATAACATTATAGATTAAAAAATCTATCTAATTAGAGATATTTTAATAAAACACAAATAGCCACCAAACAATAAAATAAACAAAAATCAGAATACAATAAACCTCTTCGTGGCTTTTACAACCTTTCTTCCAAAGGGCACTTAAAACAAATTTATTCGAGATATGAAATGAAATATTTGCTTCTTTATCTTAGATTTACAGTATTCATTTACTATTAACATTACTAATAACGAATATGTTTAATCCCAAATTCAAATAACATTCCAGCAGTTCAATTTGGGAGTCCATCTTACTGAATAAACATACGCTCGTCAGCTACATGGGTTAAGCAAGACCTCTACTTATTTTCCTTTGGTCTTCTGTCAACAAAGTGCCTTATATAAACACGGTTTGCCCGCTGTCGATATTATTATAACCTATTCTTCTTTCGACAGTTCAATATCCTCCGAATATTCACAAGATTACCTTGTCCCTTAAAATTCTATTTGTGTTGACCTATTAAATTGGCTTCGGGTATATCCGTTCATGAGAAATTGAATGGTGCTGGTATGAAGGAAAGCGGTATTACAGCTGCTTAAATGTTCTGAAAAATGTTTTCAATGACAACAGATAATTTTAACTAATAAATAACATTAATGTTCAAAAAAATACGAGGAAATGAAGAAAATGGCAAAAAACATGACGGGTATGTATCAAAACTGCATTTTGTTTTACGGCCTATATACATGGCATAAGACATCAAGCTACAAGAATTCCAGGGTGGCTCTGTTCATTTCCCCCTTCCCGCACACCCAGCAAGTTGCTAATTTTTCTAGACAGAATTTTTTTTTTATTTTGTGTATTTTGAAGGCTTTATTTAAGCTAATAGCAGTATTAATGTGTAACTTCATATTACTATATAAAAAAATATGACTTTTGTCTTAATATTCTGCACTAACAGAAAAAATATTTTAATAACCTTAATTAAAAACTTATCTAAACAAACTTTTTCGCATAAAGGGCAGAAGACGTGTTTGATAGTTTGTTAAATTTCAAGATTGGACTGTTATTTAATTCTGTGAGTGTGCAGATAGCAAACATTTATTTGGACACAAACTTCTACATAATTACACAAATAAACAAAGATCATGAACTGTAAATTTACGGTGGATTTAACGATCCAACAAAATGTTTGTCTAATGCAGTGGTCGCTAACACGTGGATAGCTCGCGAAGACATGTCATAAAATGTTGAAAAAAAATCACAATATAAAAACAAGCAGCGGCAACACTGCGTTGAGTGCTCTGGACAGCTGCTAAAATTGACTAGAGCGCCAGCATCGCGTAAATGTTTGAAAACACAAGAACGATCTAGATTGCTTTGAACGCGATAAATGCGCATGTCGGGCATACAACGCGTTCAGTTTAAAACTAAAAGGCATTAGCTGTGTTAGTACATAGAGTGAGCAATAAAAAAAGATAATGGAAAGCAGTAGTAAGTAAGTAAAGACATACAATATTCATTCGGAATGGGAAGAACAGTATTTTTTTACAGAAGTTAAACGTAAAAATGTATGTTTGTTATGTAATGCCTGTGTTTCAGTTGCTAAATATATGGAAATATTGAAAGGCATCATAAAAGTGTACATCCGAATTTTGAAAAATATTTCCCGTTACATGCTGCCAGCAGAAAAAAAAATTGAAACAGTTAAAGAACCAGTTAATTGGACAACAGTCAATTGATAAAACGGGCGTTTTTAGAAACTGCAGATTCCTTATTTTCCAGCTTTAAAAATAAAGACGAGATAGTTTTAGCAATAAAATCTATGCAACTTTCTGCTAATACAGTGATGAGACAAGTGGAAATAATGAGCCAGGATATTTTTTCACCGTTAAAAACTGACTTAGATAACTGTGTTTATATCTCTTTTCAACTGGATGAATCAACAGATGTGGTTGACACCTCCCAGATGGACGTGTTCGTCAGAATGGTTTTTAGTGATTTTTCTTTTGGAGTTTATTCCACTAAAAGGATATACCACTGGACAGGAATTGTTTTCTCATTTAAACAATTTTATATCTTTTGAGAAAATTCCAATTACAAAATTGGTAGGCTTGACAACTGATTAGGCTCCAGCTATGGTGGGTTGTGATAAGGGTCTGCTAGCATTTTGTCTTAAAGATGAACGCTTTCCACAATTTATGCGTTACCATTGTATTATTCATCAGCAAGCATTATGTGGAAATGTTTTAAAACTAAACAACGTCGTGATATTGTTTTTTAAATAGGCAAAAAATTCCATTTTATGCTTAATTAACTTTAATTTAAATTCTTAATTCAATTACATAACACATTTGACATAAATCCGAAGTTTCGAGCTGAAAATCCATCATCAGTGCTAGTTGCTGATGATGGCGATGGAACGAAACGTCCGATCAATAGCCTGATGACGCCATCTTGTAGAGAAGAAAAAATGACTATGAAGAAGTTAAAATTTACTTTGGTCTATTTTAGTAATATTAGAAAAAAATCATTTGTTAGAATTTATGTTTGTAATTGCCAGACCTTCATATGAGAATATGAGAATTTATCAAAAAAAAAAAGATTAAAACAAACTTCAATTTTTGCTCCCCTACATGATGACGCCATTAGATTTACAATTCAACGCCGATGTTACTTTTTTTAAGTTTTCCTAGTGTTGTTCTACAATAGCAATATTTGCATAGTGTCATATACTCCGTCTTTTTTATCATACTTAGCCATGGAATTTGCTTTTGTTTCAATAGCAGGAGTATTTTGACGTTTTACTTTACTTGAGTCCTATACTTTACTTTATTTTGAGTCTTGATTATTCTCGATTTGTGTTATCAATACAAATGCCTTTCGCGTACTTAGAAAAACGTGATATGATCCGTATATACTACATTTGCCACAGAAATGCCCAAATTTCAAATCAACGATATCTGCAGAAATACGCTGAAAGGCAACAGCCACATTTTTCCTATTTTTCAAGACTTGTTAAAAATTTAACAGAGCATGGAGGTTTTGAAAACCCAAGAGAGAAATATGACAGGCGATTGGATCAGAAAGAAGAAGCGCGTATTTTAGATGCTCAAAAATCGAAGAATTGCGTTATAATTTAGTGAGTGCGCTTTAATCTTTTACTCTGTATTTCATTTAAAAATAGAGATATTGACATGAAACAAAAACCAAATTGTTAAGAAAACATGGGGCTATAATTTGCATCAAGCGTATACCCGCTGTTACGGCTGAAACGATCCACAGTGTGTTTCAAATATTCTGGAGAAAAATTACTCTCATTGTTGGCCCCTGTATATGCTCAAAACTAAAATTTTAATAAAAACTCACATCGCGGCGTTTTTAGCGATAAACAAATCTACATTTAAAAAAAATTCATCAAAATCCGTTCAGCGGTTCGCAAGAAAATCCACATTGAAATGCTGTGCAATTTATAGCGGTGCGTTAATTTTGATGCGTAGTGTATTTAGAAATGTATTTGAATTCATTTTTTTTTTTAATTTAAATTTATAAAATTTTTGTATTTCCTACATTTTTTAGTTTTTAATGGAAATATACGCTCGAAGCTTTCACTGAAAAAACAAATATTTTTTTCTTAAATAAATTCATTATAAAATCAAATTTCTCATACTGACTTCTGGAAATTAATGGCCAGAACATAAATTTTAACAAATTATTTTTTTCTGATTTTACTTAAAGAAGTAGACCAAAATAAATTCGACATTTTCATGGTCATTTTTTCTTCTCTACAAGATGGCGTCCTCAGGTTTTTGATCGGATGTTTCGTTCAAGTGTGTTATGTAATTGAATTTAGAATTTAAATTAAAGTTAAGTAAGGATAAAATGGAATTTTTTGCCTATTTAAAAAACCAAGTTGATGATGGTTGCGAAGAAAAGCAACGTCGGATTAAAAATCTAGTAGCGCCATCTTGTAAAGCAGAAAAAGTAAATATAAGTATAATAACGGAATCGCGGATATTTGGTTTTTTTTCGAATATCTACAGAAGTATTCGGAATTTTCAAACTTTTAAGGCGGCATTTTGATTGGCATGAAATTGCCCTGATTTAACCGACTTTGTATCTCTTCCGAGATTTCAATGATACGCTTCGAATTTGTACAGGGATATAGTGATTAACTTGGTAACCGGGTAAAATAGAAAGTCTAAAACAATAGAGCAGTATTTTTCACTCGAAATAGTGCTTCTGATGCATTTAATTTGAAAACTAAATACTTTTTCCAACAAGTTTGTTTGTATTCATTATTTCTTAACTATCTTCCCCAGCCATTTTGATACCTTATTCATTTATTGCGTCCTTTTAGTGGCCATGTAATGAAGTAATGACGTTGGTTAGTGGCAAATAAAACTAATGTTTACATCCGTCGGAAGACGCCAAGGGGGAGCATGCATGGTAATTTATTGTCCTGATTCAATTAGGCATGCGACGGAGTGATCTGTTAGTTAAATGAAAGAGCCCTTGATATGTCAAGAGATGATTCCTTTTAAATGATTGTTTGAGGATTACAGTCGTTATCAACACTTTTACATTTAGATCCAGATATATAAGTGTTATAAGATACAACATATTAAGAAGGCAGTAGCGAAGATACAGTTTCCCACGAACCCTAGATGGGGCAAGGGGGCAGCGTCCGTGGAAGTACTAGTAGGGGCGTGCGGTGAAATTTTAAGAAAGGGAAGCAATTTTTAGAAACTTACCTATTTGTAATGTAATTCGAATTTTCGATCATTTTTTGCAAATTCGTCACTGACGTCATCATAAAAACGTCGATGCTCCGACATATTTTGGAGAAGTTTATTTTATTACTTCGGTGTAGGCATCTTTCAGTTCCTTGTCTTTTAAAAATTGCATTAGTTCCTTAGCGTTATTTTTTGCGCTAATGTCATCAGTTTCGTAAATCACTTTTAGTTCAGATCGCAGTAACACTCGGTCAAAGAACTGGCCATAATGAAGAAGAAGAGATTTAAACGCATCTTGTGGAAAAGTTTTTCCTTTAAAGGAATCAAAATTGCAGAGCTCGAGGAATTTAAAATCATTTAAACCGTTAAATCTATAGTTTATTTGTTGCTAAATTTGATCGATTATTTCATAAAAGAGGCGTCTGTATGATGTTTGAACATCTCCCACCTTGTCTGTTCGAAGACGCTTGGCTTGTGGCTCTACATAAAACATCATCGTTTTCTCCCAAAATAGGTCAGTCATCTCTTTTTTGGCTTAACATGGACTTAAAATCATCTACTTTTTATAGGCAAAAAGCAATATCATTTGTTTAAGTCTGTAATATATTAAAAACATTGTCCGAGAATGGAAATATTTCTGAAAATATGTTCAACAAATAAATAAAATTAAAATCTTGTTTCAAACAGTCTAAAAACCCCCTCGAACTATTTATTGCTTCTTCTTCTAAAAGTTTCACGTTTCATTATTTTCTATTATATTCTCAAATAGTTCCATCAGTGATTCACGATTTTCAGATACTGTTAACACAAGTCTTCCATTATAGTTCCACCTAGTAGGAGCTACTTTGGGCAATCGTTTGTGGACAATGGAGTCCAAAGCTTGTGTACGTTTTGTTGACTTGGAAAAAAAGCAGCCATGCCACTTAAAGTAACGAAAAATACTTTACACTCTTTAATGTGATTGATGGACTGGGATAAAACTAAATTTAATTTATGAGCAAAACAATGGACAAACCCATCACATGGGAAAGTTTCTCGAACTTTAGCTTGTAGACCCCCTAATTGTCCTGCCATCATTGCAGCTTCAGCATAGCTTTGAGCAGCTAATTTTTTCTCTCCATTAATTTCTTTAGTAACGTTATAAACCTACGGTATATAATGCATCTGCTGTACGATTTTCGGACACATTCTTAAAACCTAAAAATCTCTCTTAAATGCTTCCGTCATGTCTAACGTAGCGTATTACTATAGATAATTGGCTAAAATTAGTGATATCAGTTGTTTCGTCCAGAACAATAGCAATGAACCGAGCCTCGCCAATCTCCTGCTTAATTCTTTTTAGAATAGTGGTTGCAGCGGAAATTAAATCATTCTGGATTCGATTCGACGTTCCGCGAAAAACGCTAGACTGCTCTAAATGATTTTTTAAGCAATCATCATATTTAGCCACTAAACTAAGTAAATCTTGAAAATTTCATTTATTTGAAGAAACCCCTGTTTCGTTAAATAAATCACACCTCTAAATCCCAATTCGTGCTGTCCGAGAAAACAAACAACATTTATGATGAGTTTTCTTTAGAACTAAGACAAAGCATGCTGTTCAGGATGAAGACCCAACACAACTCTCTAGATTTTTCAGAGATTATTTTTGTGTAATGGCCGGGAATATGTGAAATCGCCCATGTATAAAGAAATAGAGAACACTCGAGAAGAATTATGGAATAAAAATGTGATTGCTGTGGAACGGTTTCGAAATGATCGGTTGAAAATGTTTAAAAATGACGTACTTTGGTTATTATTAGTACATTAGTACACAATTAACAGAGGTGAGGTCTTGAGTTAATACTACAGGATAGTTTTTTTTATTGATATTATAGGGTATAGGCTGAACGGTAAGAGATACGTTTCTTATTATCTTTTATTACTCGGTTATTTATGGAGATAAAAAAACTTTAAATACAAAAGTCATGACCTCTAAATCCCATTTCGTGCTGTCCGAGAAAACAAACAACATCGATAAGCCTTCTTAATATTTACCTATTTTTATCGACTAGTTCATTGTGTTGGCGGTGACTAATTTCCAACTGTTTATTAAGAGCGTGTTCAATTCTGGTTTTGCCGAAGACTTTCTTTTATGACGGCCTGTAAACGCGCTTTGGACATAATGTGTCTTTTTACAGCTTTATGGAAATTGTTTAAATTGAAAAAAATCAGTTTTATTCTAGAGACCTTTTTCATTTTCAAAAAGTAAACATGGCCAACAAAATAATTTACTTATATTTTCACACCCTGTTAGCTATTTAAATTGTTCGTATTGTTTTTCCGAATAAAAATGTCTAATACAGTTTTTCATTTTTGTGGTTAAATTTTTCATAGGCGGTTTCGCCCTTCCTTTGGAAATTATTTGAAGCTTATCAGCGAAGTTTAATGTTGAAAATCCCTTTATTATTAAGACACACACCACACATTCACACACACTCTTCTTACTAAATTCTCCAACATTTCCAACGTTATTAGCGACAGTCGAAGTTGACGGTATTTTCATATCCAGGTCCGTATTATTGTCTTCCATATCGCACCATGCACGACGCGACGTACGTATCACACAACACACGGATAGCCTTTCAAACAAAGAACCTACTCCAAGGATAGCTTCCGCCACCATTTAAAGCACGCGACTGAAATGCAAAAATTGCAAACTGCCGGTGGAAAGTTCAATAACCTCTGGCTCGATTCACAGGAAATCAAGCATACAGGACTTGGCTGCAGAGAAGCTAGTGGCCCGGATAGGTTCTATTCGATATTCTATTGTGGCTGAGTCGGAGCCAAGGCCGCATTTATTATGGGCTTGATAATTAAGATCATATTTTAGCATTTTTAATATAAACTAAATTAATGGTTTCTTATTTCAAAAATAACATTTTAGAAGATGTTTTGTAATTTTTGTCGGGAAGCACTGCTTCCCTTGCTTCCATGGACTGCACGCCCCTGAGTACTAGTAACGTATCGGAAATAAAATGGAGCATAAAATCAATTTATATCTAGAATTCTTTGTTTTATATATTGTGATTTAACCAAACTTACCTCAGTCCAAAAGTTGACAATAACCGAGATACAGGTTGTCACAGTTGTAACTTTCATTTCGTTTTTTCTTAATAATTTATCAACAGGGTGACAGAACAACACGAAATTAGGTATTCCGGGTTTTTTTGAGGTGAGAAATCTAAATAGGTTCTTAGTTCGGATGACACTTGTAGAGGGTGTCTTGTAATGGCGCTCTTAGTGACAGTTTTGCTGATATCTGCGTATCATTTATTCAGTGCACCTTTTCAAATTCCCAAATGTAAAATGTTTATCGAAATAGGAAGTAGGCTGTTATTAAATATATTTATGTTATTTCACGCCAGTGCAGAATCTATTGCCAACTGATCCGTTGTTTTTTAAACAAATTATTATTTACAGATGAAGCAAAGTCAACACGTAACGACGTTTTCGACTTTAGAAATAAACATGCATATGATTTGAAAATCCACGTTTAATAGCCGAATGTCATTTCCAACATGAATTTAAAATTAACGCTTGGTGTGGTATTATTGATAATCATATATTGGACCCTTTCGAATTACCCTCTAATTTAAATGGCGAAATATACCTTAATTTTCTGGAAACACAGTTACCCGAATATTTTGATGAGATTTCTTTAAACTGAGACAAAGCATGCTGTTCATGCAGGATGAAGACCCAACACACTTCTCTAGACCTGTCAGAGATTATCGAAATATTCACGCATTTTTTTGTATGGGGATATGTGAAATCGTCCATGTATAAAGAAATGTGGAACGGTTTCGAGATGGTCGGTTGGAATAGTTTAAAAATGACGTACTTTGTTTATTAATAGTAGATTGCTTGATACACAATTAACAGAGGTGAGCTTTTGAGTTAAAACTGTACAGGATGTTTTTTTTTCATTGATATTATAGGATATAGGCTGAACGGTAAGAGATACGTGTCCAGTTCTCTTCTTTAGTGTTTAGTTTAATGGCGCAGTTAGTTCTACGCTAACTGGATCGGATTAGAAGATACAGGGTGATTCTCAAAATCTCCTGTTTCTTATTATCTTTCATTACTCGGTTATTTATGGAGCTAAAAAAACTTTAAATACAAAAGTTTTAGACTTTTTATGTAGAATCCAGCGGCGGACTTAAAAAAATATAGATGTTTTAATTTTTGAGATATTATCAAAAGTAGCATTTTCTTAAATGGAACACCCAATATCTAAGTATAGGATATAAACAATACATATTATAATATATGATATAAACAATATATAATATCTAATATTTTTCTTTGCCCTAAATAGCCAACATACCAAAAAAACATTTTTTTTTTTTAGTTGGCCATGGATTAAATCATTCTTTTATTTTATAATAGGTATCTTAAAAACTCAGTTATAGTGTATCTAAAGTCAATTGAGACAGCGGAAAATTGGGGGTACGCTCAACTTACTAGACCACTTATATGTAATACATTTATTTTTCTTTAGTTAACAGGTCCCCGTACAAACAGCGGACCTTCGTGACACAGTCAACGTGGACTCATAATAAAATTTGTGGGCGGAGTATTAGAGTTAAGCAATTTGATTGGTTATATCCGTAATTTAATTGGTTAGATTTTTGAAGACGTTGATTTAACAAAAAATGCACAAAAAAGATGTATTTTAAAATGTTTGCGTCGCCTGCACTTGTTTAGAGATCTCGGGTCAGTGCCAATGCCGTAGAATAAAAAAATTCTTTTTATTCTATTCAATGTTTTTACTTACCTTGTAAAAGGGAAGTATTGTAATCGTGAAAAAATTACCCTTCAAGATTTTTGTTGATCTTTACGTTTCAGGGTCCCTAGATAAATATTTTGTCTCAATTGAGTCGGTTTGTCTGTCGAACTGTCTGTTCGCGGCATTTTCAACATAAAAAAAATACTTAATTTCATTTTCAAATTGTGTGCCATAACTAATGGTGGTATAGAGAAGAACTAGTAAAATTGTGGTATTAATTCAAAATGGCGGAACAAAATGGTAACCAAATAAATTATTTGTAATCGAAAAAAAAATCAATTTCTCAGGTTTTAAGGCCATTTTACATGCTGCAATTCTTTCTTGCAAGTTGCAATAGTCTTGAACAAAAGCATGCGCAGTGGCAAGAGATTTGTACCTTTTGTCAAACTGCGCATGCCTTTGTTCAAGACTATTGCATATTGCAAAGAAGAATTGCAGCATGTAAAACGGCCATTAGATATTTTCAGGTTTTAGCTCCTCTAGATGCCAAAGAATATGTTTTATCAAGTCCGTCAGTCCATCCGTCGGTTTGTCTGTCTGTCTGACAGTTCGCGACATTGCTTAGGTCATATGGGGATGACCTGTTAATATTTTGGTAAAAATCCAATATGGCAAAACAAAATGGCGGCCGGTTGTAATGTTAAAAAAATTATTACTAAAAAAAGCACTTATCCAACTTATCTCAAATTTTGAACAAAAATCGGGTAGTATTATGTAGAAATCAACCGGTAAAGTTTTGGTACGAATCCAAGATGGCGGAACGAATTGGCGGCTTAATAAAATATTTAAAAATTCAGCCTGAAAAACAATTTAACGGACTGATTTCTAATTGTGTGCCATAACTAATTCTGGTATAAAGATGAACTAGTAAAACTGTGGTTCGAATTCAAGATGGCGGAACAAAATGACAGCCAAATAAAATATTTGTAATCGTGAATCGAAAAATTGGTTCTCTCAGGTTTTACATATTTTCACGTTTTAGCGCTCCTAGATGTCAAAAAAATACGTTTTATCAATTCCGTCGGTTTGTCGGTCTGTATCTCAGTTCGCGGCATAGCTTAAAAACTATTCATCAGATCAACCCCAAATTTTAGTCAAAAAGTCACATGGGGATAACCTGGTAATATTTTGGTAAAAATCCAATATGGCAAAACAAAACGGCGTCCTAGTAAAATGTTAAAAAAATTATTAAAAAACCAGTGATCCAACTTACAATTACAATCAAGTATTATGTAGAAATAAACCGGTACATTTCTTGTACGAATGGAAGATGGCGGAGCAAAATGGCGGCTTAATGAAATATTTAAAAATTCAGCCTGGAAAAACTACTTAATGGACTGATTTCAAATGGTTTGCCATAACTAATTGTGTTATAGAGATAAGCTACTAGAAATGTGGTTCTAATTCAAGATGGCGGAACAAAATAGTCTCAGTCTCCCAGGTTTTACATATTTTCAGATTTTAGCGTCCCCAGATGCCAAAAAATATGTTTTATCAATTCCGTCTATCCGTCTACCTGTCTGTCAGTTCGCTGCATAGCTTAAAAACTACTCATCAGACTGATTTGAACTTCGAAATATGTAATATGCAAATTCAAAAACCTCTCTGAACGATTCAGTTTTTTACGAAGTATTTGACTTTAAGCAAACTATTTACCTCAACCCCTCAAAATCAAATAAGTTTTAAAATTGAAATATATATACCCGATACCCTCCAAAATGACATATTACCTGCTCGATCTTTAAAGAAACTTTCAAATTTGTATCATCTTCCTTTTCCCTTCTGTGTAATTGTAGAGTAAATATATTATCAAGTAGGTTACAATTGGAATAATCTCTATACCCATAAACCCATAAAAATACGTTTTATATGATTTATTTACGGAGAATACATTTTTTTCCATTTAGCCTAGCATTTCGCCCCCATGCCCTGACCAGATCAAATAAAAAAACTAATTGAAAAAAATTGTTAAATGCGAATAAATAATAAAAAGAAAGTACTAATAATTAATATGTTTTACAAAAATAAGTTTCTATCACGCCGCCCTTGCTTCACAATGAAATCGCCGACTGTTGACGGATATTTAGTTTTTATGTTGTCTTAATTGACTTTAGATACACTTTACCAAGAATATTAAAACATTGCTAAACCAAAACATCTACAAAAAAAACAACATAAAAGTTGCTCTAAGTTCTTTTAAAATATTACTTCGTGTTTTATATACTTCATTGTTGATATTGAATAAAAGTCTAGTTGCGTTAGGTCGGGGGAACACGGAGGACATTTGTTTAGTCCATATATACCAAGCCAATTTTTACCGTTTTTGACAGTTAGTAAGTGCCTTACCATATGGCTGTTATGGGCTGGGGCGCATTCATTATAAACCCTGTAGTTAAAGAATCTATTTTGATACAGTGCCACCCACACATGGAACCCAAAGAGTCCTTGTTGTACCCTAGCGGCGGTCTGATGAGGATTTATGTTTGACCAATATCGATTGTTATGTCGACTAAAAATGCCTTCGCTAGATATAAAAGCTTCGTTAGTCCATATTACATTTTGAAAAAAAAATATTGGGATTCCAATTAATTTGTTGCAAATACCAATGACAAAATTCTAAACGCCGTTCTTCATCTCCAGGATGTTTAACTTTTCGTAGTTTTAAAAAACATTCATTTTGGACACCTTTTTTTAAACAATATATAATCGAAAACGGAATTGGACAATCAATACTTAATTGTTATTTAATTTTATGACATGTAAACAAACAAAAACAAACGCCTAAAGAATTCAGTCTATGGCCAACTAAAAATAAATGTTTTTTGGTATGTTAGCTATTTAGGACAAAGCAAAATATTATGTATTATATATTGTTGCAATCGCAAGAAAAAACGCAATTTTTCCAGATACTTAGATATAGAGTGTCCCATTTAAGAAAATGCTACTTTTGTTATCAAAACTCAAAATCTCAAAAATTAAAACATATATATTTTTTTAAGTAGGCCGCTGGATTCTACGTAAAGAGTCATAAAAGTTTTGTATTTAGAGTTTTTTTATCTCTATAAATAACCAGTTAATATAATAATCCAGTTAGCGTAGATCTGACCGCGCTATTAAACTAAACACTAAAAAAGACAACGGGACACGTATCCTAGTTTTTTTTTATCTTTTACCGTTCAGCCTATACCCTATAAAATCAACGAAAAAAAAAACCACCCTGTACACTTTGTGTTTTCTTCATCCGAAATATTCTGCGTAAATTCTCAAACCCTAAAGTCAAGTCCAAATAGGCTTAAGGTATTATTCTCAGCATTACCTTTAAAACCATTTATCGCTTCAATAATTCCTTTCTTTAGTTTAATGAATGGGATTTTTGTTATTATAGGACTGAAAGAAATAGAAAAATACGTTACCTGGTTGTGTTGGTTTTGTTCGGCCATTGCCTTTTCTTTGGCCTGTCGCTTGCACTTGTACCTATGATTCTGAAACCAGATTTTCACCTGTAACAACAGAGATCTTTTTAGGAATATAAAAATTCATTTATTTGAAAATTTGTAATATAATAATATCTTATATCTTAACTTATAATACTCTGAAGACAACATTCGTAGGTATGTAGCAAATAATTAAATGTATATTTTTAAAATACAAAGGGATTCGTTCTCCGTTTTCGCCATTTGACTGATTTATTTTTAAAATAAAGTCCTTTATCCGTAGATCTGTTTTCACTATTTACTATCATTTTTACTCCCTCGTAAAAGGGAAGTATTGTAATCGTGAAAAAAATCACCCTCCGAGATTTTTTCAGATCTTTACTTTTCAGGTACCCTATTATAGATGCCGGAAAACATGTTTTCTCAATCCCATCGGTCTGTTTGTCTGTCTATCTGTCGGTCCACCGATCTGTCTGTTCGCGGTATGATAAAAAACTATTTACCCGATTCACTTCAAGTTCTAGTCAAAAATTAAAAGTCATACAAGATTCTTAGAAGTTTTGAATTATCAAATTCCCTGACTTTTCCAGGTTTTCCCTGACAATTTCACGGAAATTCAAGGTTATATTTTGTGAATTTATTTTTCTTACAAAAAAAGCTAACAAAATTAATGAAACTAAACTTAAATGTAATTGTATAGGAAATATAAAATATTAAAGAAAATGCTAAAATAGAATAGAAAAATAAGTATTTTAAATTTTTCGTCTCAGTTCCGATGTTTCCAGTTCCATGGATGCCGCTTCCTTTTCTAGTTTTTTCTATTTATTTTCTAAATGATAAAGTTCACTTTCGGCTCTTTTTTTTAATCAATTTTTTTTTCTTGCACTTTTCGGCCATTTTGTTTGTCAAGGGCATCTTGATAAGTTTTGGAAGCATCTTTAACACATACCCTCATTTTGACGGAAGTATTAACCTTTATTGAACCATCTATTTGATAAATTGCGTCATATACTTGTCTTTGACAGATAATCGAGTCCTCCAACAGATTTTTAACTAAAATATTTTTATTTATGGAAAACCCCGACTCAACGGTGGCGTTTCCCTGAGAAAGGATCAAAATTAACTTAATAACATGCGACAATTTTTAAAGTAGTCATTTTGTCCCAAGAAATAAGTTTGTCCTTTTCAGAAATATTTAAGTCTTTTAATGCTTTTTTAGTGGCAAAACCAACATCAGTCTTATTAGTTGGTAAAAGAATATCTTTATTATCAAAATTTAATTTTAAATTTTGTATTTTTAAGATTTTTTTTGATTAATTCGTTTAGTATTTTTAATAGATCATCATGCAAAAAAGAAACCATAGATTTATCGCTCTGATTTTTTTTAAATGGTTCTAAAATGGCGGTAATGTGCGAAAAAAATGTGAGTCTTGGTCTTAAAAACGTATCTTTTAGAGCCTTTTTTTGTTTTAGTAACTGAAACATTTGATGGAAGCTTAGTGGCTTTATATTCCATCCAAATTTTAAGGGAGATAAAATGTCCAAAGCCCTTTCACAGACTCGAACATTTTCTACCCATCTAATTTTACAAGATTTATAGGGGAATTTGTAATTTTTGAAGTAATCTTTTAAATCATAATATGCTCTCATTAGAAAGTCATACTACTTAAGCCGATTTTCTAGTCGTCCGACTTACTGTTAATATAAGGAATCTTAAATAAATTATACTTATATAATATATATGATAAATATAATTATAGTTATATAAACGCGACGAAATAATTGTGGGTAAATACAATCAAGCAATGCTGGTGGAAATATTAAATTTATTATTTTTCCAGGTTTAGTATAAAATCCCCTGACTTTCTTTTATTTTTTATAAATTCCCTGACTTCTCTGATTTTTAGTCGGATTTCTGAATTACCTAACTTTTCCAGGTCACTAAGAACCTAAGTCATATGGGGAGGACCTGATAACATTTTAATAAAAATCCAATATGACGAAACAAAATGGCGGCCTAGTCAAATGTTAATAAATTATTAGGTACTAAAAAAGTACTTATCCAATTTACCTCAAATTTTACATGAATATCAAGTATTACATAGTGTTGGCTGAAACTCTAATGTAAACGTAGCTTAATAGTTTTGCACCCGAGTTTGCAATTCTCTTTCCCCAAGTAAGCTTAAAATATTTGTAGCAAATCGCGTTTCTAGTATTCAAAATAGTAGCAACGTTTCACAGTGGGGTCATGTAGCCACGAATGAGAACCCCGCTGATTTAATTACACGCGGAGTTAATGTAGACATGCTACAAAATAACACTTTATGGTGGAAAGGGCCTCACTGGCTACAGAATTTAGATTATAATATTTGGCAAAATCAAAATCGGGACATTTCCTTATCGGAAATTCCAGAAATCAAAGACCATACATCATTAATTAGTGTAGCTGAAAACGTAGATTTTACAATTTTTGAACGTTTTTCTTCTTTGTTTCGTTTATTGCGTGTTGTTGCGTACTGTTACAAATTTGTTGAACATTGTAGGAATAAATCTATTAAAAAGCAACGGTTACTAACAGTTGAGGAAGTTAATAAGTCTATGAACGTATTAACAAAACTAGCTCAGTTAGAAATGTTTCCTCTCGAGATTAAATCATTTCAAAAATCAATTCCCATAGACAAAAAATCCAAACTGCTATCTATTAGTCCATTAATGGGACCTGATGGGTTATTGCGCGTAGGAGGTCGCATTGGAAAATCAAATTTGCCATTTGAAGCTAAACATCAAATAATTCTATCCCCTAAACATAAATTTACTAAACTATTTTAAACGAACATTTCAAAAACTTACATGCTGGAATCAAATACATTCTTTGTACTCTACGTGATATATTTTGGATTATTCAGGGCCGCCGGGCAATTCGCAGTGTTTTAAAAAATTGTATAGTCTGTTTTCATGTCAATCCTAAGCGCATAATTCAAAAAATGGGTGACTTACCTGCTAATCGTGTAACTCAATATCGACCCTTTTATGTTACCGGTGTCGACTTAGCAGGTCCATATTTTATAAAAGATGGCAAATTAAGAAATCTAGCAATCGTCAAGGCTTACTTATGCATATTCATATGTTTTACGACCAAGGCTGTACACTTGGAGGCAGTTGGAGATCTTGGAGTGGAGTGAATTATTTCTTAATGCTTTAAAAAGATTTGTATCACGCCGAGGTCTATGCAAGATTATTTATAGTGACAACGGAACAAATTTTACTGGTGCATGCAATGAGTTGAAATCAATTCTTGACTCAATATCTAAGTTTATCAAGACACCCAGCATTTCAGACTTTTTGTTAAAAAAATCAATAACTTGGAATTTTATCCCACCTCGGGCTCCCCATCATGGAGGTCTCTGGGAAGCAGTTGTCAAGCGGGCTAAATATCACTTAACTAGTGTAATTGGAAAAAGTCATTTAACGTTTGAAAGGCTTTGCACTCTATTTGCACAAGTAGAGGCAGCAATAAATTCTGCCTCTATAACTCCTCTTTCGGAGGATCCATCAGATAACTCCTGCTTAACCCCCGGTCATTTTTTGATTGGGACACCTTTATTATCCATACCTCAACATGATCTCACCGACCTACCAGCAAATCAGTTAAATCAATACCAGGCACTTCAGCAGATGTTTCAAGTATTCTGGCAAAGATGGTCCAAGGACTATCTGTTAAGTCTTCAGAATCGTCCTAAATGGAAGGATGTTGCTCAAGAATCTCTGGTGATTAGATCTTTAGTGTTAGTAATGGAAGACAACCTTCCCCCCTTGTTCTGGCAAATTGGGCGAGTAACAAAAACCTATACTGGTGACGACAATCTGGTGCGAGTTGTGTCAATAAAAACTTCCAGTGGTATAATAAAGCGTCCAGTGCAGAAACTGTGTTTACTTCCTCAAGACCAGTAGAAAAGTTCAGTTTACCCTTGGTGTTCTTGAAAGACTGTAGTTTTCAAGGGCCGCCGGTTATGTTGGCTGCAACTCTAGTGTAAACGTAGCTTAATAGTTTTGCACCCGAGTTTGCATTCCACACCACCATCGAGCTTTTATGACCGAGGAAGAACGCTGCGAAAGGGAAGTAAGAAGTTAGTCAGTCAGTCTCAAGCGTATCAATATTATACATGTTATAAAAAATCAGTAGCGAATAAATCTAAGTTTTATAGCAGTAATCTATCGATTTATTTCAAAAATCATAGTCCACTATCTTACACATAGTAAGCAAGTGGTAAAATTTTGGTATGAATCCAAGATGGTGAAACGAAATGGCGGCTTAATGAGCCTGAAAAATTGATTTCAAATTTTGTGTAACAATTAATTGTGGAATAGTGATGAACTATTAAGATTGCGGTACTTATTCAAGATGGCGGAACAAAATGGCGGCCAAATTAAATGTTTGTAATCGTGAAAAAAAATCCAGGGTTTACATATTTTTACGTTTCAGCGTCCCTGTATGCCAAAAAATATATTTTCACATCCATTGGACTATCTGTCTGTCTCTTAGTTGGTGGCGTAGCTAAAAACTACTTACCCAATTGACTTCAAATTTTGGTTAACAATTAAGGGTTATGTGGGGACGACCTAGTAATATTTTGGTAAAAAACTAATGACGGAACAAAATGGCGGCCTAGTGAAATGTTAAAAAATTATTACTAAAGAGCAAATTATACAATCTACCTCAAATTTTGCACAAAAATCAAGTGTTACATAGAAATCATCCTGTAATACTTTGAAAGGAATCCAAAACAGCAAAACAAAATGGCGACCTAATAAATTATTTAAAAAAATCGGTCTAATTAATTTCAAATTTTTTGCAACCATTAAGTGTGATAAAGAGGTAAACTGATAAAATGTTCAAAAATTCCACGTAAAAAAAATCTTATTCATTTGGCTTCAAATCTTGCAGCAAAACTGAATGTAATACAGGGATTAACTGGTTCGAATTCAACATGACGGTACAAAATGGCGGTTCCAAAAAAATCAGTGTAAAAATAATTTGTTCAATTTATTTTAAATCATGCCCAAAAATTAGGGGTAGCATAGGTAAAATATTGGTACGAATCCAATATGGTGGAACAAAATGACACCCAATGAAAAAACAGTATACTAAATGACTATATGTAGAACTAAATTATGTTACTCTTTACTATTCCTAATAAAAGGAAAGATTCATAATGAGGAGTGTTCAGGGTAAAAGAAATTTACCGATTTTTATTATAATTTTCACATGAAAAAAAAAAGATTAATTTTTTTTTTCATTTTTTATTTTATTTAAATATGTATAGAATTTTTAATATTATTTTAATAAATACAAATTTTACTAATGCTTCCCTCAAAGAGACCTAAATATCCATTTGCCTTTAAACTTTCACGTATCTCAAAGGTAAATCGTCAAATAGCCCTTAAGATTGATAAGATAACAATGCTACTCTGGGCCTACCACCCAACTACTCCAAGATTCCCGAAGAAATTCGGCTAGTCTCATTCATTCCTATCATTATCATTATTCATTGTTTGGATTTGGATTCCGTCGATATCATTTATTCAGTATTCAAGGGGCTGGTGAAATGTAATTATCCTATTTAGAGAGATTATCAGTCAGAAGTTGCATTGCTTCGAGTCGAGTCTAGTCGGTTTGATCATGGTTTCTATTTTATTACTTCCCTGTCTGCCGGTTTGTCGGTCTGTCTATTGGCAGTACAGCTAAAAGACTCTTATCCGATTGATTTCAAATTTTAGTCAAAAATTAACGGTAATATGACCGTGTAACATTTTGGTAGAAATCCAATATGGCCAAACAAAATTGCGGTTTGGTTCGAATCCAACGTGGCGAAACAAAATGGACGTCAGCCTGAAAAAAAACTACTTATTAGAGTGATTTTAAACTGCGTGTAAGAATTAAATGTGATAAAGAGATAAGTCGGTAAAATTCTGGTACGAATTCAACTTGTTGGAACAAAATGGCGGACAAATAATATGTTTAAAAGATCAACGTATTTTTTTCTATTCAATTGACTTCAAATTTTGCACAAGAGATAAACAGGTAAAATTTTATCGAGTTAATCGTGATTTGATGGAAATTCATTATTACTAGTATAATAAATAAACAAACTATTCTTATTTAGGAATTTCCACTAATTTATTTTAGTTTGACAGCTGTTTGGACACCCTATGTTTTTTCAAAAACAGTTAAAAATATAAAGGACAAAATTGCAGAAAATAATATTATATTCACTAGAACGGATGAAGGAAAAATGGTTATTGCGTTGAAAAAAGAAGACTACATTCAAAAAACTATAGATTTTCTAAATCCTGAGAACTTTAATAAAATAGATAAAGGTCCGACAGATATATTTCAAAAATTGATTAAAAGCACAATTAAAGAATGTGATTTATTTAGTGATAATCTTATTACAAAAGACAATATTAAGTTAAGCTTATTAACATACACGTGAAAAATTAGCATTAAAATAGGTAAATATATTTAAAAAAAACATACATATATATATATATATATATATATATATATATATATATATATATATATATATATATATATATATATATATATATATATATATATATATATATAGTGTTTGTCAGAGTCGCGTCTAATGGAAAAAGTTTTAGAGGAAACATAGCGCATTCGACATCCGACTTCAGATTTCCGATCGGTCAACTGGTTTTGGAAATATAGGCGTAAAACCGAAAATGGCGTATTTAATTTTGGCCAGTAAATCCAAAACGGTAAATTTCATAGCTGTCAAAATCTGACATTATCTGAACACTTTTTTAAGACGAATGAGATGGCGTGTACGACATGTCTCCATCATTTTTTGTTATCCCGCAACACGCCTCAACTTTCATTTTTCTTATGGTCGCCATATTGGATTTTTCGATTTTTTAAAGAGCGTAAAATTTTCAGTCTAGTGATGTGTAACAAGTACATACAAGATTTGAGTATCATCAAAATATCACACTTCGTAAAGTTAGGTCTCAATTTTTTCTAAGGAGGCCACGATTTATTTGTAACAAAAGTGGGCTTTGGCTTTGACGTTAAATAATTCAAAGTATCAAAGTTGTGTTTTAATAGGTAAGTAATAGGCTTTTCTCTCAATAAAATCATAAATCTGACACATAAATTATCGAGACCTGTTGAAAACGGCCGGTATTCCTTATTCAAATGAAGAAAAATTTGACACTATACTTGCAGTCACACAGAAATGCCGGCATTATTTTAGCAAGGTATTTGGAGATGTACCCCGAACGACGGCAGCCTCATAAAACCCAATTCAGAATTACTTAACCACAGGGCCTTCGAACACCCTAGAAGCGGATACAATATTGATAGTGAAAATCGCAACAGAAACATTTTACAAGCTATCAACGAAAACCCTAGTGCATCGGTAAGAACTGTAGGACAGGAAATTTATGAGCCAAAATCAACGGGATAGAGGGCGTTAAAAAAGAATAAATACCATCCATACAAACCCTTAATAGTTCAAGGACTTAAGGAAACTGATTTTCCAACTCGACTACGCTTGTGTGAGTGATATACTGGGAAGTGTAATGAAAATCCCGTTTTTGTAAATCATGTCTTGTGGTCCGATGAGAGTAGGTTTACGAATTGTGAAGTTTTTAATAGACACAACAACATCACTGAGCTGTGGAAAACCCTCACGAAGTGGCAGAGAGACGTCTACAGACCAGATTTGGAAGTAACGTTTGGTGTGAGGTCATTGGTATTTTAATCTAACTCACCTTTTTTAATTGGGCACCTATATATAAATTATTAATCATTTCAGGAAATCGACTTATAGGACCATTTGTGTTTGACTACAACCTAAACAAACAGGGATACCTAGAGCTTTTGCTAATTTAGAAGAACCTAGTTTCAAAAGGATGGATGTCAGGCTCACAACACCATTCAAGTCAGGAACTTCTTAAAAGATCAGTTTGACGAAAGAATTATTTCCTTAAATGGTCCAATATCTTGGCCCCGTAGATCCCGTGACCTCCCGCCCTTGGATTTGAATGAGAAGAATGAGCTCTATGTATTTGCGACCATAGATATCCTGAGACAAAAAGTTTTGGACACATTTAGAAATATTATCGGAAATACATATGCCAGAGTTGTACGAAAAACAGTTACCAATAATTGTCAAAAGTGTCTCGATGCAAATGGACGTCATTTTGCAAATCTGTAAATTAGTGTAACCCAGGTACGAAGTAGTTAAGAACTTATTTAGATTTTTTTAGTCGTTATTTACGTTCATGTTGAATTCAACGCGAAAATTCAATGCTTTTAATACATTATTTATTAATGTAATTTTGTGACTAATAAAGCATAGCCTCCTTAGAAAAAATTGAGACCTAACTGTAGGAAGTGTGACATTTCGATGATACTTAAATCTTTTGTTCACTTGTGAAACATCACTAGACTGGAAATTTTTTAAAAGCAGTTTAACAAAAAATATCTTTTGATTCAGTAAAAGATACTTGTTATCTTCATTTCTTTTCAAATCGCAATAATTTTAATATCACTGTAATCGATGATTTTTAAACTATTTACAACCGCGCCGTTACGAACACTCCATTGTAAATGAAATGTAAAATAATTAATACATAAACCGACACAAGGATGCTTATGTGCCTCTTAAAAATTCAAAAGAGCTTTCCAGCAGCATACTTACGGGACCATGTGAAAAAGCTAGCACATATTGCTATAAACAGGTAGCAGCGTGGACAAAACCGAGTGGTCACAACTTTCCTCGCAAGAAGTAATTAATGTCTATAAACACTCGTCAGGCTCAACGCGGAGCTTCATCCTACTAATCAAGAGTTCTTTAAGCTGTTGACACAATCCTGCTGTGGTCGCTACCGGCCATTGCAGAGCTGGTGCTGGCTGCACTTGCAAGATGACAGGTTTTTATAAATATTAAAACAGGGACGGATTGTAGTATATACGTATTGGTAAACTTACATAAAATTCATTTCACGAGGGTTTGTACTTGCGTCATCGATTAAGTCCTAACTTGGAAAAGAGGGTATGTCATAACTAATTCATATACATTCAGTACCGTTCAAATATTCGTGTCGTTTAAATAATAAAGTTCTATCTGGACTTAGTGTCATTTTGAGATATATGGCTCTAAACTTTTAAGTACGTCTTGCTTCTTTAACTTACAGGTCGAATCTTTAACATTACTAACATAGAAAGTATCGACTTTACTTTTATCTCATCTTAACCCCTTTGTTCATTTTTAATACCCCTAAAAGCAAATAGAACTTAAATCATCTCAATTTATCAAACAAGGTTTTATGAGATATAAACAACTTTGCTAAGTATCAATCTAGAACACTACTTCTTATTTAAAATTATCAAATAAGTATGCGATATACAGGGTGTTTCAGAATAACATGCTAATAATAAAGAGGGTGATTCTTGGGCTCATTTTAGGAAAAAAAGTTCATATGAACGTATGTCCTAAACGCCTAAACTTTTGAGATACAGGGTGTCAAAGTTTTAAAAAATAAATACTTTTTTTACAATAAGTTTGTCAGTACTGTAGATATCTTTATGAAATTTGGGTCATGTATTTTAGGAATTAATACGCATTTTTTGATGCATCAAGAATTCAATTATTCTGACCAGTGCCGTCCATGCGGGTTTTGCTTTGCATATTTTTTGGCAAAAAAATAGTACGCCACTGGTTTTTCTTGAAGTAAAAATTATTTTTGAAATCTTCATTCATTTCTGAACAAATTTGCTCTCTTGGTATTTTTTCGTCAGATGCATAGTTTCCGCTTAAAAAAATAAAATAGATTTTACTGCAAAGTCAAAAGCTTCAGAGTAAACAATCTGCAAGCTCAGATTATCTTTGTTTAAATTAATGTTTGTGATACAAATTAATAAGGTATTTTTGAGAAATTTGTTACACACTTTCCATGTACTCATCAAAACGCATTTTCTGGTGTACAACACATTTTTTTTATTTTGAAATTAAATTAAAGAGAAAATTAACTTAGAAGTAAAGCAAAATAAATTAAATGAGATGTTGGAAATGTCCACCTCCAGCATAAATGCATGCATCTGCTCTCTTTCTCATGGACTCACGAACTCTTTGGAAAATGTCGGGTGTATTTCGAATAGTTTCGCAACAAACTATTATGCGATTCCTCAGCTCTTCTACAGTGTGAATAGGTGTGGTGTAGACCAATGTTTTTAGATGACCCCACAAGAAATAATCCAAACTATTAAGGTCCGGGGACCTGGGTGGCCATGCTTGTGGTCCTCCGCGACCTATCCACCGATTGTTATAGTTTTGGTTTAGATATTCGCGCGCCAGTGCACTAAAATGCGCTGGCGCCCCGTCGTGCATAAACCATAGACGATTTCTTACTAAAATAGGAACATCCTCCATCAAAGCTGGTAATTCTTCTTCAAGGAACTTTCTGTAATTTTGCCCGTTCAACCTCTCATGAAGAAAATACGGGCCAATCAAATAGTCACCGCATATTCCAGCCCACACATTAACGGAAAACTGTTCCTGGTGGCGAGACTCTGATATAGCATGTGGGTTTTCTTCCGCCCAAAAATGATTGTTGTGGAAGTTTTGAATGGCATTTCTGGAAAAATTGGCTTCATCGGTGAATAAAATTTCGTTGTCAAACAAGGGATTTTCATGCACCTTCTGAAGAAACCATTGACAAAAGTTCATCCGTAATGGAAAGTCATGGGGAAGTAGAGCTTGAACCCGTTGGATATGGTAGGGATACAATAGAAAGTCGTGAAGTACTCGCCACACAAGAACATGAGTGATATTCAAATTATTCGCAATTTTTCTAGTGCTTAATCCGGGATCTTCCTCAATTGCGTTCAAAACCGCATCCTCAATTTCTGGAGTTCTTGCAGTACGTTGTACTCCTTTTAGGTGATTGTCTTGATCAAAACTTCCTTTTTCGCACAACCTTCTATGAAGTTTTGAAAATGTTCTGGCATCCGGAACATTTCTATTGGGAAAACGTTCTTCATACAACCGCTTCGCTTGTAGTGCGTTACCGTCAGCTAGGCCATACATGTAATGCATGTCTGCTAACTCGGATTTCGTATAATGAAACATTTTTCGTTACAAAAAATCCAAATAAAATGAATTAATTAGACAACTGTCAAAATTTGTTATAAAACAAATGCCACAAGTATGGCGACCGAACGGCCCCGGCCGCCCCGGACCTCAATAGGTTATCATATCTTGTGAGGTGATCTTAAAACATTGAATAACAGAACACCAATTCATAATGACTTTGCAGTAAAATTTATTTTATTTTTTTAAGCGGAAACTATGCATCTGACGAAAAAATACCAAGAGAGCAAATTTGTTCAGAAATGAATGAAGATTTCAAAAATAATTTTTATTTCAAGAAAAACCAGTGGCGTACTATTTTTTTCCCAAAAAATATGCAAAGCAAAACCCGCATGGACGGCACTGGTCAGAATAATTGAATTCTTGATGCATCAAAAAATGCGTATTAATTCCTAAAATAAATGACCCAAATTTCATAAAGATATCTACAGTAGTGACAAACTTATTGTAAAAAAAGTATTTATTTTTTAAAACTTTGACACCCTGTATCTCAAAAGTTTAGGCGTTTAGGACATACGTTCATATGAACTTTTTTTCCTAAAATGAGCCCAAGAATCACCCTCTTTATTATTAGCATGTTATTCTGAAACACCCTGTATAGTAGAGAAACGTAGAGATCTGAAAAAATCTCGAAGGATGATTTTTTACAATACTTCCCTTTTACGAGGGAAGTAAAAAAGGAATTAAAGGAATTTTTAAAAAATGTGCGTGGTTTAAGTAAGCTGTGATAAATAGGAACACAATCTTAAAAAAAACATTAAGAAACTTTAGAAATTCTAATTTAAGATATTCAAAAAACAGAAAATTATTTTTTGTAAAGTTCTGGCATACAACCAGACATCTTAATTGCTTTAATTTTTTCTTCTGAAATTGCTGTTTTTTGCTGAAAGAATTTTTGGTTTTAAGAGATAAAATTTTTATTGTACCGCCTCATGCTCATATCATCTCTCAGCATTATCGTTTTAAAATCTTCAGATTGTTTCAGTTCATATTCCACTTCTGACAAGTTTTGAGAAAATTTAGTAGAATTAAGGGTCTTATGGGTAAAACTTTGGTCTAAATTCAAGATGGCGAAACAAAATGGCGGTTTAATAAAATATTTACAAATTCAGCCTGAAAAACTATATAATGGATTGATTTCAAATTGACAGTCATAACTAATTGTGATATAGAACTGAACTAGTAAAATTGTGGTACCAATCAAACATGGTGGAATAAAATGGCGTTTTTTAGATGTCAAAAAATACGTTTTATCGATTTCGTAGATCCGTCTGTCAGTTCGCGGCATAGCTTAAAAACTATTTACCAGATTGACCTCAAATTTTAATCAAAAATTAAGGGTCATATGGGGAGGATCTGATAATATTTTGGTAAAAATCTAGTACGCCGGAACAACATTGCGGCGTTGTGAAGTGTTAAAAAATTGTTATTAAAAAAACTAATTATCCATTTTGCCTCAAATTTGTGTTACATAGGACTGAACTAATAGCATTTTGGTATGAATCCAACATAGCAAAACAAAATGGCGGCCTAAAATATTCCAAAAATCAGCTTGAAAAACTGCTTATTAGATTAAATTAGTGTAAAGTGTCATATAGATAAACCGGAAAAGTTGTCGTACGAATTCGAGATGGTAAAACAGAACGGCGGCCCAAAAAATTTTTTTAAACCTATCAACCTAAAAATATTTCACGGTATTTAAAGATCACAGATTACATCCAGATTGAATCAGATAGTGGCAGACTAACATTATTAGTCCTGCTTGATTACTCGAAAGCATAAATCATAGCTTGATGCTGGCTCTTTTAAACTATTTGGGTTTCTCGAGGGGTTCATCGGATCTTTTACATTCATACTTACACAACACATCTCAATAAGCTGTGTTCCATACTCGGCTATTTGCTCTTCTCTCTGTATACTTCTCAGTTCCCTAAAGTTCTGCGATTTTGTAGATATCATATGTATGCCGATGACAAGCAGGTCTATTTTTCATTTTCCGAAGACATCTTGACTGAAGCATGCAACAAAATCAATCAGGATCTGTCATCTCTTTGTTACATCTCTCGAAAATACTGCTTGACTTTGAATGCCTCTAAGTCACGTAAGATGCTGTTTGGAGGGTCCGCTGCCCGCTTAGGATGCCTACCCAGCATCGACGTTTCGATGAATGGAGTACATCTTTCTTTGAAGGAGAGTTCAAAAAACCTGGGTTTGGTTTTGGACTGCAGAACGAGATTTTCGGAACACGTCTCTGCTGTTATCAGAAGAGCGTTTAGGAACCTTAAAATGATCTACCTTAATAGACATTTACTGAATAAGAAATGTCGCCTAATTCTCTGCGAAGCTATGGTTCTCTCGCATCTGAACTATGGCGATGTTGTTTATGTGCCTAACATAATTCAGGCACACGCCCGGCGACTGCAACTAATTCAGAACGCTTGTGTCCGGCTCATTTGTGGTCTTAGAGGCAGAGATCATGTATCATTGTCCCTCAGGAGCTTCGGATGGCTTAATATGGTGGATCGCAGAACATTACACTGTTCAGTCTTTTATTATAAAATTATTTCAAAGAAAAAACCTACATACCTTTACGAGAAATTAAAACAGTTCAGTCCATACGATAAATATTCGGCATAAAGACCAACTGACTATTCCAACACATAGAACCGTTCAATTCTGTGGATCATTTAACTATAATATGCTAAAATATAAAACGAAATTCCCGCGAATATTGTTTTTAAGAAACTTCAAGAACTGGTTAAACAATCGTTTGTAGATTTTTATTATGCTTTTCTCGCTCTTTGCTGATATCTGCTACTGTATTTTTTCTTCTGCTCTCTTTTACATTCATTGCTTTTACTGTATAAATTGTACATTATTATATTTACATTAGGTTTACACGTAGTTTTATATACTATTATATGTGAAAGGTAGAAACGTACCTCTGACATATTTTGGAGAAGTTTATTTTCAATGAACAACAGCGATGTATGCGAGAGTCTCTCCTGCCACGTTGAATTTCTCAGTAAATTTTTTATACGTTTAAGTGTTTAAAAATTGCGTTCTACTGATGAACTTGTGGCAGGTATTGTCAATACTAATTCACACAATTTCGACACTACGGTGTAGGCATTATGGCCATTATGAAGGCCATTATGAAGAAAAAGAGATTTAAACACATCTTCTGGAAAAGTTTTTCCTTTAAATGCATCAAAATTGCAGAGCTCGAGGAATTTAAAATCATTTAAACCGTTAAATCTATAGTTTATATGTTGCTGAATTTGATCGCTTATTTAATAAAAGAAGCGTCTGTATGATCTTTGAACATCTCCTTGTCTGTTCGAAGACGCTTGGCTTGTGGCTCTACATTTAACGTCATCGTTTTCTCCCAAAATAGGTCAAAGTCATCTCTTTTTTGGCTTAACATGGACTTAAAATGATCCACTTTTTTTTAGGCAAAAAGCAATGTCATTTGTTTTAGTTTGTAATATATTAAAAACATTGTTCGAGAATGGAAATATTTCTGAAAATATGTTCAACAAATAATTAAAATTAAAATCTCGTTTCAAACAGTCCAAAAACCCCTCGAACTATTTATTGCTTCTGAGTCCCACGTTTCATTATTTTCTTTTATATTCTCAAATAGTTCAATCAGTGATTCACGATTTTCAGATACTGTTAACACAAGTCTTCCATTATAGTTCCACCTAGTAGGAGCTACTTTGGGCAATCATTTGTGGACAATTGAGTCCAAAGCTTGTGTACGTTTTGTTGACTTGGAAAAAAAAGCAGCCATGCCACTTAAAGTAACGAAAAATACTTTACACTCTTTAATGTGATTGATGGACTGGGATAAAACTAAATTTAATTTATGAGCAAAACAATGGACAAACACAGCAATTCGGAAAGTTTCTCGAACTTTAGCTTGCAGACCCCCTAATTGTCCTGCCATCACTGCAGCTCCATCATAGCTTTGAGCAACTAATTTTTTCTCTCCATTAATTTCTTTATTAACGTTATAAACTACGGTATATAATGCAGCTGCTGTACGATTTTCGGACAAATTCATAAAACCTAAAAATCGCTCTTGAACACTTCCATCTGTTTTAATGTGGGGTATTACCATAGATAATTGGCTAAAATTAGTGATATCAGTTGTTTCGTCCAGTTTGTCCTCCTGCTTAATTATTTTTAGAATAATGGTTGCAACAGCGGAAATTAAATCATTCTGGATTCGATTCGACGTTCCGCGAAAAACGCTAGACTGCTCTAAATGATTTTTTTAAGCAATCATCATATTTAGCCATTAAACTAAGTAAATCTTGAAAATTTCCTCTATTTGAAGAAACCCTTGTTTCGTCATGACCTTTAAATCCCAATTCGTGCTGTCCGAGAAAACAAACAACATCAATAAATCTTCTTAATATTTGCCTATTTTTATCGACTAGTTCATTGTGGTGGCGGTGAGTAATTTCCAACTGTTTATTAAGTGCATGTTCAATTCTGGTTTTGACGAAAACTTTTTCTTTTATGACGGCCTGCAAATGCGCCTTGGACATAATATATCTTTTTACAGCTTTATGGAAATTGTTTAAATCGGAAAAACCAATTTTATTCCAGAAACCCTTTTCATTTTCAAAAAGTAAACATGGCCAACAAAATAATTTACTTATATTTTCACACCCTGTTAGCCATCTAAATTGCTCGTATTGTTTTTCCGGATAAAAATGTCTAATACAGTTTTTCATTTTTGTGGTTAAATTTTTCATACGCGGTTTTGCCCTTCCTTTGGAAATTATTTGAAGCTTATCAGCGAAGTTTAATGTTGAAAATCCCTTTATTATTAAGACACACACCACACATTCACACTTCTCTTCTTACTAAATTCTCCAACATTTTCAACGTTATTACCGACAGCCGAAGTTGACGGTATTTGCATATCCACATCCGTATCATTGTCTTCCATATCGCACCATGCACGACGCGACGTACGTATCACACAACACACGGATAGCCGTTCAAACAAAGAACCTGCTCCAACGATAGCTTCCGCCCCCACTTAAAGCACGCGACTGACGTGCAAAAATTCCAAACAGCCGGTGGAAAGTTCAATAATCTCTGGCTCTATTCAGAGGAAATCAAGCATACAGGACTTGGCTGCAAAGAAGCTAGAGGACCGCATAGGTTCTATTCGATTTCTATTGTGGCTCTGTCGGAGTCAAGGCCGCATTTATAATGGGATTGATAACTAAGGTATATTTTAGCATTTTTAATATAAACTAAATTAATGGTTTCCTATTTCAAAAATTATATTTTAGAAGATGTTTGGTATTTTTTTTGGGGAAGCACTGCTTCCCTTGCTTCCATGGACTGCACGCCCCTGGGTAAAGAGCTTCTAGGGTGTTGTTTTGTACATTTCAGTCTTTATCTTATCACTAGTAAAGATCTATGCGCAGTCCATCATATTTCATTTACGTTCCATATTTGTCAAGTAGTCTTCGTGATTAGCCTTTGGGAGCAACAGGACATCGAATGGATCTTTACATCGCAGATTTGGGTTGAGTGGAAGAGCGCTGCTCTCCGAGAAAGCGGTGAGTGCGAACTCTGCCTTTGTTATAGATAGTGCTAACATTTTATATTTTAATATAATATCATTGTATTTATTATATGCTGCTCTGCAACAATAAAACAATAAATAAATATATAATTAAAATTTTGCAGAAAAATTAAATCTGATAAAGGGATAAACTTTGTCATTATGCGCTATCAAGAAAAGGTATAAAATAACTTTTCTGGCGCAACAACCAAATCTTTAAAACTACCACGCTTTTACTTATACACACTTGCGCTCTTAGGAAATGAATTGTTTGTTTAATGCCAATATTTTTTTTACTTAGTGTTTTCTATTGTCTTTTTTTATTACTGTTTTAATATATAGAGTGGGTTTTGTTTTGTTATTTGATCTAGAATTGAGTATTTGCAGGAAGAATCGGTTTGTTACCTATTAAGCTGGCCTTATTTTATTCTCTTTTGGGTACATAATAAACGTACTATTATCGTTATTATTATTATTATTTTTATTATTACTATTAATAAACACAGTCAATTATTGTCGTTATGTAACTCACTTAAACACACAAACTCACAAAATAATTGACCTAATTTAACAAAAATAAACACAAAATTAAGCAAGGCGGCTGTTCAGTCTGAGCGTATATGGGAAAATAACCCATCAGCCGATCGTCATTATTATGCCCAAAAACCAAGTGTGGCATAGGTAGAAACTGATAAAATATTGGTAGACTTTTCTAATAAAAGGAAATATTCATAACGATGGAAGTTCAGAGTAAAGGAAATGTATCGATTTTTTTTAATTTGATAACCTTTTTTCATATATAAATAAAAATATATAAGAAACTTCAAATGGAACCCTTGAAAAGGTTTTGTGTATGCAACCAGTTTATCGTATTTTTGTTAGTTCTGCAACGATCCACAGTCGCCGCTAGTTGCGTTTTTTGGGCGATTTGCCGTTTGACGCCAAACGGCCAGTTTTGATCGTAAACGTAAACAGTGCCAACAGTGGTTTTTGAATTTAAATTGGGTGTATGTGATTGTTATTTTGTTGACACAAATTTTGGTAATGTGAAAGAACTCTACAAATCTCACAGGGTATGTAATCTACATTTTTCTGAATATATTCTCTTGCCAGGAATGAAAAGAGGTTTAAGAACAACCTCTTTTCCAACAGAAAGTTTTTCGTATTGGGAACTTCATTCGTTTATATAAAATATCTATCTACTTATATAAAGCAGAAATGCCTAAATACTAGTACAATTTGATTAAACGCGGTATTAAAACAAAAAGGTATTTTGAAAATCAAAGAAGCCAAGAACAGAATTTTCATGGTTTTAGTTTTGTTTTTCATATAGAAGATAGAAAGTTTTCAAGAATTAGTTTTGTCATTTATATAGGATATCCA
This sequence comes from Kuschelorhynchus macadamiae, assembly GCA_030620095.1. Taxonomy (NCBI): domain Eukaryota; kingdom Metazoa; phylum Arthropoda; class Insecta; order Coleoptera; family Curculionidae; genus Kuschelorhynchus; species Kuschelorhynchus macadamiae. The sequence continues at coordinate 146,203 of JAUTXW010001763.1, forward strand.
AACTTAATGCTTTTATTCAATTATACTGATTTAGAGGGCTTGAGGTTTTCAATACGAACTCTTGCCTTAGGGAACATATCAGACCAAACAATAACAATACATGTGAATTATTTTTAGAAACTGATGTACCTAGTCCAACAAGCAATAAACCCAGTAGAAGTGGGAAGAACCACAACTAGAATGTAGTGTTACCCAAGAAAATAAGAGTTGTTGTAGGAGGTAGGTATTATCTAATAGTTAGTAACAAAAAACCGGTACATGTGAGTGATGTGCATTAAAACTGTACACAACTAAATAATTTTACTAAGACTGGACTCTAATATTCATTTAGATACACCAGCTGGCCCAAAACTAGGAACTGTTTACCCTTAAAGAATGTAAGAAGTTTTTTTTCTAATAGTATGCATTACATTTAGGGTACATCACACGTAATACACGGGATCGTGAAGTCTGCTAGAGCTATAATAAAGATTTTTTTTGGGATTATTAGACGTCACAAAAGAAAGTTAATTTATTTTAATATACTACAAAGGTTTTTTAAAGTGGAATATAAAGCAAAAAACTCTAGAGAATGGTAAATTCACTTTCTTCTTGCCTTAACTCTTTGTTTAATAGGAAAATTACATATATCATGTGGATGCTATAAAATGTAACTTAAGACTTCTTTGACTGTGTGTTGAGCTGGTTCGGCTAACAATAAGTCAGTCCTGGTCTTTTCTAGATCAAAATACTATATTTAATGCAACAGAATTTCTTTTAAACAATCCTTTTTTGGGTATGTCAGATAAATTTATGTGAAAAAGTTATTTTTTTTTTAAATAATGTGTTAGCATATATATCTTATTATATGTTTATGTGCTGTATGTTTTCAGATATGTCCGAGATATATATTATGAACAGCAGTACTCCCAAAACAAAGCCTTGGGGTACTCTATTCAATACATCATAGCTCTCCGACAGACATCTATTGAATCGGACTTGGAAGCGCTTCCTTGTAAAAAATCTGAAATCCATCCATAGGGTGTATTATTATCAATATTGTTATATTTTCTCGTTTATTTAAAATTATATCTGTAGTTATATTGTGTATGATGGTATATATGGGAATGTACTCTAAGGGAGCTCATAACCATAAGAGTTTTAGCAAGGATTAATTCAGAGAAAAGTTACACAATTTTGTTCTTAATTACTTTACATTTCTCAAAATTAAACATTATGTATTTGCACATTATAATTAATTTTTGGAGTTAAAACAAAAAAAAAGCTAAGACATGTTAATGTCATTTATTTATAACATTTCTTTCTTTTGTTCTTTTTTTGTGCTTATATTGGATATTATAGTTTGTATCTTGTACCATTTCTAGTTCACTTGTTTATTCTGTAAGTACGTATTTGCAAATAAATAAATTTTAGTTTTGTTCAACAGTTTTATCTATCTGTAGCGAAAATTTTACAAGATCTAGGTGTAGAAATAATAATAATAGTGATAGATGTGTTCATATACAATGGTAAAAAAAACACAAACAAATGGTGCACAACAAGGTATTATTTTATAATGTATCGACTTTAGAGTGCTTAAAGTTAAAAATTGATAATCCCTAGAGCATTTATTGTATCAGATAACATTTTTATTAATGAAGTACATGACCACTACTTATATACATTTTAAAAGACTTCTAATTTTTATTGTGAGATCAAATTGTAATTTTGAAATAAAACAGTCAAGATTTCAAGGAAAATGAGTATTTATTTTCTTATGGAGTAGGAGATTTTTTTTATTTGCAGTGAGACATTTGGTGGACCTAAAGGAAAAACGACCTTCATTTATGTATCACCCTGTATCTTTGTAGTGTATTATCTTATTACCAAATGCTAATTAATACAGGGTTAGTAAAAAGAACGAAACTTAGGAAAGATATTAATATATTTTTTTAATTCGAATGTTTTCTCTTTATAGATGTACTTTTTAAAATAAAAACAAATTTTGAAAATTATGCCATAATTTTTTGATTATACGGTTTAAACCTAAATTAGTTTTTTGAATTTAAGGATAAGTCCGGATACAGCATCAAGTTGAGACGAAAATACTGTATATGACTATTTCTTAACAGGAATTTTGTGCCTTATCTCGAAAATTTAAAAAACCTGTGTTTGAACCATATTTTTAAAGAATTATCCGATTTTTTAAAAATAGATTTCATTTTATTGGTTGCATTTGAAAACAGAAAGTTTCAGTTTAAAAAAATATCTGTATATATATCCCAGGTTTGGTCCTTTTTATTTGCCATGTATTGTCAAAAAAGTGGTAGTAAATTAATACACTACAAAGTTAGAGGCTAATATATAAATGAAGGCCATTTTTTCTTTAGGTCCATCAAATCTAAAAATTATTTGAATTTGGCGCGCGCATTTAGTTTTAAAAATTCGCGATAGATGGCGCCATCGCTGCCTTCGGTTTGTACAGTTAACTGTAAAAAAGTTAGGCATCTCGTAACTTTTGCAACGACCCGAGATATGGCGCTGCAAACTTTACAACAACTCGAAGCACGGCAGTTTCCATTATATTGTAAGTGTTATGTGCCTTTTTTGTAGTAGTAGATGGAATAAAGCCCATTACGTCCAGCCTGGAATAACCCTTCTCGAACGAAAGAGTGGGAAGGCAAATGCAGGCGCTCTTACCCCTGAATTACCAAAGGCGCTAAAATTAATAATTTGAAACATCCAACATTTGTCTACGAGTTACTAGAATTAGTCACTTAAATTCCACGTCCGGATCTGTAGCTTCATACATTACGCATAAACGAAAATGCTATGTTTGTTTTTCATTATTGACCATTCTTAAGTGTATTTGTTCTCGAAGTACCTAGATTTCACGGAGTGAATATTATGTTTGTATAGTCTTGCGTGAACATTTGCATTTTACAGTTTAACCAACGTATGGATTTTTAGCTAGGACGGAAAATATACGATCTACGGTGGAAGTAAAAAATTTTACTGTTTAGACCAGTAAATCATACATCCTATTATTTGTCCTTGTCTTTTATAACATATATATATATATATATATATATATATATATATATATATATATATATATACAGTGTGTCCGAAATTAGTTATGACAGTATTGGGATCTCGGAAACCGTGATAGTTACAAAAACGTTTAAATGGAGAAAGTTTTAGACAATTATGTTTGTAATTTAACGCCGTTTTGCTCGCGATTCTATCTTTTTTAGTTTTTGAGATATTTTGAAAAAACCAAAAAACTGCATTTTCGAAAAAGTCCTATAATTTATTTATTTATGAAAATTTTCAAAATCTGTAAGAACATTATTAAGGCAACTTTTTACGTAGAGTGCACCTATTAAGTCAGATTTTATATACGACGTTTCGATTTTCTAGAACCATCATCAATTTTGTTTTTTCTTATGGCCGCTGTGTTCGATTTTAACAGTTTTGAAAAAAGTATTTCTTTAGCTTTTCAACGGTGTATCACACTTTGTAATTAGAATATTACTAAAGGTGCAAAAAGTGCGTAGAGAAAATATTTAAACGTTTTTTGGAATTTTCAAAGTAAAAAATTAAAAATTAATAGTGTTAAAAGGCAATATGTAATTCAACATCCAGTTCTACAAAAAATTAGTAAAAACTACTCAATAACATTGCACAATGTTCACAAATGTTCAAATGACCAGCCGCAGATAACACTAACATCTTTGCTCAAGTAGGCTTTGGTTTTGAAATAATAGAATGCTTTTAATCTGTCAAAAATGCAACGTTTAAGTTTTATTTAACATTCATCGCTGTTTTAATAAGGATTACAATGGCGTTAAACTTTTCTAATGAAGAAATGTTTGATATGTTAGTGTGTTATATTAAAAATGAAAGAAATGCAAACAGGGCCATGGATGTGTATTTTGACACGTACCCCGAAAGACGGCAGCCTGGCAGAACTTATTTTCAAATGCTGGTTAGAAACTTGCTTGAGTTTGGCAGTTTTAATAAGATTCGCACAAAGAAGTATGCAAAAGACAACGAGCAACGCAATAGGCAAATCCTAGAATATTTTAATGAAAATCCGACTTCATCTACAAGAAGAAGCGAAACAGAACTTCAAATTCCAAAATCTACCGTTCATGGCGTCTTAAAAGTAACTAAATATCGTCCTTACAAGCCAACAATTGTGCAAGGACTTCAAGCAGGTGATTTCGAAAGAAGAATTGTTTTTTGTAATTGGTATATCAATAGATGTCGAGAAAATCCCGCTTTTTGCAATAAAGTCATTTGGTCAGATGAGACTCATTTTACAAACTGTGGCATTTTTAATAAAAAAAATCACCATTATTGGGCTATTGAAAATCCGCAACTACGCGATCCACGCAGGCTGCAAGAGCGATTTGGTTTTAATGTGTGGTGCGGGATGCTTGGTAAGATAAACATAGTCTAATTGAATTGCTTTGATATTGCTATTTAACACTATTAATTTTTAACTTTTTACTTTGATAATTCCAAAAAACGTTTAAATATTTATACGAATTTGATCTAACTTTTTGCAACCTTTAGTAATAATCTAAATATAAAGTGTGATACATTCAACGGGTAATTGAAAAGCTAAAGAAATAGAAAAAAACTCATTTTTTTATTAATTTTTTCAAAACTGTTAAAATCTTCAGAATGTGAAAACACAGCTAGCAAGCTTCTAATCAGTGCAGCGCTTGAAAAGAAGTTCTGTCGACCATAAGAAAAAACAAAATTGATAATTCGAAAAAATGATGGTTCTAGAAAATCGAAACGGTACAATTATGTAAAATCTGATACTTCCAAAAAACGTTTAAATATTTTCTCTACGCACTTTTTGCACCTTTAGTAATAACCTAATTACAAAGTGTGACTTAATAGGTGCACTCTACGTAAAAAGTTGCCTCAATATTGTTCTTACAGATTTTGAAAATTTTCATAAATAAATAAATTATAGGACTTTTTCGAAAATGCAGTTTTTTGGTTTTTTCAAAATATCTCAAAAACTAAAAAAGATAGAATCGCGAGCAAAACGGCGTTAAATTACAAACATAATTGTCTAAAACATTTCTCCATTTAAACGTTTTTGTAACTATCACGGTTTCCGAGATCCCAATACTGTCATAACCAATTTCGGACACACTGTATATATATATATATATATATATATATATATATATATATAAAACCTATTTTTAGTAACTTTTGATATAATTAATTGAATTGGGCATATGGTGTGTCGTATAAAAATTCTTAATTTTTCCAGTAGATTTAAAATATCATGTCAAATATTGGATGTTTCATTTAAAAAAATTCAACTTTTGTGTGTCAGCCTTTCATTGGGACACCCTGAAAACATATTCGACATTATTATCCCAGTTTGTCTATACCTTGAAGTACAGAGGTTTTCCATTTATTTGTTTAGAAAAAGAATTACAGGGTATTTTCAAAAAGTCCATGTGCTCCTTTTATCAATGTAGAACTTTCGGGATTTTATTATTCCAGTTTCTCTGTATATACAAGCATTGTGTATTTTTTAAAATACAAAAATTTCAAATTTCTAGATACTTTTTCGTTTAATGTGTAACTCTCGGAACTTTATTATCTTAGTTTTTTATACAGAAGTACCATGATTTTAGCTCATTTCAATTAACATTATTAAAAAACTTACCACACTGCTTAATCAAATGACAATTACTGTCATTATTCTGAACTTCGTTTCCATGGTTTTTGTAAATATGCTTTTTCCACAGTTAACTAAGCGAATTAGTTTTAAAGGAAAATTCAAAAGCCACTAGATTGGTAGGAAATAAGCAATTAAGCTATTACTTGTCCTAGTAGGGACATCAAAATCCAAAAACTAGGATAAGTTCCGAGAGTTACACATTAAAAATTTTTTCTAAAAAAAATAAAAATCGCCATACTTTTGTTTACAGAGAAACTGGAATAATAAAGTCTCGAAAGTTCTACATTGATAAAAAGTGAACATGGAAATTTGTAATTTTTTAATATAAAAAATACATACTTATTGAAAATATGCTGTAACTTTTTTTCTAAACAAAAAAATAAAACACCCCCAATTACGGCCCGAGATATCGAAGAAAGCATCTAAATGTGATTACTATTTTTGGGTTTCCAAGTAGTTTACCTATAGTTGTTTGTGGCTTGTGTATTGTTTGTATGTTGTGTTTCCTAAGAATTCTTCCGATTCTGTCTGTTGTGCCTTTTACATATGGTAAGACTACTCGTATATATATATATATATATATATATATATATATATATATATATATTTTTGTTGTTCGTTGTTCGGGAAACAGTTTTTCTGACGTTTCGCCAAAATACTGTGCATTAATAGCTTTCTCTATGGTGGGATTTGTGTAGCCATTTTTCTTTAAAGCACTAGATATTACCCTAAGTTCGTTTTGTCTCGTCTGTGTTTCAGTTAATCGCACGGATCTGGATATTAGGGTATTTGCCACAGCTTGAGTTTGTGCTGGGTGATGATGTGATTTTGCATTTAAATATCTGTCTGTATGTGTTGGTTTTCTATACACGGTGTATTCGAAATGTCCGTTATGCAGTTTTGTGACCAAAACATCTACAAATGGTAGTTTGTTGTTTTCATCTATCTCTAGAGTAAATTGTATTGTGGGGTGGATTGAATTTACGTGAGTCAGAAATTTTTCGAGCTCTGCATGACCATGTTGCCATATAATAAATATGTCATCCACATAACGAATCCATAATTTGGGCTTTGAACTTGCTTTCTCAAGAGCCTTTTTCTCGAAATATATCATAAATAATATATATCTATTAATATATATATATATATATATATATATATATATATATATATATATATATATATATATATATATATACAGGGTGTTTCTTAATTGAGTGTCAATATTTAAGGAGGTGATTTTTGAGTCCATTTTAAGAAGAAAACTTCATATAAACATATGTCCTAAACGGTGTAAATTTTGAGATACAGGGTGTTAAACTATCAATAATTTCATAATTTTTCGATAATATCTCGAATACCACTCTAGATGTTGTAATGAAATTTGGTATAGAGATACTATGCACCTAGTGGAATTTTTTGATGTGGAACATTTTTTTTTATTTCCACCAGTGGCGTCCGTACGGAATCCGACTTGCATATTTTCCTAGGCATTGATGCTACGTCACTGATTTTTTTTTAAATAAAAATTATTTTTGAAATTCCCATTCATTTTTGAGCAAGTTTGATCTCTTGGTAATTTTGAGTTGAACGCACGGTTTTCGTTTTAAAAAATAAAAACCGTTTCTCTGCAGAAATTTAACAATATCGCTAATATGAAAACACCAATCGCCATGGCACGCAAGGAAATTTTTTTTTGACTGAAATTCAAGAAATCAAATTTGCTTATGAATAACTAATACCCAAAGATTTCAAAATTATTATTTGAGCTTATAATTTTTTAACACGAAACTATAAAATACTATTAGTTCATCAATAAAGAAAGATTACTAATAATAATTATTATTGTAGTAGGCTTTGGCTGTCAGAATTAATACTTCTCTTGTAACTTAATTTGACAGTTCAGGTTTCAGATTCAGTCGGGTTTAATTAATTTTGTGTTCTAAATATCTGATATATCTGAGAAAAGAAATGGTTGAGTTTACCAATGAAGAGTTGGCAGACATGCATTACATGTATGGTATGGCTGATGGCAGTTCACCGGAAGCTAGGCGATTATATCAAGAGCGCTTTCCTGGTAGAGTCATACCAGATAGGCGAATATTTGCAAATGTGCATAGAAGGTTGACTGAAACAGGTACATTCAAGCCAAAAAATCAATTAAAAGGGGCCCATCGGACTGTAAGAACTCTAGAAATTGAAGAGGCAGTATTAAATTCCATAGATGAAAATCCTGAACTGAGTACTAGGAAAATTGGAATTAACCTAAATATTTCGCACATCCTAGTTTGGAGAATTCTACATGATTTTTTTTATACCCATATCACATTCAACGAGTGCAAGCCTTACTTCCCCGAGATCTTCCTTTCCGAGTTAATTTTTGTGAATGGTTTTTGGAAAAAATTGTGCGTAATCCCTTATTTGATCGCGAAATAATGTTCCAGATGAAGCGAACTTCTCCAGGAACGCTATCAGAAACTTCCACAATAATCATATCTGGGCCGACGAGAACCCCCATGCCATTGTAGAACATCATCATCAAGAGCAATTCTCTGTAAATGTTTGGGCTGGCGTTATTGAAAATCACCTAATTATCGCCGGTTTCTTGAGAACGATTTACCGATAATGCTGAAGCGTGTATTCTCCAAGGTGGTAGGCATTTTCAACAACTTATCTAATTTTTTTCTTCTATTTTGTTTCACAAAGTGTGCTGTCAATTTGTTAAAACCTAATTATTTTTGTTGAAATTATTAATTATGCACCTAGTTGTATTAGTATAGTTTTGTAAATAACTTGTTATTGTTGAAGAATGTCATATTATTTTAATAAAATTTATAAAAAGTATTTATGAAGGAACAGACTTCTAAAAAACATTGACATGGTGGTCCTAGATTGGTGGCTGAAGACTACATACTATTATCTACAAATATCTCTCACTAAGATAAAGCGATTTCTGATTTTAATAAGAATTGACATAGTAATTACTTTCACGCCACTGATTTTTCTAAAATAAAGCATTTTTATTGATTCTTTTGTTTGTTTTTGAAAACTTTTAGTATTTATTTTCGACAAGATTTGATTTCTCGAGTTTAATACAATAATATTCCTCTGCATGCATGGTGATATCCGTCTTATGACCAGGATTGTTTGGACCATGCAGAGAAACGGTTTTTATTTTTAAAAACGAAAACCGTGCGTCCAACACAAAATTACCAAGGGATCAAACTTGCTCAAAAATGAATGGGAATTTCAAAAATAATTTTTATTTAAAAAAAAATCAGTGGCGAACCATCAATGTCTGGGAAAATATACAGGTCGGATTCCGTACGGACGCCACTGGTGGAAATTAAAAAAATGTTCTACATCAAAAAATTCCACTAGATGCATAGTACCTCTATACCAAATTTCATTACAATATCTAGAGTGGTATTCGAGATATTATCGAAAAATTAAGAAATTATTGAAAGTTTAACACCCTGTATCTCAAAATTTACACCGTTTAAGACATATGTTTATATGAAGTTTTCTTCTTAAAATGGACCCAAAAATCACCTCCTTAAATATTTACACTCAATTAAGAAACACCCTGTATATATATATATATATATATATATATATATATATATATATATATATGTATATATGTATATATATATATATATATATATATATATATATATATATATATATATATATATATATATATATATATATATATATATATATATATATATATATATATATATATATATATATATATATATATATGCACAGTTTAAAATTACTTTAGAGTGTACATGGTCTTTCAAAACTATGCAGCGGATGTAACACTTTTTTTTAAATTATGGAACATCCTATTTTTACATTTGTTTTTAGATTGTGCGTAAAATTCTATAACTTTTATATTAACGATGTTATATATCTAAAACTAGAGTAGTTTTGCTGAACATCCCATTTTTTTTTAAATACTAGTCTTCAGCTTTTTAAAAATTTCCAGTAGTGCCATTGTTTCAGAAGGTAAACCACTCGTAATTGGTGCGAGGGGTCTACAGAGATGAAAAAAGATATACGTAAATAAATTTGACTTTTGAGTGTTCAAAATAAATTTATGCATTTCAGCCATTTTAAATTGAAAAAACTCGACTTTTGTAAATGCACAACGTATATATTGATATTTTTTATGATAGATTTTGCGAAATTCTTGAACTTGCGTATGTCATATACCTGTTTTTAATAATTTGCGATTTATTTTGAATTTTACTATTTTTACTCTCGGCTTTAATGCACTTGACAGAACAAAAATGTAGGCATTGTAAAATTTTTATATAGCTATAAGTATATACAATATATATACAAGTAGAAATAAAACGAAAGCTTTCACGGCTTTGGTCAATTAAAAAATCATAGTTCTTGGGATTAGATAGGTTTGTAATTACTATCCGATGCTTCGCCTTCAATTGCACGAGTCACCTTCAGGGATCTTTACTCCAAGAGATCTGAACACAATATGGGCTCGAAGAGATTCTGGCGGACTTTTATACCCGACTTTTGCTCGCCGAACCGTGACCTTGGGTTAGCTCTTTGTCCGAATTCGTTCATTGTTCAGATCTCGTGGAATAAAGATCCCTGAAGATGCCTCGTGTAATCGAAGGCGAAACGTGGAATAGTAATTCCAATTTGACACGATCTAATCCCAAGAACCATGATTTCTTACCTATAAATAATTTAATTTGTAGTAAGTGACATATAAAGGTAATAGTTACGAATTTGACTAGAAATGAATTAATTGATATTGTTTATATATTGGGCGGGGTTAGGAAAAAATCTCTTTTAGCAGTAAGGCTTTACAGAGCTAGGTATCCTAATAGACGTATACCATCTAGAAAATGTTTTCAGTGCTTAATGGAATGGTTTGATAGTAGCGATTGCGTCGAATATGCAAAACGGAAAGTTGTAAACCGGAATGCTACGAATAAGGAAAAAGAAATAATGATTTGACTTCATGTTGACGATAATGCCCAGGTCAGCAGCCGTCAACTAGGTAACTTATTTGACACATCTCAATCTACGGCTAATCGCACCATGAAAAAATACAAGTATCATCCTTTTCACTAGATCCGATCGGCCGATCCGAATTTTTTTTCAAAAGTAATGTTTACTCATGAAGCTATTTTTCGCAGTAATGGATCAGCTAACTGACATAACTAGCATTATTATTCAACAGTTGATCCGTTTTGGGGCCGGGAAGTTCAAAGCCAAAACCATTGGTCGCAATGTATGGTGTGGAATATTAATTGTTCGAATTATTGGTCCATATTTTTTCCGCAAATCGCTTAACGGGCCTACAAATCTAATTATTTTGCAAAATGAATTACCCCAAATTCATGAAGAAGTTGATAACTTTAAAAGGTAAAAAATGTGGATTCAATAAGGCGGAGCTCCTCTTCATTACCATCACGAAGTTCGGGGAATTTTAAACAATCGTTACGCACAAAAATAGATAGATAGGGATGGATTCAATCACTGCCCTCTCGATCATGTGACTTAATACCTTTAGACTCATTTCATCTATATACAACACTTGTACCAATTATGAGTGTTGATTTTACAAAATTGAAAACTAGTATTTAAAAAAAAATGGAAATATTAGCAAACCTACCAGGTTTAGATTAACGTTTAATAAAAGAGTAATATAATTTTAGGCAGAATCTAAAAATAAATTAAAAAATTGGATGATCCATTTAAAAAAAACATAATATGTGATATCCGCCATACTTTTTTGGACCACCTTGTACTCTCAAAATCAATTTTAAACTATGCACCTTAACATTCCCTAAAACTATATTAATATTTTTCTGTAATTCTCGAAACAAATGACATAACGAACTTTACATTTCAAAATGTACATGTATTTTAATTATAGTGTCTTCTAGAAAACACTACAATATCTAAAACATATATCTTCTGAATTTAACATCGTTCGGCTAACAATTTCGATCTCTTAAAGGAAGGGCACGGTGGCACGTCAAACACCATAAAAAGTAATGATGTGGGTGGATGTGTATTTGCCTCAGTGCCTTCATTCATCTATGGTTCGACAAGTGGAAGGCCAGCGTAATTGGGAAATAATTTACTCTCTTTGGGGTTGTTATTTTTCGAATACAGTGCGAAAGGGTCGTTGGAATCACGCTGGGTGATTCCATACAATAGATTTATATTTTTCAATGTGTATAAGCGGATTGAGGTTTGGATTTCTTCAGATTTATTATTTGAATGAATCTAAAGATTTTGTTGGCAGAATTTTTATAAAAATATTCGATTGTCTGTTATATTAAATGGTTCTAAACCAACTTATGGTTGATTGAATAAAAGAATCACTTTGGGATTCATCAATAGGTATTTATTCTGTCCAGACAGTGCTAATTAATATCTCTAAAGCTTCAAAAAATAATACCTCAAAAATACTGGGGCGTGCAGTCCATGGAAGTAAGGGAAGCAGTGCTTCCCCAAAAAAAATTACAAAACGTCTTCTAAAATGTAATTTTTGAAATAGGAAACCATTTTATTTTAAAAATGTTAAAATATTATCTTAATTATCAAGCCCATAATAAATGCGGCCTTGACTCCGACCCAGCCAGAATAGAACATCGAATAGAACCTATTCGGGCCGCTAGCTTCTCTGCAGCCAAGTCCCGTATGCTTGATTTCCTATGAATCGAGCCAGAGGTTATTGAACTTTCCATCGGTTATTTGCAATTTTTGCATTTCAGTCGCGTGCTTTAAGTGGAGGCGGAAGCTATCGTTGGAGTAGGTTCTTTGTTTGAACGGCTATCCGTGTGTTGTGTGATACGTACGTCGGGTCGTCCATGGTGCGATATGGAAGACAATAATACGGACTTGGATATGCAAATACCGTCAACTTCGGCTGTCGGTAATAACGTTGAAAATGTTAAAGGGATTTTCAACATTAAACTTCGCTGATAAGCTTCAAATAATTTCCAAAGAAAGGGCAAAACCGCCTATGAAAAATTTAACCACAAAAATGAAAAACTGTATTAGACATTTTTATCCGGAAAAACAATACGAACAATTTAAATGGCTAAGAGGGTGTGAAAATATAAGTAAATTATTTTGTTGGCTATGTTTACTTTTTGAAAATGAAAAGGGTCTCTGGAATAAAACTGTTTTTTTCGATTTAAACAATTTCGATAAAGCTGTACAAAGACACATTATGTCCAAAGCGCATTTACAGGCCGTTATAAAAGAAAAAGTCTTCGGCAAAGCCAGAATTGAACACGCCCTTAATAAACAGTTGGAAATTAGTCACCGCCAACACAATGAACTAGTCGATAAAAATAGGCAAATATTAAGAAGACTTATCGATGTTGTTTGTTTTCTCAGACGGCACGAATTGGGATTTAGAGGTAATGACGAAACAAGGGTTTCTTCAAATAGAGGAAATTTTCAAATTTACTTATTTTAATGGCTAAATATGATGATTGCTTAAAAAATCATTTAGAGCAGTCTAGCGTTTTTCGCGGAACGTCGAATCGAATCCAGAATGATTTAATTTCCGCTGTTGCAACCACTATTCTAAAAAGAATTAAGCAGGAGATTGGCGAGGCGCGGTTCATTGCTATTGTTCTGGACGAAACAACTGATAACACTAATTTTAGCCAATTATCTATAGTAATACGCTACGTTAAAACAGACGGAAGTATTCGAGAGCGATTTTTAGGTTTTAAGAATGTGTCCGAGAATCGTACAGCAGATGCATTATATACCGTTGGTTATAACGTTACTAAAGAAATTAATGAAGAGAAAAAATTAGTTGCTCAAAGCTATGATGGAGCTGCAGTGATGGCAGGACAATTAGGGGGTCTGAAAGCTAAAGTTCGAGAAACTTTCCCAAGTGCCGCAATTTAGTTTTATCGCAGTCCATCAATCACAATTAAGAGTGTAAAATACTTTTCGTTACTTTAAGTGGCATGGCTGCTTTTTTTCCAAGTCAACAAAACGTACATAAGCTTTGGACTCCATTGTCCACAAATGATTGCAGAAAGTAGCTCCTACTAGGTGGAACTAATGGAAAACTTGTGTTAACAATATCTGAAAATCGTGAATCACTGATTGAACTATTTGAGAATATAATAGAAAATAATAAAACGTGGGACTCAGAAGCAATAAATAGTTCGAGGGAGTTTTTGGACTGTTTTAAAACGAGATTTTTATTTTAATTATTTGTTGAACATATTTTCAGAAATATTTCCATTCTTGGACAATGTTTTTAATATATTACAAACTAAAATAAATGATATTGCTTTTTGCCTGAAAAAAGTTGTTGATTTTAAGTCCATGTTAAGCCAAAAAAGAGATGACTTTGACCTATTTTGGGAGAAAACGATGACGTTAAATGTAGAGCCACAAGCCAAGCGTATTCGAACAGACAAGGTGGGAGATGTTCAAACATCATACAGACGCCTCTTTTATGAAATAATCGACCAAATTCAGCAACAAATAAACTATATATTTAACGGTTTAAATGATTTTAAATTCCTCGAGCTCTGCAATTTTGATGCATTTAAAGGAAAAATTTTTCCAGAAGATGCGTTTAAATATCTTATTCTTCATTATGTCCAGTTCTTCGACCGAGTGTTACTGCGATCTGAACTAAAAGTGAATTTAAGAAACTGATGACATTAGCGCAAAAAATAACGCTAAGGAACTAATGCAATTTTTAAAAGACAAGGAGCTGGAAGATGCCTACACCGAAGTGTCTAAATTGTGTGAATTAGGATTGACAATACTTGCCACAAGTTCATCAGTAGAACGCAATTTTTCAACACTTAAACGTATGAAAAATTTCGTGAGAAATTCAACGGGGCAGGAGATTCTTTCCCATACATCGCTGTTGTCCATTGAAAATAAACTTCTCCAAAATATGTAGGAGTCTCGACGTTTTTATGATGACGTCATTGACGAATTTGCAAAAAATGATCGAAGAATCGAATTACATTACAAATAGGTATGTTTCTAAAAATTGCTTCCCTTTCTTAAAATTTCACAGCACGCCCCTGCAAAAATATATAATGTGTCCCAAATGCATTATTACAGTATTGGGATATCGGAAACCGTAAGAGAAGAAAGTTTAAATGGGGAATGCTTTAGACGATTATGTTTATAAATGATTGCCGATTCTATCTTTTTTGGTTTTTGAGATATTTTGAAAAAACTGCATTTTCGAAAATCCCTCATAATTTCTTTATTTTTCAAAATTATGAAAGCAATTTTTTATGTAGAATCCGCCTATTTGGTCAGATTTTATTTGCAACGTTTCGGTTTTTTAGAACCACCATCAACTTCCCATTTTCTTATGGCCTGTATATTCGATTTTAACAGTTTTAAAAGAGTATTTGTTTAGCTTTTCTGCGATATATCACACTTTATAACTAAGCTACTATTAAGATGCAAAATGTGGGCATTGAAAATTAATAAACATTTTTTTGAATTATCCAAATAAGAAATTAAAAACTAATAGGGTCAAATAGCAATATTTTTTAATTCATGTATGTGACACTTGACAATTAAGTTATTATTAGGATGGAAAAAGTTCGTAACTGAAAATTAATAAGTTTTTTTTGCGAACTGCAGCATGATAATTCTGGTTAGCCTCGCCAAAGGTGATAATTGATACACTTGATCAAAAAAAGTGCAGCACAAAACCACGTAACAGAAAATCAATTTTAAAATTGTGATTGGTAATCATTTGAGAACGGAAAAACCAAATGTTTTCAAAATCGGGGGTTAAATTTAATTAATTAATTTAAAAGACTGATTTCAAATTGTGTGCCATTAGCAATTGTGGTATAGAGAAGAACTAGTAAAACTGTGGTACTAACTCGAGATAGCGGAACAAAATGGCGGTCAAATAAAATATTTATAATCGTCAAAAAAGTCACCCTCTCAGGTTTATTATTATTATTACTAAAAAACTGCTTATCCATTTTATCTCAAATTTTGCACAACAATCAAGTATTATGTAGGACTCAAATGGTATAATTTTGGTACGAATCCAAGATGGCGGAACAAAATGGCGGACTGTACGCTCATACAAGCACAATATTTTTAACAAAATAAAATACTCAAACCACAACAACACAAAATATCTCTACTATAGTCAAAAGCAGTGTTATCGTGCGGGTCATACGATTTATCAACGACAAACTTGTTAAGTTTTTTTTTCTTTTATTACGTGTAATCTTATCCTCCGCATAAAATCCGGAAGATGACTTGGATAGACCTATGATATTTTCATATGAAAAAAGAGGATAAACATATAAATACCAGCAAAAATCTGTGAGCGATGTCAGTGACAAAATGAGTAATAGAAAACAATTTTCGGGTTTTTTTCATCCACAAGCGAAAAAATTGGTATTAAATCTAATAAAATATTACGAAAATGAAATTTCACCGGCCAATATCCAGGAGACAACAGCCAAAGCTCTGGGAAAAAAAGCCAAAGACAGAAGACTTAAGTGACAATGTAAAAATGGATGTTCGTAATGCAATTTACGATTTATACACATCAAAAACTAATATAACCCTTCAAGTTCTAAAAGAAGCTTTAAAAATTCGAGGCATATTAGAAATTGGACTAAAATCGTTGTCAAAATTAATAAAAATGTTGGGTTTTCGATATAAAAAGGACTGTAATCGAAGATTTTTATGCGAGTTGCCACATATAGCAAGTCAGCGTATCCAATTTTTAAAGAAATACACGGAAAATGTTAATTCAAAATTTAGAAAAGTGGTATTTTTAGACGAGACTCGGATATTTTTTAATGGAAGTGGTTCGAAATCTTGGCAGGACGAGTCTGTAAAAAGTGTCAAGAGAAAAAAGGGATGTGGGACGGGAAAACGGTTCATCATTTTGCATGCAGGTTCTTCAACAGGATGCAAGTTTACTGTTTTCTTCAACATGCCAAAGTATGGACTATCATGATAATATGAACTGTGAACTGTTTGAAAAGTGGTTAAAAGAACAACTAATTTTTTTTTAGATTTTTAGATTAGTTGCTTCATCTTTAATCATTCTGGAAAATGCATCTTATGATTCAAGAATCTTAAATGAACAACCTACTTCATCCTGAAAGAAAAGTGATATTTATGACTGGCTAATAAAACAGAAACAAAAT
This sequence comes from Kuschelorhynchus macadamiae, assembly GCA_030620095.1. NCBI lineage: Eukaryota > Metazoa > Arthropoda > Insecta > Coleoptera > Curculionidae > Kuschelorhynchus > Kuschelorhynchus macadamiae. The sequence continues at coordinate 163,102 of JAUTXW010001763.1, forward strand.
CATTTACCTAATATGCTGAAACTAGAACTTCTTTTAATGGCAAAATCTATTAAAAAACCAACAATATATGCCGTAGATGAAATATTACGGGAAAATGGACATAAGGTTTTACGACTGCCGCCATACCATTACCGGTTTAACGCAATAGAATTAATATGGGCTGGGGCAAAATCATATTACGAAAAACACGAGAACGATGGTCTTACATCAGATGAAGTGCAAATTGTTTGGCAAGACTTATTAAATTATATTACGCCGGAGTACTGGAAGAAATCTGTAGAACATACGGAGAAATTAATATTGGATTGTTGGAATCGAGAACGAGTTCTAGATGTCGAAATAGTACCAATGATCATTGCGCCATTTGAGGACAACTCACAAACAAGACAACAAGAAAATTAGGACTTTTTAAGTGATGATGATATTTTTAGTCTATAATATTAAAAAGTTTCTGAATATAATTGATATATAAAAATCGGTAAAATCGCTTTACCAAAAACTCGGGGCTAACGAAAAATACAGGCATATTTATATATATATATATATATATATATATATATATATATATATATATATATATATATATATATATATATATATATATATATATATATATATATATATATATATATATATATATATATATATATATATATATATATATATATATATATATATATATATATATATATATATATATATATATATATATATATATATATATATATATATATATATATATATATATATATATATATATATATATATATATATATATATATATATATATATATATATATATATATATTTAAATATGTATATATACATATATATATATATATATATATATATATATATATATATATATATATATATATAAATATGTATATATGAGAAATGAAATTGAGAAAACATGTTTTCCGGCATCTAGGGACCCTTAGCCGCAAAGATCTGAAAAAATCGCACGAGGGAAATCATCACTAATTATCTTGTGTTTTTAACAACAAAAGTGTATAATATTTTTGCAAAATAAAATTTTTTTGTTATCACAATACAAAAAAGATACAAGTTTTCTTTGCACAGGGGTGGCCCGCATTTAAATAAATGATACTGTATAAGTGGTTAGATTTTTTTGGTCAAGCGGGGCTCATAATTTTTGGTGATTGATAAAAAAATCTCACTTTCATTAAGTGGCTGTATAAACAGAACATATCCTGTTTGTTCCACTGATTCGAACCGCCTTCCGACTTTATTAAGGCGCTTGCCATTTTGTGTATTTTTGTTTTTGCCAACCAAAAAATTTTAACCAAATACATATCTAGCGAATTTTCTTATTTAGTCCCTCGGCATTTAATATATAAAATAATATTAAGTGGCTATCTTAATAATATTGCGTAATATAATAAAAAAAAACTATTTTCTTTCTCCCTGTATATTTGTAAATAGCCCATCGAGATTTAATAGCTGGATAAAAGAATCACACAACATTTTGGTATTCACTGTGTTTTCTGATTTGATTCATAATGTTGGTGACCTTCGGACCCGCACGATAAGACCTCATTCGACTATAGTAAGAATCCCAAATATAAGCTATAAGAATAATAAAATCATTTTTGGGAAATAGAATCGGAAATGACAGACTATCAAACTTGGCTATTTTATCAATTGACAAGTCACTGGTAGAAAACATAGATCTTCAAAGAGTAATAGATATTTTCGCGGAAAATAAGACAAGAATAAATTGAATTTTATGAACTGTTTTTTTTGTATTTTTTAGTTATCGGTTTATATTATTCATGTTTATTTTTTATTAGTTTTAGTAATACTTCCACAACTGTAAATTAAATAAATGTGAAAAAACATGTTTCTTCAGATCTGTTTAATTAAGTTACTTTGTATAACATTTGCTATTTAATTCAAAAACCTAAAATAAATGTAAAAAATTCATTTAAACTTTTTTACTGGCACATATTATTTGTTACAGGATACATCATTAATGTAAAAAAAAATCTTTACTAGAAAAGTATGCTACTTTGACACACTAATGACAGACCCTGAACAGAATCTGAGAAAAAAAATCCTTCGATCATATAACATATATCTTTCACAGTTTTTTTAATATAAAATACTACTTCTGACTTAGAAGTATGCGGTATAGGAACATATAAGTTATATAAATAAAAGAGATTACATGAAAAAATATGATAGTTATAAAATATAAGAAGTCACTAACCACTGAATATACCGTATATATGCACTGATTTGTAACTTATACAAAATATTATTTTATAATGAGATGAGGAGATTTAGAGTTTAATTTCAAACACTCTGTATATTAAATGAATTTACGGTGTAATAATATTACATAATAATGTCTAAAATATATTGAGTTTATTCCTGAAGTTGCTTTGATTATGTTAAAAATATGGTGTATATAGGTTTCGATCGAACAGACTCTGAAGTGGCTATTGTCCTGTAAAAACCAGCTGCTCAAGTGGCTCTGGATACAGAGGGTTGCAAAGGAAGTATAAAAATGGCCGCGCTCGTATTAGTTTTTACAATTGACAACAGAATATATAAGGGTTTAAGGTTATACTCATGATATATGAAATAATTAATTTTCTAAAGCAACAAAAATTGAAAAATAACCATCAGGATATTCAAAAAAAAAAGTTTTAAAAATAGGGATAAAAAGATCAAATTCAAGTATGATTTTCAATTTTACGCTATTTCAAAGGTGAATTTATTAAAATGGAGTCCTCTATATATTCTTTTCGATCAATTTTCAACCACTGCCAGAAGGGCGTTTCAACCAAAACATTTGTACACGAACTGAAATAAACGTTTCAAAAATCAGTAGCTACACTTTTATTTTTCTTAGTCATTCCAAATATTTTTTGATAAATATATCTACCGAGTTATTCCCTGTTCTTTTTTAATTCTTCATAAAAACCAGGAGAAACTTGTTTATAATCCATTCTGTATGTTAATAGATGGAGTTAAATAAAATAAATTACGGACGTAAAATAAAGAAAATATCAAAGTTTTAATTAAAAAAAACTTTACCCGGAACTCGGAAAATAAGGAATAGTGAGACCCAATTTAGTTATATACTGTCTTCTCAAAAATTTTGGGGTATAATTTAAAATAAATTCAATAAGTAGTTTTTACATTGACATACAGCGCCATTTTGTTAGGTCATGTTGAATTCGTACTAGTTTATCCCTATATCACATTTAACTTTTCTGCAAAATTTAATTGGCCGCCATTTTGTTTCGCCATCTTGAATTCGTACCACAACATTACCAGTTTATCTCTATCACACTTAAGGCTTGCAGGAAATTTGAAATTAATAGAGATATATAGTTTTTCAGTCTGATTTTTTAAATATTTTATTAGGTCGCCATTTTGATTTGCTATCTTATATTCATACCAAAATATTACCAGTTTATTCCCATGTAGCATTTGATTTTTGTACCATTTAGATAATTATTTTTTTAGTAATCATTTTTTTAACATTTCACTAAGCCTCCATCTTGTTCGGGCATATTGGATTTTTACCACAATAATACAAGGTCATCCCTCATATGACCCCTAATTTTTTTCTAAAATTTGAAGTTAATATGATAAGTAGTTTTTAAGATATGCCGCGATCTGACGAACAGACAGACAAGCCGACAGACGCACCGAAGATATTGATAGAACATACTTTTTTGGCATCTGGGGACGTTAAAACGTGAAGATATGTAAAATCTGAGAGGGTGATTTTTTTTCGCTGTCTTGAATTACTACCACAATTTTACTTGTTCATCTCGATCTATACCACAATTAGTTATGGCAGACAATTTGAAATCAGTCCATTAAGTTGTTTTCTCAGGCTGAATTTTAAAATATTTTATTATGCCGCCATTTTGTTCCGCCATCTTGGATTTGTACCAAAATTTTACTAGTAGATAATACTTGATTTTGTTGATACTGAAGTTACTTGTAAGCTTTTGTAATAATATTATCAATTATAAAAAAAATATTAATTGTCAAAGATATAAATATAACAGCAGTTTTTTGAATTGAAACATCCTGTTAATTTTACTTCTAACATAGTTCCGAAAACGTGTTTTGGGAACGCTAGGGTTTTCGAAAGGTAAGGGATTTGATTTAACCACAGGGAAAGTTCAGTTGGGGGTGGGGGTTGTTTCTAAAAATAACTTATTAAATTTTAACTTGTCTCTCTGCAACGTATCCTAGTGTCAAGATGTTTTAACTAATTATTGTCAAAACTCTTATTTAAACTTAGATATCGATTTGTATATTTTCTTGGTTGAGATTAGTACTTTTCTTAAAACAAAACTTCGTACCTCACTAGACAAAATAAAAAACTTATTTGAAAAGGCGGTTGAGCCAAAACGAGGCGGGCAAATATTAGAAAAAGAATAAAGGTTGAGATTCACTATACATCATGATTATACATTTATTTAAGCCTATCCAAAATGAAATGTTTCAAAATATTTTAATAGGCCACAGCCTACTCAGCCTACATAGTCTTCGCGAAAATGCAGCCCTGAGGGCTCCTGAACATTCAGCTAGATAAAAACAATAAATTGAACGCACACCTATGTACGCACCCTTAAAATTTGCCACACCATATTAACCAAAAACAAGAACATAGCTCATAATTTCGAAATTGGCGTATTCAAGTCCAGGGACGCACAATATTTTATCCGGTTGGCAAAAACTAATATTGTATTGGTAATATAACCATAATAATAATAACTATTCACACAACAGTTTTTCTTACCTTGGGAAAAGAGCGAGAACCTTTTTTTTTAGTTATCACATGTTAAAGATTTTATATTTTATATTGAAAATCTGTCGGCAAAATTCAACATCTGTGGACAAAGTTGTGATATTCCCCTCCCAATATTTTCGCTTCGGTCCGGCCCTGCAAATAACATCAAGTTACTGAAAACTTGAATTATTTTTATCAGTATTTAAGTTTTCGTTAATCTAAGTCAATGTAACAACACTTTCTACACAGAAAAGTTGAAATAAAGTGCAGTTTGAAAATTAAGGAGTAATCAAGCGTACTGTCCAGTTCATATATTTCTTTTTATCCTTTTAGGCCATACGACTAGAGCATTCTTAGTGATTTCTTAAGACCGCTTCTATAAAATAGAATATAAATATATCTATAAAGACATAAAAAAATGGCATGAAAATAGAAAAAAAAATTAAAAGATTTAATATAATATGATTTTTGTGTTCTAACTAAACAATATTGTATATATATTTGAAAACAATTTTATTTAAAACGCGTTATGTAATAATAAAAATAATACTAATAATACCATTTTGGTAAAAATATAACTTAGAGTTAAGCATTCCTCATATATCGAAAACCAATTTAAATATCTTTCTGATATATGTTCACACTTTTTGTATTTTCATTTCCAAAATTTGTAATATTTTATGGTTTCGATCATTTCTATCGTCATAATAAAAAAATCTGCTTTTTCTTCGTATTAATACACCTGATAAGTCTGCAGCTTTTGGACTAAATTAAAACTGACAAACGTAATCCCCAAACATTACTAGGTAAACCGTCTTAGCGTCAAAACAAGCTTAATGATTTATAGACTAACTGTCACTACCTAAACCAACCCTCCTATTACTGAGCACAAAGCGCCCCCGTAGGCCAGATTATTAGCTACATGATTGCGTTACAATCAACCCCGATCGTTATTGCCCAGGGGTTGCCGGTTACCGACACTTTTAGCAGCCAGTTTGCGAAATTAAATTACAGCTTGGGGGAAAACTAAGTTATTGTAGGTAAAGAGCCAGAAATATTTCCATTGTATGATACTTATTTTCTGTTTTTTTTTTACTGTTTTCTGTGAAATCATAGCAAACAATCAGAACAAAGTTTTGAGAATACAGTTTTTATAGCGTGCCTAATTAAAATACTCCACACTCGTTAACTGTTATTTTATTATTAACTTCAATATAAGAATATAAAATGAACTGATCAGTTGCTTTAAGTTGTTTAAGTCAGTTTAAAAAAGTCGGTAAATTTATTTTCCCGGAACTTTCCTCGTACTGAATTTTTCCCTTTATTTAAATATATATATATATATATATATATATATATATATATATATATATATATATATATATATATATATATATATATATATATATATATATATATATATATATATATATATATATATATATATATATATATATATATATATATATATATAATAATCAAGAGTAGTAGTAGAAGATAGATAGTTTTTAGGATGACTGCTAAAGCAATGGAATTTGGCTAAACAAAATTAATTTTCTAGACTTAACCCTAACTAGAAACAAGAAAGATCAAAACATAAAAAACAAGATACAAAAAAAAACATGGCCAGGTCGGTACTTCTTTAACTCCAACTCTCGAGATTTTAAAGAAAGATAAGATAAGATACTACGAGTTTTTAAACAACGAACCCATGTATTTTATAATAACATAAAGAAAGCAACAAAAGAAAAAAATGTTAATACTAAATACGTTGCAATGTCCTACACAGACGGTCTATCAGAAAAAATAAATCACATCTTGTCTAAACACTGCATAACTGTGTGTCATAAAGCACAGAATTTACTAAACAATCTTTTCACTTCCTTGAAAAGCAAAGTAAAAAAAAAAAGAAATCAACCAAAGTTTACTCAATTCCATGTTTAAATTGCCCAAAAAAGTACATAGGAATGACAACACAATACTTAGATAGTCGATTAAACGGTCACAAATATACAAAAAAATGCATCTACTGCACTCCACGAACGTTCAGAAAAACATGAATTCGATTTTAAAGAAACCAAATTTTAGATCAAGAAATTAATTACCGTAAACTCTCAATAAAAGAAATGATACAAATTAAAAAGGAGAAAAAGACATCAATAATCTAAGCCAAATTGATCCTAATCTGATATCAAAGTAAACGAATCTAAATATAAATATATAAATTATATATCTACATTTTAGTAACAGCATAAACCCAAACTACGTATATCAATGAAAATCCAAGTAAATAAAAAAGAAAAGAAAAAATGTCTTCTTTTTTTATAAAATTATAACTAGCAGAATTCCACACCTATCGAAATCACTGTTATCTCCACATTCGTAAAATCGACATGTTTCCAAGGTGCGATTTATGTATAATATTAATTTTGTTTTAAATGTATTTTTCTTTTTATGGTCACTGTTTGTTTTAAATGTACTGTTTTTTATCCATTTTTAATTTTACATAATAATTATATATGTTTGTATTGTAGAAAATAAATAGCCATCTTGAGAAAGTTCAATATAATGAGAGAAACGTCGATGTAAATTATAGTTTTATTTTTCAGTTTTAAGTTTTCAACGATTCATAACATATTTTGGTCCTTTATTATTCCATAAACTTCAAAGTGAATTCAAAAACTCAAAACATAACAAAATAAACTATAAAAATAAAATTAAGCTATTCCTACAAAATTAATATTTTTGAAATGCATTCACCTGATCTTTATCTTTTTCTCTTGCCCTCTCGATGCGCCTCTCTCTATCTAATAAAGAAATTAAGGTTGCTCTAGGCCTCAACCTCAAAAAAAGTCTAAATGTTTATAGAATGTATGTTTTATTTAATTTTTTTATAATTTGTAAACCATGATATCTGATTCTCTAATTTTTCACTTCATGCTTATTTTCTGAAAAGGCATTAAGCAAACAAGCCGTAAAAGGACCTTTTATGTTTTAGGCAATGCGCTTTCTCTAGGAATTGTCGTCGGTTGATTGATAAATAAGTTCGATAATTATAAATGTATGTATAGAATATGTATGATATAGAAATAGTATAAATAAGTAAAATATACTATATTATGTAAATAATTAATCTACAAACTTCATTAACAACATTTTTCACATTTTTTAAACCAATTTTTCGCTTATACGAAACAAATATTTGTTTTAGTAAACCCAATTTTTGTTTAAATCAGATGCTTTGTTTTCTCGGTGCATATTTTCCTTTTCATAACTTTTAAACTGTTATGCTTAGCAAGCAAAATATTGTGATTGCAGCTTAACGACACATTTCATCTCCGTTATTTGCCATTAAAAACGGATTAAATTTAGGGATTTACCTTCGACCGACGTTGCAAATCTCTATCAAATAGGGATTATGGTAATTACACCACCCTTTTATTCCCATGAACGTCTATATTCTCTATTGGTTATGAGAATCATATTTGTGCAGGTTTTATTAATCAGTCAAAAATATTATTATACAGAGATATGGTCACTAACTTGTTTAACTTGTGTCTGCACACTGGAAATTTTCCTACCTTGTGGAAAACCTCCATTATTAAACCACTGCCAAAGAACCCTAAGATAGAAACCCTTGCAGAGTTAAGACCTATCTCTCTCCTTCCAATTTTTGCCAAAGGAATATTTGTATGATAAGGATATTCTTCCTGGAGTTCAGTCTGGATTCATTCATTCATCAGCCCTTACTAATGTTACTACCAATATTTCTAGAAATATGGATGATGGCAAAGTATCCTGCTTGGTTTTACTTGATTATAGCAAGGCGTTTGACCTGATTAATCACCAAATGCTAATTGCCAAGTTTTCATTTTTTGGCTTCTTGGAACAAGTGTGTTTATGGTTTTCTAACTATCTTTCTTCTCGACTACAGTTGGTGGAGCTGGATGGTGCAAGATCTGAGGCTGTGATGACAGGCATGGGTGTGCCGCAGGGAAGTGTACTGGGCCCACTCTTGTTTAATATGTACACGTCGGACCTGCCCAATCAGGTTAGGTCTTGCACGGTCCAACTCTATGCTGATGATACCCAGCTCTTAGCTAGTTTTGCCCCCGAGGAGGCCAGTTCGGCTGTGCAACAGGTCAATGAGGATTTGGAGAGAATATTTATTTGGTCTGTTGATCATGGTTTAGTCTTAAATGCGAAGAAAAGTAATTACTTAATATTGTGGTCATCTGCACTTAGGAGTAAGTTTTACCTTTGTAACTTTGTAGATTTGCATATTGATGGGTCCTTGCTGCCACTTGTTAAGTCTGCAAGAAATCTCGGAGTCACTTTTGATGTAAATTTAAATTTTGAATTACACACAAGGAAGAAACTTACTTCAGTGTATATTAAACTAAAACGCTTACATTCTTTAAAGTACATTTTGCCAGAAAAAACCAAACTGTTGCTAATTGAATCACTTATTTATCCACTACTTGATTACTGCAGTGTTGTTTATTTTAATTATTTAAGTAATGAATTTCAAAGAAAAATTAAATTAGCTCAAAATACGTGCATCCGCTTTGTCTACTGTATAAACAAATTTGATCATATAACACCAACCTATGTTTGAAATAATATCTTAAAATATAGCTAATAATCGTACAACACTTCATTTTGGTGCTTTTGTGTTCAGGATATTTAGGTCGAGATGCCCGGGATATCTCTGGAACCATATAGTTGCTAGGCAGAACATACATCAGCTGAACCTTAGAAATGTTATTAGATTTAGTATACCTCAGCATCGCACGGCTAAGTTTAGGAGTTCGTTTGCCTTTCAGGCAGTAGAGCTACTCAACTCTGATGTTTTTAATTTAATTATTGATAATTCATATGCTTCTTTCAAAATGAAATACAAGAAGTTATTACTCCAAAAAATGCAACAACAGAGTTGGGTTGGTTAGTTAAGTTTTTTATAGTTTCTGTTTATCATCTTGTTTGTTTCTGGTGTAGGTGGCATGGAAGAACGCTCTGCGAATGTCACCCTTTATGTAATTGTAATTGTATACTTTATATAATTATTACATAATAAACGTCTTTCTTTCTTTCTTCTTTCTATATGCGGTTTTGACGCACTCGCGTTTTTTAATTAATGGATAAGTGAGTTAAAAGGTCCTATAAAACCAGGGCTTTGCATAAGTTTATGAAAAGCATAATTTGATCAGAGTGTAAATTAACTAATGTCTAAAACTCTGGAGATTTATTAATCTCGTAAAATTAAAACAAAAAGTTCATATATAGATAGAGTTCCAAAGTGTTACAATATTTATTATTAAAATATACAGGGTGGTCCACCGAAAAGGTCACCCTCCTGTTTGTGGCTCTTTTAGTATATTTTGGGAAAAACGCTCGGACACGTCAGTTTTGACTTCTAGGGGGACATTTTTTTTACTGTAGCTGTTTAATACAGGGTAATCCAAAAAGAAGATATTGCTTCACCTGTTAGATTTTTAAATGGAAACGCCCAAATTTTATTTCATTTTTTGATTCTACATAAAGTTTTAATCAAATTATGTATAATAAAGTTTATACCTATCTTCAACCGTTTTGAAGCTATTTGGATTTGTAATTCTAATAATTTAATTTAATACTGATAATGAATTAGGCAGTAAAAAATAATAATCAATAGTTTTCATAGTAACAAAACTTTACTGCAAAGTTGAAAACAAATCCCCCACTGGTAGAAAAACATAAACTACTTACAACTAAGTATAAACTATGATACACACAGTAAAAGTAAAGTGAAAATTAATTAACTACAAAAAAGTACACCTCAGTGTGGTAATAAGTGCTAAAAGTGGTGTTAATTTTCGGCAACGCAGTAATAAAAATTGTGTTCAAATGTATTCTGAACATTTTCAATTTTCTACATCCAACCGCAATCCGGTTCCGAAGATCTTCGATTGAATCTGGCTTTGTATCAAAAGCTTTACTTTTCAAATGTCCATAAAGAAAGTAATCTAAAGGATTTAAGTCCGGGAATCTCGGCGCCCACTCAATTGAGTCTCGTCTGCCAGTCCACAGATCAATAAAGTCGCTGTGCAAAACTGTCTTACCAGAGCCCTCAGTGCGGTGGTGCATCATCTTGTCGGAATTGAAGATCATTTTCATTTATTATGATTATGATTATACTCAATTTCTACTATTACCGTAATTAGTGGCTCTACTGTGTTTTATAGCATGTCCAAATACACATAGAAAGCTTCCATTCACGGCTGTGGTCAATTAAAAATCATATGGTTCTTGGAATTAGACCTAGATTTAGATTAGATTAGATAATATGGCCAGTGCAGCTCCAAGGTTTCCAGGTTCTATGGTCTTCCCAAGACACACAAGAACAATGTACCACTTCTTCCGATTGCCAGTACAATAGACTCGCCCCCATACAAACTAGGTAAAGGTCTTTCAAATTTTCTTAATGCATTTACTGGAAAAACAGATTCTTTTATAAAAAATTCTGCACATTTCGTAGAAAAACTTAACGCAATCCAGTTAGATTCTGAAGATATTTTGGTCAGTTTCGATGTTGACTCACTAAACACAAATGTTCCTATCAACGCCTCAATTATTTTATTATTTCAATTTTTAAGGAACTTTTTATGAACAAACTTCAGGGACAGCTATGGTATCTCCTCTATCACCTGTGGTAGCGAATATCTTTATCTGAGGATTTTGCTCTAACATCCGTTCCACTAAAACCAAAACACTGGTTCAGACATGTAGATGATACTTTTGTTGTTTGGCCTCATGGACAGGATATGTATTATACAGCTACAGTAAAAAAGATGTCCCCCTAGAAGTCAAAACTGACGTGTCCGAGCGTTTTTCCCAAAATATACGAGGAGAGTCATAAATAGAGATGCGACCTTTTCGGTAGTAGCCATGCTGTATGTTATACAGGGCAGGCGTAAATAGTTCTCCCACTTTTTAACATTCTGAACGGCAAAAAATATTTTCTTGAAATTTATACCCGACTTTTAGCATTATATTTGCTACTTTTTAACGTAAAAATGAATATTTACAATATGGCGACTGGGCACTCATATCAAAGGTATTTTGAACCTCTACCCAACGCTGTTTCGTCTTTTAAAATCGGTTCAGCGATTGCTGAGAAATGATAAACGCAAAGAAAAAAAAACTAAACCTTAAACAATGGTTATCTTAAGTTATGCTTAAAATAACCCTATTCTAACTAACGTTTATCTCATCAAGTTTTCACAATGATGTCCCTATAATTCTTGATAATAATACACATACTGGTTTGAAACTCAGTTCATACTTTTTGTAATATTTCCGGGTTATTTTAATACAGACTTCTATAATTCTGTCTCTAAATTCCTGCACTGTTTCGATTTGTGTAACGTAAATCTTCAAATTTATATAACACCACAAGAAAAAATCGAGGGGAGTTAAGTCGGGAGACCGAGCAAGCGATTCCAGTGGACCACGTCGGCCAAACCACTACTTTGGAAATGTCAGGCTGAACCAGTTTCTCTCTCGATTTTCAGCGAATATTTCCAATATTCCTGCCGACACATTTATTTTTTGAGGAGTTCCTCCCGAAAAATATGTGGGTTTACATCCGACCAATATCGCACATTTTAACTATTTACATGTTCATTTAAAAAATACATTATATTACAGCGTACTCCATAAAGGCTGTAAACAACTAGAAGGATGATTCAGTTGATGGCTTTAAACCACAATACAACAAAGATTCTACGGTAAACACTCAAATCAGATTTAGTAGTTACTTTTAACTAAATGAAAACAAAAGCCAATTACAAAGTGTTGAGATAAAATTCTTATAAACCTACTGCCACATTTTTGAAAATAAAATAATAAAAAGAAATTTTTCCCAGGCTTCTTTTTCCGGTTTCAATCCCTTCCATATTTATTAGTCCTAAAATAATATATTATAAATACAACTTACTTGTGTAGGAGTTAGATGTATTAATGATGCTAGATGTTCCCTTTCAGGAGCTGACAGGTACTTTTGTTGTTTAAACCTCCTTTCCAGTTCATAAACCTAAAAGAGATTTTTTTTGAGCAACTCAATCATAACTGATTAATTTTAAATATTTAAATAATAGGAGAGTTATGTTTGAAGCCTGAAAGTTTGTTCATACTATTTCATAGACTAAAGCAGTTTTTTATAATTCTGTGTCGCGAAGAGTTTTTAAAACATAATGTCTCAACAGAAATTCGACACATATTAATACAAAACTAAATATAACCGTTTATAAGCTGTATATATTTCAAAAAACTATCCAACAAAACACCGAAAAATACACAGTGATAAAGTTTGACGTAAATAGCCGGAAACAAATGACGTATTTCCATTGTGTTCCACACTTTACGAATCGCTCCGTGTCGCTTTTAAAATTTGTAAAAATGAAGGAGTATCTGATATAATAAGGTGGCCGTGCATTTGGTTGCTACGCAACGAAATGATATGAACGTGACATTCCTCGTCAGTTTGTGTGTTAACTTGCGCCATCGCTATTTAGAGCTATACAGGTTTAAATAGATATAGTATACTATTTGGTTTATAAAAGATCCTATTTAGAGCTACGCGTCGTTCGGCAACTTTATTTTATTCGGCCCGAAAAGTGTTGCTTTTTGTAGTAATAAAACAAATAACTTTTGTAGTTCATTTCGTGTAGGTTCCTTTAGATGTGTGCTGGTATTGTGTGATCTGTCGTCTGAAGGAGGTTCATTCACTGAGTGTGAGTCGAGGCGTGGAGTCTCTGGTGAAAGCATTCATCGCCTGGAACGACGATTTGTAGCATGAATTTAGAGGGTGTCTTGAAGAAATATCAGCTGTTGAAATGCACGCAGATTGCAGGTAAGTGACCAAGTCAAATGTCAAATGCATGCGACATAACCGGACAATGTTGCCATGTTGCAGTAGAATAGCAATTTATTAGGAAAATGTTATAATATATGAAGTGTGCTACAGACAGGATAACTTTTCTTTAACAAAACTTATATCTAATTAATATAAATGCGGATTAGGTTAGGTTAGGATTTGTTAGGTGTGTTGTAAAGAAAGCGCGCGGTAGCGTGCCATCAAAATTTGTATATTAAAATAAGGATTTTTTTTGTAATTATTTACTTTTTCGCACTCTCGCCGATTTTAATTGTTTTTTGTATATAAAGGGATTTTGGATTCCCGATAACGAATCCGAAGTCAATTTTTCTCGGTCACGATTCATTTTTGAGCTATTCATCCTCAAAATTCATGAACATCCTAAATCCAATGTATTTCTTCTTTTTACATAGGTGAGCAGAGACACTAGGTGGATTGATAGCGGGTCAACACGAGGTTAGATGCCATAGGCATCATCGTTAAAGCCCCTATAAACAAAAAATCTCCCTATGTACAAAAAAAATCATGAATATCGTCGAATGTGTAAAAAAAGTAGTTTTTTTTTACAAAACCTATACATACAAGGTGGATCTGTCCCTTTAACTTTAGGTTAGCCCAGGTTCGTCAATAAAACCATCATTAAAGCTATAAAATCACACCTCAAAAAAAAACAAAAACAAATCTGATAAATAATTTCAAAAAATCAGTTCAGTTTGGCAACACTGCACATAACTTTATATGAAAAGTCTTGAAATTTACTAACTTTTAGATTTTTTTATGGGAAAAAGTGTGAAATGTTGCTAGTTTTTACTGTTCTCTGTATGCCTAGGTTATCATATAAAATTAAAAACAAACTAACAATGCGTGGGTTCATTAACGACACAAGACGCCGATACAAGCTTTAAGAAAACAAAAAAGTTCAACAAGATTATGGTTTGCCTTTAAGGTATTTTTATTGTTTGCCCTAAAAAGCATTGATTTTTTTAGTTAAATTTTAACAAATAAATGAAAACACAAGTTTTACTTTGTTAACTGTCACTTATTTTATTTTGCACTAGGCGTAACTGCAGTTTCGTACTGCTAGTCTATTTTCAAACGCACTAGTAGTACGAAACTGCAGTCACGCCTAGTGCAAAAATAAAGTAAGTGACAGTTAAGAAAGTAAAACTTGTATTTTCATTTATTTGTTAAAATGTACTGTCAGAGACTAACGGACGTCTTCACCGTGTATATTTAATTTTAAGGATTCTAGTTTGCGAAATCAGTTCTGAAATAGTGCCAGCTGAGCTGAATAGAATACCTTAAGTTTTTTAAGAAAAAATTTAAATATCAGGTCTTAACTTCCCTCGTAGGAGGAATTACGATCACTATCTGTCATTCAGTCGTTCTGTCTATGCGCCGCATACCTCAAAAACTACTTATCCAATTAATTTAAATTTTGTTCAAAAATTAAAGGTCATATGGGGATGGAATGGTAACATTTTGGCAAAAATGCAATATGGCGAAACAAAATTGTTATTAAGAAACTACTAATCGAATGGACTTCACATTTTGCACAAAAATAAAGTGATGAAATGTTTTAAAATACGGAACCGAAACACTATGTATCCAGTTGACTTGAAATTTTCCGCAAAAATCAAGGGATAGATCAAGGGGCAGATAACTCCCGTAAGCCCGAGCTACCCAAAATCTTTAGAAAAATTACTTAAACTCCCTATAAGCCGGCTAAAGACTCAAAAGTCAGTTAAAACTCCTCAAAAGACTTAAAACTCACCCAAAAGACTTAAAAGTCCCCTAAAGTCCATTAAAATTGTTGATGAAAGAATCGTCTAAAAAATATCATTTAGTTGATAAGATATTGTAAAAAACTTAAAAAACACATTTCAACCCTTTAAGGGCGTGGGATTTCGGAAAATACGGAACTCGGTTTTTAGATAAATATTTTCTAAAACTTGATGAAAGAATTGGTTTTAAAAACTCATTTAGATGAAAAGATATTGTTAAAAAAGTAAAAACACAACTTACCCCTTTTCACTACTTTAAGGGTGGAATTTCAAGTTCCAGAAACATTTTAATTTTATTTTTAGAAGCTATTGGCGAGAAAGACTTGTTTTTAAAATCTCATTTAGTGACAGAGATATTGTAAAAAAAGTAAAGACATATCTCACCTCCTGAAGAGTGGAACTTATTATTTTTGAAAGCCATTGACAAAATAATTGTTTTTAAAAACTTATTTAGCTAGAGATATTGTAAAAAAATTAAAAACACAATTCACTCTTTGCATCCCCTTGGCATGGTCCGGTGGCATTTCAAAAAAAAGGCAGAAATTGGTTTTTAGATTTTTAAAATGTATTGACGAAAGAATTGAAAATATATTTAATTGAAGAGAAATTGTAAAAAAGTATCAACAAATTTTACCCTTTTAACCTCATTTTACCTCAAAACCTCATTTTTACCTCAAAGCTGTTGACGAAAGTAGTGTTTCCAAAACTCATTTAGTTGAAGTGATATTGTAGAAAAGGGAAAAACACAATTCATCCCATTTCACCCACTTAAAGGTGGAATTTAAAAAATCCAAAAAAAAAACAGTTTTTGGAGAAATGTTTTTGAGAGCCAATGACAAGGAAACAAATAGAACAATAACATTCACCTTATTTCAACCCTCTTGAGGGTGGAATTTCAAAAAATCTAGAAATCGATTTTTAGATAATTATTTTTAAAAGCTACTGTCGTATGAATTGTTTTAAAAACTCAGTTGAAAAGATATTAACATTAGTAGAATCACATTCTACCTCTTTTCACCCCCTAGGGGCAAGTTTGGAAAAATCCTCTCTTATCTCGCATCTACATTACAAAATAAATCGTTCTTTAGAAACGTCTAGTATGTTGTCATGAGGCACACACATATATAAGTAAACGATGCTACAAAATCCCCTAAAATCTTCTAGATGACTATAAAATTCACTTGAAGTCCACGAAAAGGTTTCAAGGTCATTCCAAATTATATTAAAGACTTTACAATCGCTTAAAAATCCTCTTAAAGATTTCAGATTCACATACAAGACTAATATAATTCATTTATAACTCACTAAAAAAACTTATAATTCGTTCACATAAGTAAGTCGCTTAAAAGACTTATAATTAAGTCAAAAAGTCACTTATAATTCACAAAGTCCGTGTTTAATTTTTTTGAAGTTATCCACCCCTCGGAATATATCGGTAAAATTTTTGTGCATATCTTATTCAGTAAAACAAATTGGCGGCCTAATAAAATGTTCCAGTATTCAGTAAACTTCCTTTTCCTGGAGTAAAACCATCTATTTATATAGCAAAATAAAAAATGATAAATTATTTTTAATAAACTATGTAAATAAAGTTGAAAAATAAACATTAATAATAATGAATAAATTAAGAACTAAAAAAAAAATAAATAAATTATACTTTATAGGCTTTGTGAAAAGTTATTACCAAATAATTATGTCCAAATATAGACGATGTTATATGTACATAGTACAATTTTGTATGGGTAAAGGTAAATTTACCGGTTTCAAGTTGAAATGTTTAGCGATAAACTTACTTTTACAGTATTAAACATCAATCCAATACGTATCTAAAGAATTAATATTGATCACAAAATTTAGGTGAAAGTATTTTTTAAACTGTTAAATATTCCGAACATATCTCAGTAAATCAGTGTCAAAATCGGAACAAGCCAAACCGATCTAAAAAGAAGCTAGAAATAGAAATTTGTGAAAAAAATACCCGAAATTATAAAAACATATGATTACGTCGCGATGTCCGGCACCCGCGATCGACGTTTACCGTCGGCATCCGGCAAACTTTCATTTGTTACGTGACCATTACTGTCGTTCCTAGGCAACGAGGGGTGGGGGGCTACACGTGGGAGTCATAAAAAGGGGCCGATCACCTCTTACCTGGGCTTGCGTGAAGAGGACCCGCCTCTTGCGACGTTGCGCCAACGGGAACTGCATCGGCTTGGTGTCGGCGACGCCAGCGCAGGGTCCTAGACCCGGCATCCCGGCGGCGTTCAAACCGTGGCCCATATTAGCAGAAGCGGCACTGGTGCCCATCAATCTGGAAACTGAAAGAAATATTTATAATTATTTTAAATATAATTTTCGAATATATAACGCAAAATGCAAATTAATGTGATTCTGTAATTTCCTCAGTCAATGGTTTTAGACCCCAACTATGTCCGACCGCATTCTATCACAAAACAATATATATTTTCATTCAGAAACATTTTTTATCAACGTCATATACCGGAATTAGACCATCTGTGTGCACCTCTAATAAACATATCGCCAATGAACTAGCTTAAAGACATTCAGAATATATCAGAATTCTGTGGTGCATCCAGAACGTGTAGCAAAACGGCTTGTTCATTTCGAAAAAATAGAAAAAACATTGCAGTTTTCCCGGAGGATAAAATATTTCGATATTTCTATTTTTTTAAACAGAACCGGTAAAACCTAAAATGTATACAGAAGGATCGTAAACAATACGAATTATAGATTTTCATTTAACATTGCGAAATTTTAAAAAACATGTTGAATGATGCCCGTGCGAATGCATATTTGGTTATAATTTTTTTAAGGAATGGCAAGTGTTTAATTGGTGTGAATTCTACACACTCTAAGTTAGAAGAACTCAAAATTCTTATTTTTCTATTCTTATTTAGTGATGTCGCGAGACAAGGTGAGACGAGAGAAGGCCTTCTCTCCTCTCGTCTAATGACACACCTCTCGCCGATACGAGGCGGAAGAGTTTTAAAATACTTTCTCGTCTCGTCTCGTCTCCTCTCGTTTCTCTCGTGATATAAAAAGCAGAAAAACTAATTTGTTAACAGATTATATAACATTAAAAGCTTCCTCAGTTTTTTATCAATTTTGTTGGTCTTTTGCACTTACTGCCCTTAACTTTACTAGCGCTTATGAAAGGCCCAACAAATCACTACTTCAGGAACTTTGCAACAACTGCTCGCTATAAGCAGAATGTTTAATGTTTAAATTATTTTTGGTAAATACAAATCGTATTTATTTCATTCAATCGTTAAAAAAAATCTGTCAGCACATAAAAATATATTAAAACATAATTGATTGGAGAAAATGGCCTAACCAACTAAATGAAAAATTATATAAGTTTAAAAAAAATCTTTTCTTGAACCGGGATTCCAACACGTATCCATTCCATTGCATGAGCAGAATCTAAACGAAACATCTTTATACTACGCAGAATGACAGATACCTTAACCAATAGGAAGACCGATGATCAGTTCTGCTTCAGTACACTGAGAGTACTGAGACTCTAGTTAAACGTTGTGGTAAATTCGGAGATTCTTCTTATGCATTCCCCAGATATTAATAGATTCTACTTGCTGTTCTTAAATTTGGATACACCCAAACGCATATTCATGGAAAAAAATAACTTAAATCTTCTGAACTAAACTGAGCAGCTAGAGCTTGTCTGGGAAGGTGCTGACATCTTATTGATTGTTACGCAATCCTTGTTTGTTTTTAACTTTGGAATTGGAAATTACGATATTATACGTTTCAATACAATGTACTATTTCTGGAATAGTTAAAGTTAGGTCGTACATACGGAGCTTTTAAGTATTCAACAAACCCTGAAAAGAGGACAGAAAAAAGACCTGCTTTCTGCAGAACTACGTGTTTTGATGAGGATCTGTTTGAAGGACCGCTAATAATATACTCTTACCGTTACTTACTCGGATTTCGGCTTATCTAAAATAAACTAAACATACCTAAAACTATGATGTTAGTTACCAATCATTAAAGCTTTTAAATGTTCTTCTTAGAGTATAAGTTAATGAAAAACAATTTCCTTCCCTCGTAAAATGTTATACTGGTTTTTAATAAAATGAAAGTCGTTTTAACATATTCACCCCTTAGTAAAATGGTATACTGGTTTTATTTAAGTAGGTATCGTAATTAAATGAATGTTCATATGTACGTCGGTATGTATGTGTATTAGATCCAGTTAAAAAAGTTGTGGAGGTAAAAGGCATATATTTGTTTCTATCTCAATGAAAATTAGATTAATTAGACGTAAATAAAGAAATACTGTTATAAATTCTTGTTTGCGCATGAGCAAAATAACTATTTAGAAGAAATGTAGCCAAAAATCATAGAAACTATATACAAAATGAATATAAAGGAAAATAAATTCAAAAAATCGGTAAATTGGTCGTAACAAATCGCCCCACACATATAAGTTAGTTTATATATACATATATTTATTTAGCAATACCTTAATATATTTTATTTTTCGTAATAAAACTAGAGTTTTATTGTAACTTTGGAATTTTGGTACAAAAATAGTTAAAAAACCCTTTGAACAGAAACTTTCTTGTAATGAAACTTTCTCTTTATCACGAACTTTGTGTGGTGCTGCTTAGCCAAAAAAAATACAAAGAAACATTTGGGCCATGGGAAGACTAATCTCCTTATGTCTAGTTAAATGCTGGGTTAGCTAGGTTTTATTACATCTCTTGGGAACATCAACAGTCAATTAGACAAAAAATCGATATATTCGCCTTTACCCAGAACAGAATACGTGCGGAAATCCAATACGTACAGAGTTTTTGTTTAAAAATGCATCACCTCATTATATTTCATATTTTTTAGATATCAAAAAACGTTAGTTACAAAAGGATTGTAATTACAAATTATAGGATTTTTTAGTGCTGTTTACAGATATAAAGAGGGGTCTAGTTTTTCTGAAATCAACATTAACTTTGATTTTCTAAATATAACACCCTGTATATTTTATACGTCAATCAAATTGGTCTCTTCTTGCTGTTTATATATATACTTGGTTTAACATCTTTATCTCTAAAGATACCCGAGAAATTTGAGAAAAACCCGGCCATAAGAAGCAAGGTAGTCATTCCCATTGACTCCACTATGTAGAAGAATGTTTTCCGTTTCTCTCTAGCATATTGCCTGTTACAAAAGAGTTTTTGTCAAATTTCTCGGATGTCTTTAAAGATAAAGTTATCAAACCTGGTAATAGTATACCTAATATTTCATATTTTTTTTAGTTTTTAATTTATATATTACACAGACCAACATACTGGGTAATTTTTGGATGCGGAATGTAAAAAAGTTCTCAGATTTTGTCTATCAGATCTAGTTTAAAAAAAAAATGTATATATATTTTACGTTATTTATAACTGTTATAATATATAATATTACTATTGCCAGTTAAAAAAAAACAAAGATACATGAATTTAAGTATTTATTGCAAAAACTTAATTTACATAATTACATTAGTCACTAATCACATAAAAATTTTCTTTTATACGACTTTCTAGAATGGAGTTTACTAGGGCAGTCTCGCTGAAGGCTCCAGCAGTAGTCCGCCATCATGTGGCTATCCCATCGTCCTTGATAACGATCTTCCATAGTTTTATCATACATACAACAACAACATATCTACAATCACCTAAGTTTTCTGGAAAACGATCTAGGTGGCTGTGGAGGTAATGAACTTTTATTCTCATGTTACAGCTGAGAATATTAATATTTGAAAGCACCAAGCGTTAGATTCAGTCTCGTTCATTGTTGTGGCGAATTGTGGATCTTTAACAAGTTGCCTTATTTGAGGACCATCAAATATACCAGATTTTAGTTTTTCCGTGCTAACGCCAGGAAATTTACGTGACAAATACCCAGAACAATTTCCATCTCGATTTAAAGCCTTCACAAATTGCTTCATTAGGCCTAGCTAGATATGCAAGGGCGGAAATAAGATTTTTTCTCTTGAAACCAAAGGTTCATTGATCACGTTTTGTTTTCCTTGAATCATGACATCTCTTGAAGGCCAATTTTTGTTAACGCAGTGCTCATTTTTAGCTCTGCTATCCTAAAGGCACAAAAAACAAGGATATTTTGTATAACCACTCTGCTGTCCAAGGAGGAAGTTAACCATTTTTAAATCAACACAAATTGCCCACTGATGTTCTTCGTATTTAATTTTTCTCAAAACTAATGCAATTGTTTCATATTCTTCCTTCATGGTAATAGAATTGAGTGTATTCAGGCAAACCCATTTTTTCTAAGAGCCCTTTTATATTGTTACAGAATACCAAGTCATTTTCCTGAGCGAAAAAAGGCAGCAGATCCTTACCTCTTTTACGATAAAATGTAATATTAGTACCTGGACAAAGTAGATTTTTTTCTTTTAATCTGGATGCAAGTAATTCAGCGGATTCCTTTGAGAGATTCAGTTCTCTTATAAGATCGTTTAGTTCTTCTTGATTGAAACACTGCGGAGTTGCTAAATCTGCTTCAAATTCGCTGTCGTCTTCTGATTGTATTCTTTGAACTTCTTCAGACGTTGATGTTTCTGTATAATCTTCTGTCAGTTCGGGTAGAATGATGGAACGGTTCATTCTTCCGAATGCCCTACAGGCCTTGTTGCAGAATCTAGATCAGGGTATGTCCATTTGTGTCTATGGTTTATATTTATGCCTTTAATATTAACGAGACAAAAATAGCAGTCGTCATGATGGTTTCGCGGTTCTCTCCAAACCATTGGTACACCAAACTTTAGGCACTTCCTCTTTTCAGTTGTCCACTGTCGCAAATGTTCAACACATGTTTTACATATGAAATGTGGGGCCCAAGATTTATCTTGATCTCCTAAATGAACGCCAAAATAGGCAAGATAAGCTCTTTTCACAAAGTCAGAAATCGTTTTTCTGCTCTCTTTCAAAGTGTATTCACCACACACATAACAAAAAAACTCAGTAATATACTAAATCGAGTACAGCCAAGCAGGTATAGAAGGATCGGGTCATAGGCAATTACAGGAATAAAAGTAATTAAGAGCAGTGTATTGAGTAGTTCCTAGTATAGGAATATTGGGTCAGGGACAATTCCAGGTATCCATTTGGTTAATTAGATTCTGGGAAATTTCTATTTTGACGATTAAGTACATATTTATCTCTTTATTTGTTGTCCTTTATCAGAAAAAAATATCATTTAACCTGTAACCTATATCTCAAAAACTAGAGCTGATAGAAAAAATCTGGTGGCATTTTTGGAATCAGCACATTGAAAACATCTAAAATCAGATGTTAGATTTCCGGCACCAAATTTTTGTTTTCATTTTGTTACCCTGTGTTATGTTTCATATCTTATTTACATAGTTTATAAAAATTATTATTCTATAAAAAAGAATATGGGAATCCCACTAAAGATTTACCAGTTTAACCGTATATCACACTTTAATTTTGTGAGAAATTTGAGATCTATTCGATAAGAAGTTTATTAATAACGAAATGTCAGTCAATCGGATAAATAGTTTTTGAGCGCTGGCGCGTACCAGTCGAATAACTGATCCACAAAACAACAAACTGACAGAAATGGAAGAACATGTTTTTCGGAATCCGGAGACCCTAAAACGTAAAGATGTGAAAACATTTCGGAGGGTGATTTTGTCACGATTACAGTGAGAGAGGTAAAAAGAGACGATAAAAACAAACACTATTGTAAAATTTTCACTATTTATTGAAAAACAAATTTATTATAAAAAAAATCGGTAAATTTCCTTTACCCGGAACTTCTGAATACTGACCCAATTTAGTTCAGTCCATAGTCATTTAGTAAAACATATATATACTGTCTTTTCAAACCTTTTTATTGGGCGCAATTTTGTTCCATCATATTGAATTTCTACCAATATTTTAGCAGTTCATACCTACGTAACACTTCATTTTTGTGCAAAATTTTAAGTAAATTGTATAACTAGTTTTTTAGTAATAATCTTTGCAACGCTTCACTAGGACGCCATCTTGTTCCAACATATTGGATTTTTACCAAAATATTACCGCCGAACTGATAGACTAACAGATCGATTCTTTTCACGATTTTAAACGATTTATTTGGCCGCCATTTTGTTCCGCCATCTTGAATTAGTTACGGTACACAATTTGAAATTAATCCATTAAGTAGTTTTTCCAGGCTAAAATTTTAAATATTTTGTTAAGTCGCCATTTTGGATCTTGGATTCGTACCAAAATTTTACCAGTTAATTCAAACATAATACTTGATTTTTGTGCAAAATTTGAGATAAATTGGATATGAAGTTCTTTAATAATATTTTTTTAATATTTCACTAGGCCGCCATTTTGTTTCGCCTATTAGATTTTTACCAAATGTTACAAGGTCATCCCCATATAACCCCAAATTTTTGTTCAAAAGTTGAAGTCAATAGGGTAAGTAGTTTTTTAGCTATGCAGCGAACAGACAGACAGACGGAATTGAGAAAACATGTTTTTCGGCATCGGATTTTTTCACGATTACAAAAATTAAAGGGGGTGCTTAACCCCCCCCCCCCCCCCCCCCCCCAAGGACAAGAAAAAATTCGTATCAATAAAATTCTTCAGCTGGCTTTTCAGCGCCCGGTGGTTATTTTTTTATACTTATCGAGGTAAAATAAATATCGATATGCCGTTACCATCTCTATGTGTAATTTCGGATCGGCTACAGCTTGCTTGATGCTTGTGTCATCCACGAGCCACGCCAACTCGGTTGTTCTACTCTAATAACGTTGTTGCATACATAAGAAACGAATCTCGTAAGTTATTTTATTATTAGCTTAGTTTATTCTTTAGCTTATATTGGTTAGTCGAGTGATGGTGGATTAGTGGTTGTGAAATAATTGATTGAGACTAATTCATATTTTTTTCCCAATTAACAAGGCAAAACGAGGTACGCATTTTAAGAATCTATTTATAAATCAGTACCAGGGGTCTATTGTACTAATCTGAATTGTGTTTAAGTTGGTAAAGTTCCCGTCCCGCGGCCATATGTGCAGTTATTAAAAAACTTTTTCAGAAATTTTATATCTTTAATCTATATGTTGATTAATTTAAACCAACTAAAGTTGAAGCTAAAAAGAGGACTATCAAACTTATTAAAAAAAATTGACATGCCAAGTGCAAACCCCCGGAGCGTCGTCTCACATCACCCCCCTCCCCCAAGCAACTCCCCGGGATTCGCCCTTGACAATACTTCCCTTTTACGAGGAAAGTAATAATACAAAAATTAAATTTTGGGTTATAAAATTTACTGGACAAATCTGGACAGTTACAAAAGAGATTACTCTGCCAGACCAAATGAAACGTATAGTGAAAAAAACTTTTACGCATAGTCCGCGAAATCTTAGGATTACTCGAAGAACCGTAGGGGTTTTGCAAAATGAAACAGAGTTTGACTAAACTTCGAAAAAGCTCAAAAAAATAATAAACCGTAACCTAAATAGTGAGAGATTTGTCACTAGAGCTGACGAATTGTGGATCCTTATACACGATTATACAGGGTTACGATAAATTAAGGAATAAATTCATTATCTTGGAAATTAAAAAGGTAATAGAAAAACGCTCGAACCCGTCGATTTAGATTTATTTTTACGCAAGTTTAGAAATTATTTTAAACTATACAGGGTCACTCACAAAAGTTGTACAACTGTCATCTTTGATTTTTTCAATACAACGCCTTATTTTTTTCTGCTGATTTGAATTCTCTATGAAATTCTAGACATTTTTGATATAACATAACCTATCCTGAAAATCAACAGTTATCGAAATATTCTTATCTAAATAAAACCTGTGTATTTAATAACCTATCGGACATTTGTCTGTCGCGTAATCCCAAAGAAAAATTACTTTGTCACTGTCACTGTGTTTTGATTTCAAATATTGACTATGCGTATAACAGAGAAAGAAAGAATTGAAATTCTAATAATGCTTGCTACTGGTGATAAGACTAGGACACAAAAAGAAGTTTGTCAGCTGTTTAACAACAGATATTCTCATAGGTAACCTATTACTCAGTCTGCAGTGAGCAAAATAGAAAGGAAATGGACGGATACTGGTAGTGTTACGGACCGCTTTGGAAAAGGTCGCCCTAGGATCTCAGATGAAAAGAAACTAGACGTTCTCTTAACTTTTCAAGATAATCCACATTCCTCAACTACTGACGCAGCCTATGATAATGATATACATCAAACAACAATTTCCAAATTTTTGAAAAAAGAAAATTCTTATCCCTATAAAGTGAAATTCGTTCAAGAATTAATAAATGATGAATCAGATCGCAGAAACGAGTTTTGCGAAATTATGACCAACATGTGTAATCATGATCCATTATTTGTCAAAAGAATTTGTTTCACAAATGAGGCAACATTTTGTCTCAATGGAGAAGTAAATAAACAAAATTTTAGACACTGGGCACAAGAAAATCCTAACTGGTACAGGGAAAGTCATACACAGTATCGTCAAAGTGTTAATGTATGGGCAGGTATTGTAGGCAATAAAGTTATAGGTCCATATTTCTTTGATTCCTCACTAACGGGGCAAATGTATCTTCAATTTTTGGAAAAGAATCTTATACCAGCATTAGCTACCCTACATCCTAATGTAAACGATCCGGATCTTCCCAATGAACTGTTATGGTATCAACAGGATGGGGCACCACCCCATTTTGCAGCTGATGTCAGGAGATACTTAAATGAAACCTTTCCGAGACGATGGATTGGGCGACGTGGGACAATAGAGTGGCCGGCAAGATCGCCGGACTTAAGCCCGTTAGACTTTTTTCTTTGAGGGTATGTGAAAAACGAAGTGTGTAAAAATAAGCCACATACTATTGAAATTCTTATGGATCGTATTTGAACTGTTATAAGAAATATTCAATATGATAGTCACTAATATACAACAAGAGTTTTTCCATCGTCTAGGGCATTGTAGAGCTGTAAATGGTGGACATTTTCAAAATCTAATAAAGTAGTTTTCTTGTTTAATTTCCTGATATGTGTTTTATGTTTTATTTAGATAAACATATTTCGATAACTGTTGATTTTCAGTATAGGTTATGTTATACCAAAAATGTCTAGAATTTCATAGAGAATTCAAATCAGCAGAAAAAAATAAGGCGTTGTATTGAAAAAATCAAAGATGACAGTTGTACAACTTTTGTGAGTGACCCTGTATAGTTTAAAATAATTTTTAAATATGCGTAAAAATAAATCTAAATCGACGGGTTCGAGCATTTTTCTATTACCTTTTTAGTTTCCAAGATAATGAATTTATTCCTTAATTTATCATAACCCGTATATAAACATTAATTCTAATGGCACTGCGTGAAGCAAAGAAAATAATAACTTTATAGTGCCTACTACATGGGGAATTTAAAAATAACACGTAGTAATTGTTTTATGCATAAATGAGACAAACTCTTGAAAGTTACGAAATGCAAATGCAACGAACAAAATAACGCTGACCCCGTTTCTTAGTTATGAAGTGGCTAAGACAGGTGAAACTCAGGCAAATTGGATATTTCATTAGCAATTAGACTTTCTTAATAATTTAATTGAGTTTCTTCAAATATGGTATAGTATATTGTTATTAATATTTGTATACAGGGTGTCAGGAAAATACGTGCACAACGTTTAAAGACCGATTGCTATCGTCAAAAGAGGCCGATTTAAGCTAACTTACCTATATACAAAATTACTTCGGTTAGCCCTGCAGAGGGCGTCAACATATATTTCTTGGAGACGTGCTACATAATTTTAACGATTTTTCATCACAGTTCATATTATCATGGTAGTCCATACTTTTAGATGTTGAAGAAAACAGTAAACTTGCCGCTGGGAGAAATCCTGTTGATGAACCTGCATGCAAAATGATGAACCGTTTTCCCGTCTCACATCCCTTTTTTCTTTTGACACTTTTTACAGGCTCGTCCTGCCAAGATTTCGAACCACTTCCATTAGAAAATATCCAAGTCTCGTCTAAAAATACCACTTTTCTTAATTTGGAATTAACATTTTCCGTGTATTTCTTTAAAAACTGGATACGCTGATGCTTGCTATATGTAGCAACTCGCATAATTATTCGTATTCGATTACACTCCTTTTTATATCGAAAACCCAACATTTTTATTAATTTTGACAACGATTTTAGTCCAATTTCCAATATGCCTCGATTTTTTAAAGCTTCTTTTAAAACTTGAAGGGTTATATTAGTTTTTGATGTGTATAAATCGTAAATTGCATTACGAACATCCATTTTTACATTGTCACTTAAGTCTTCTGTCTTTGGCTTTTTTCGTGTACATTTCTTAATCTTCTTCGGTAGTAAATTATGCTTTTTTTCATGCACAATTTTCTGCACAGTCCCTGTACCGATTCCCAGAGCTTTTGCTACTGTCTCCTGGATATTGGCCGGTGAATTTTCATTTTCGTAATATTTTATTAGATTTAATACCATTTTTTTCGCTTAAGGATGCAAATTGTTTTCTATTTACTCATTTTGTCACTGACTTGTCAATCTGACTTTGAAGTGACATCGTTCAAAGATTTTTGCAACTGCTGGTATTTATATTTTTATCCTCTTTTTTCATATGAAAATATCATAGGTCTATCTAATTAATCTTCCGGATTTTATGCGAAGAATATGATTACACGTAATAAAGGAAAAACAAATTTAAAAAGTTTGTCGTTGATAAATCGTATGACCCGCACGATAACACTGCTTTTGACTATACCCATACATTTATTCTAAACGCTAATGGTGGGCAACTTTAATGGCATGTGGATTTGCATCTGCATAAACGTGTTCGTTGTGCGAGTTAGTGACTCAATAAAATTTTACTGCTAATATGTGGATTAAGAATTCTTTTGTTTTGAATAAATTAGCAAAATGTGAGGCGCATGGGAGGATCAATCGGTAAAAGTTCCTGAACTTTTGGGACATGATACGGATGTAATAATTGCTCTTTTAAAATATCATTTTAAGAATTCACAACTCACGTTCTACGCGGCGGATATTGACCCTCGGTTCTTCTTCAACCATTTCCAAAACTGCCTCTTCATTTTTCATACTTCGAGTACGATAGTACTCTTGAAAATTTCTCTCAAAGCTGCCCGTTTCCCGAAGACGGCGTTCAATATTGCCAAATGTTTGGTGATATTGGCATAATACAAACTTAGGATTTTTATGATCTCTCTAGGTATTTTACAAAAAGCCGGCAAGACGCCAGCATATGATAGATCTTTCGTTATGACTGATTATTTTTAGGCATATTACAATGTACCAAAAGCGGTGCCGCCAAAATGTGAAAATAAAACTATAATAAAATACTACGTAAATACTTACGTAAAAGGCGTTGCGCCTTCCGAATCGTCAGAAAGTCGGTTCACGTTAAAAAAGAACAACGTGTGAATGATTGCTTTTTTGACCAACTTGTACTAATCTAACGGGGGGATTCACTTAACAGTATCATAGATTTTGTTAAAAAAAATCCTTGTTTTAATATAGACTCGGAATTCGGTTGGCGCGCTATCGCGCGCTTCCTTTACAACTGACCTAACCAATCCTAACCTAACCTAATTTAACTAATCCAAATTTTTATTAATTATAAATTGAAAAAAAAAATGTTCGTTTTTGTCGGGATTCGAACCCACAACCTATACGACGCGGGCCGAGAACCCTACTAAGCTTCTCGATAAAAAAACATATATGTAAATAGCTAATATTATTTAGCGTGAACGTTAAAGACGTCACATGTGGTTTCGCGTGAACGAACATTTAGAAAGTTCGCTCACGTTAGCGTGGAAGAAGACATAGCGTTAAGTAAAATAATACAGTTACAGTAAATGTATTAAATCTTTTTGTTAAGGAAACATAAATAAACAGTTAACACTTCATGATATAAAAATATACCTATTAACTTTAGTACTTTTAGAACCTTCCTATCACAAGTATGAAACTACAAATTAAAATTAAAAAACAAATCCTTTGAAAATAATAAAATATGCTTATATGTTGTTTATGATCACACATTAATTTACGTCGAACTTACATGACGATCGAAAAAAGTCGACTCATTTTTAGATTCATGTTTTGAGGGCACCGCTCTAGGTAAATTGTAAAATGCCTAACAGTAATTAGTCATAACGTGATATACATTCTTATGTTCTTGTTTTGCCGGCATTTTGTCAATTTGCCTGAATTTGCGTGTAGTCATAACGAAAAATGTATTGTACGCTCGTGTTTCACCGGCTTTTTGTAAAATGCCTAGGTAGAATATTAAAAGCCCAAATTTTGCATTAATTACCGCTTATCAAACGAAAAAATTTTAAGAGGGAAAAAAGTTTCAAAAAATATCAATCTGTCCGACAAAGGTAACTGATTTGTCATAAAGTTGATGACATAAAAAATCAGAACATATCTTTAGATGGGTCGTAACTTTAATAACGCTTCCACTTTATTATAACCGGCCAATATACCATTAGAGAACGTCATTTTATATTATTAGATCATATACCAAAATTTAAAAAAAAACAATTTTTTAAAAAATCTTTGACGCCTTCAGTTTTATAAACGAAGCAATTTTATATATAGGTAAGTTGGCTTAAATCGTTTTTTTTTTGACGTCACCAAGCTGTCATTAAACTTTGTACATGTATTTTCTGGATACTCCGTATTATAACAATAGCTTGTATTATTTTGACAATAGGGCTACCCTGTATATTTAATATCGGTGAGGTGGTTGCAACAAAATGATGAAGCATTCAATCTTATCCCAACTACGTATTTACACAAGAGAACCCTACTTTTGTGTACCGACATGGGGTAGAAGGACATTTCTAAAATAAATATTTACTTTCAATAATGAATATACGGTGACTATAGGGTTCAGGATAAAAATTCCATTCTTATTGCAAAGATATTTTTGTTTGATTTGCGAATATTTGGAACATTTACTGTAAAAAAGATTATGTTTCATATATATATATATATATATATATATATATATATATATATATATATATATATATATATATATATATATATATATATATATATATATATTCGATAATAAATAAATGGGGGCGTGTTCGGAAAAACGCTTGGACCCGTCGATTGGTATTTTTAGTTGCTCATTTTCTCCAATAAAAATTTTTTATACAGGGTGTGTCCTGTAACAGTGGTCAATGCCAACTGTCTTATTTCAAATGCAACATCCCGGATATTATTTAATTTTTGGATTCTTTAGGAGATTCTAAACATATTTTATGTTCAATGTCCTATACCTATCTTCAACTATTTCGGCAATATTAAGTGTTTTCAAATTTATTGCAAAAATTAAGATTAAAAAAATTAAATTATTTATTTCTTCATAATGTATAAACAAAAGTAAAAAGTTAATTTAGGAACTGTTGAATATGCTCGCCGCGAACGTCTTGGCAAATTCCTAATCTTAAATAGAAATTTCTTCTAACGTTATTTAGCATCTCAGGCGTGACCGATCTAATCGCAAGCGTTATTCGTCTTCTTAAGTCAGCTAAGTCGAGGGGTTTAGTTTTGTATACAACATTTTTAATATGTCCCCATAAGAAAAAGTCTAATGGCGTCAGATCAGGGGATCGCGCTGGCCATTCTATCGATCCTCGTCTCCCTATCCACCGATTTGGATATATTCCGTTGAGGTACTGCCGGACATTAATTTGGTAATGGGGCGGTGCTCCATCTTGCTGAAACCATATCATATTCGCTGGAACTTGTGGGTTTGCTGGATCCGGATACAAATTTGTCAAAGTTGGCACGACATTATTTTGGTGCAGTGCTAAATAATTATCGCCCAAACATTAACCTTTTCAGGATATTGAGTATGTTCTTCGCTGATCCAGTGAGGATTTTCCCTAGACCAATAGCGGCAATTTTGACGATTTACATGACCGTGAAGTGTAAAGGTGCACTCATCCGAAAACAAAACATGTTCTAATTGAATAACATTGTTATCTAACATAGCCATCATTTGTTCACAAAAATAAGTTCTCCTATCATAATCGTCTTCCATGAGCTCCTGAGTTGGTATCACTTTATAGGGATGCATTTTATTTTCTTTTAATGTTCGAATAATCGACGAATGGCTAATATCGAACATTGCGGCGGCTTGTCGACTAGAAATATGTGGGTTTTCCTCAAACTTAAGCATAATATCCAATTTAGTATCATTATTTATTGAATTGGCAGCTGCTTTTTTTATCTGCCTCACATGTCCAAGCTCGCGAAACTGCTTTTCTATTTTACTAATTGTCCAGTGGGATATATGCGGCAAATTTGGAAATTTTTCATGAAATAAGCAACTTCCACTTGTGTTCGTGTGTTATCTCCATAACCAATCATTTGTAGAATTGTTATTTTATGCATTTCTGTTAAATGAACCATTTTTCTGATATTAGGTATTATGCAGTTAACGAAATTCAAAAGACTATGACACTGACGCTGACAACTACTGTCTTGCAAAGAGAAAGGCCAGGCATTTTACACAAAAGTAAACAACACTTAAAAGTAAACAAAACTGGCTCTTTTTGTTCCATATCAATAAAAAGGAACGCTAAAATGGTTTTTGCTTACATTCTTAATATGAAGACCTAAATGGTAAATAAGTATTGAGTGTGTTGTAGCGAATTTTTGTAATCAAATAAATAGTTCAGTAACCAGAGCCACTTTCATGAATAATAATAAATTCGAAATAAATAAAATAAAAATAAATTTGAAAACACTTAATATTGCCGAAATAGTTGAAGATAGGTATAGGACATTGAACATAAAATATTAGAATCTCCTAAAGAATCCAAAAATTAAATAATATGTGTTGCATTTGAAATAAGAAAGTTGGCATTGACCACTGTTACAGGACACACCCTGTATAAAAAGTTTTTATTGGAGAAAATGAGCAACTAAAAATACCAATCGACGGGTCCAAGCGTTTTTCCGAACACGCCCCCATTTATTTATTATCGAATTTATTCCATTTGGCTGATACACACTATATATATATATATATATATATATATATATATATATATATATATATATATATATATATATATATATATATATATATATATATATATATATATATATATATATATATATAGAAATTATACATATAGTATTTCTTCAAATATTGATTATATGCTGCTTAAGAAGCGTAGTTGATATTTTAGATAACAGTTTATATTTTTGCTGAAATATTTATCCTTTTTTTGTAATAATTGAAAATATTTATTTCCAATTTTACTAGTTGATTCCTACATAATACTTTGTGTAAAATATTGAGATAAATTTATATATGTAGTTTTTTAGTAATCATTTTTATAATATTTTACTAGTCCGCCATTTTATTTTGCCTAACTGGATTTTTACTACAATGTTACCAGGTCATTCCCAAAAAGTATTGTTCATAGTAAGAGTTACCATGTGTTTTATCTTAATTATTGTAATTTTTACTAATAATATTTTTTAGTTTTGCGTATTATTTAATTAATCTTGATCTATGTTTTTTCCTTTTTTTGGTATACTTGGGAGCTACGTTTCTTAATACAAATCAACGTAATATGTTCAATCACCAGGTATAGCATAATGCATTGTAATAAAATATTGGTAGAAAATATACTATTACGATTCAAAAATTCGACAAAAACAAAAATATTGATTAAAAGGCTCTAATTTCAAACTATAATATTATTTTCCACTAAACTTTTGTTGCATTTAAAAAAAAAGAGTACTCTTAGCTATTTTTCATATTTTTAGTTATAACTCGGCCTGTGTAATATTAATCCGAGGAAAATTTTGTATTTCTCAGTTTTTGACCAAAGGGGGTATGTTCCCAAAATGCCATTCAATTCAAAATGTTTTGACCCATTTGTCTCATCGTAACATCTATCCTGGGACACACTATATATATTCCCTCAGTTATTTTTTTGATGTATTTTTGTTAAATAAAGTTATTTAGATGCACTTAAAAGAAGAAGTATGAAAAACCCAACACTGAGAAATAACAAAAAAGTCAGCACTGTTGTATAGCTACCTAGTATCAGCGACAAATTAAAAAAAAAAACACTTATTCATATTTTGTTTTCTAAGTCTGGGTCTGGACCTTTCGGCTTTGAAGAAATTTATTTTAATTTCATTTTTTTAACAATTTATTGAAAGATGAAATAATCCCAACATAAGATATGCCCCCCCTTTCACCATCCCTCCTATATGCGTCCCTGCAAAAACGATTTTTTTAATATTTCCTGGCTTAAGAACAAACACGACACTAATATGTCTAAATAGACCGTAAGTGGTGGAGGTCTTAAGACTGCAGGCAGTCCGTAAACATTACATACATTACACACCAGGAGGGCTTGGTTGCTGTCTCATGTTACTATTGAGAAAATATAAAAATGATGACTGGGTAACTTACACTGTATCTCAATTCTTCTCGACACGCGATGGTTTGTAATTAGGTATTTGCTTATGTTTCAAACGAAACGAAATACACATAAAATCGTAGGGAGGAGTCACCAGATAAATATTATAATCTTAGAAAGCCGTATAACAGACCCAGTACCAAATATTTCAGGTATGAAAACACAGGTTCGCGGTAAAATTTAAAGGAATAACGAAATTATTGCTCATTTGTCGTGACGTCACTCCGCGTATAAATACGGGTCATTTAAATATCGATTCTGTCTGATTCGATTGTGTTGCTGAAAGTTTCTACGTAAACATTATTTTGCGAGTATTTTGTTTTGTTCTGCGTGGCGAAATAAAGGAGTTTTTGATTCGGTTATGGCTAGCGAAGGTTTGTCAAGGATTCCACAAACAATTTACCCTTTTTATGGTGATGGATTACATCAAAAATGACGAACGTTTTATTTCAGCAGAAATTAGAGGTGCGAAAGCAGCAATATTTGAGATTTAGGCCAACGTCAGCATTGTTATGAATAAAATATAAACAAAGGCGAATCTATATCGTGCTGGTTGGGAAAATATTTGAGGTTATAATCGTAGCACCCTGTTTTCATAATAATAACGTTATTTATTTATTGTGTTATTTACCACCCATCAGTTTAAAACGTACATGATTTTCTATGTCTTCTTCCAACTAACTAAGAAAAAATATAATTGTATCCTGTAATGTAATTGTATTGTAATCCTCTCGAGGCACACATACACAAAATTTTTTTTGGTGTACGTAGATATGTGTTCGTGCAACGGGGCACAAAACACTATTTATTCTGTGATTCATACATATTTAGTCATTCAAAAACATGCGAATGCTTCTACTACAACTCTCGCTTACAAATATTTTCTTCTAGCGACGTACAGGGTGTCCCCTTATTCGTTGTTTTTATAGGGTATCTCTCTTATTAGTAAAGATAGAGGTTTGCGGTGTTCGCGACATGGTGCTACTTTTTTGTGAAACGAAAGATGACCTAAACAAAATTTTCATAGCCCCCTTCGGTTTTGAGATACAGTGTAAAATTGAAAATATTGCATTTTTGGGCCCCCCTCGTATTATGGTTGTTGTTTAACTTATCGAAAAGGTAAAAACTGGCTCTGATACAGTTTTTCACCTAGAATCCAGAGGCTTAGTCAGATTTTGTATGTGAGCTGTCGTTATAACTTATAATTTTTTAAATGGGATACCCCGTATATTCTTATTTTATATTATTCAGTTCACAATAAGCTTCTCGAAAATATATAATAGTATATACTTTTCTATGCGAATCGCCAAGTAATTTGCATTTTTTTAGAGATAGACTCAGTTTTTGGTAGTAGGCTGGAATTACCTAAACAAAACAAAAGAAACTTATTGTCATGTTAAATAAATTACTTGTCAAAAACCTCTGGTTCGTTGATTTTGAACCTTCTTCAAGGCAACAGGCTAAAATTATAACAATGTAAGATAAATAATGCTATGATAGTTATTACAAATCTACTTATAACATTATAATTATTGAATTATTAAATTGCTAAAATTTGAACATGTCTTGTAAAATAGTTAAAAGGATATTCAAGGTAATAATTTATTGTGGAGTTTTTATAAGAATTCTTGTTACTATAAATAAAATATACCTGAAAAATTAATTTGTTTTGTAAGCAATCCCAGCCTACTACCAAAAACTGAGTTTATCTCATGCAAATTACTGGGCGATTCGAATAGAAAAGTATAAGTTAAACAACTACCGAAATACGAGGGGGGCCAAAAATGCAATATTTTCAATTTCACACTGTATCTTAAAAACGTATCAAAATTCTGTTTGGGTCATCTTTCGTTTCAAAAAAAAGTAGCACGATGTCTCGGAAACCGGAACCCTCTATCTTCACTAATAAGAGAGATACCCCATAAAAACAACGAAAACGGGACACCCTGTACAGTGATCAGTTAAGGGTAGCGAGCGGCCATATCTCATAAGATATTGGTCGTATAGATTTGAGAAAAAAAAATCATAATAAAAGTCGCCAAGAGAAATTGCTGAAAATTATTTTCGAGTTTGTCAAACGTCGGCTAGAGGGCGTAACAACCAACACCAAGTAGAAAAATGGGGTTTTTATAGAATTTTGCCTAATGAAAATATATCGATGATATCATTTTCATATTTAGTTTAGTTTTGTTCTATATATCAAAATAAAGCGGTGGGGGAAGTTCAATTGTTTTTTCAAACAAACCAAGGGGATTTTATCAAATTTAGGCTCATATGAAAGAGCATAATTTGCACTACAAAACGCTTATTTGGTTTTGAATTTTTGACTTTTGCTGGCGTCGCTAGATGGCGTTAACTGAATTATTAGCATATTTTTTAGTTTTTTTCAAAAAAAAAACAAATGTAATGGTATATTCATTTTTACATATTTTAAAAGGGGATAAATTTCTCTATAATTTAATAAAAATAATTTATCATCCACCTTTTTTTGAACCGTTGATATTAACCAAAATATTATTTTATTTTATTAAAAAATGGCACGCCACTGCTTTTTGTCAAAATAAAAATCATTTTCGTAATCACTTATTAGTTGCTAACAAAAAGAACCTCTTGACTTTTTTTCGTTAGACGAACGGTTTTGGATTGAAAAAATAAGATGTTTAACAATGAAAAATCTTAATAAAACTGTCCAATAACAGCAGGAGCAATAACACTAAAAACAAGAACATGGAACTTTAAAAATAAACGTTAAAAATAAATTAATAGTTTTGTCGTAAATGTTCAAAATGTTGTCCATTATTTTGAATGCACTGGTCCAATCTCTTCTGGGTGGAGTTGACAGCTGTCTCAATTTCCGCTCTTGGTATAATATTTATGCCGTTTTGAATTCGGACTATCATGTCTTCTCGAGTAGTTGGTCGAGTTTTATACACCAAATCCTTTATTCGGCCCTACAGATAAAAATCAAGGCAGGTTAAATCGGGGGACCGTGGTGGCCAGAAAAATAGACTGCCTCTACCAATCCAACGGTTAGGAAAATGCCTGTTCAAAAAATCTTGCACATTTCGTGAATAATGTGCCGGGCATCCGTCTTGTTGAAACCATGTTTCTTCTTACTTGTAAAGGCACATTTTCCCTGTAAATCGTTAAATAAAAAGATAAATACATGTCACGTAACCATTAAAGTGTGGATTAATAACACCGCACCAGACGTTGACGTTCCATCGACCCTGCTGATAATCTTCACGTAACCAGTAATGCACGTTATGAAGATTTACCCTGCCATTACTGCAAAACGATGCTTCGTCTGTCCACAATATTTGTGACAAAATATGATGGTTTTCCCTAATGAAGTCTCTAAGCCAGTAGCAATAATCGAGCCTACGTTCAAAGTCAGTGTCATTTAGAGCTTGATGAATCACGATGTGATATGGATGCATTTTAAAATCCATTAATCTTTTTTGCACTGAGCCATAGGATATTCCTAAATCTCTGGAGATCTCTCTTATGCTTAAATAGCGGTCTGCATGAATATAAGCCAACACATTTGTAATGTTATCTTCTCTTCTTACTCTACGATTTCTTCTCAAAGTTGGAGTTGGTTGCACTTGGCCATGTTGCCTTAAATGTAAGGCTAAACGATGAAAAACCTTTCTCCAATGGTGTCTTCGGAGGGGATAACGCAGTGCATACTGCCTAGAAGCAATCGCCGCATTTTCAAAACATTGAAAATAAATTCTCAACATATCAAAGGCTTCTTCATTCGTAAAAGGCATGATTTGTTGTAAAAATACTTTTTACATAACATTAAATTAGATGCCAATAGCAGGAACTATCAAAATGAATATAAACGTGATTGACAATTTGGTGTTTTGTTTCTTAACGTAGATCATGGCCTGCTTCGCTTAAATGCGATGTTAGTTAAGTTTGATTTTTAATTTAATTTATGAAATAATAATAATTATTAATAATAAATTATGAACTAAAGCATTCTCTCGCTAATTAAATGATTATTAATGATAAAAATAATAGGTAATAATTTTATTATTTTGAGATGTAATATTTAAAAATAATTTTGAACTTTATAGTTATCATTGTTAAACATCTTATTTTTTCAATCCAAAACAGTTCGTCTAACGAAAAAAAGTCAAGAGGTTCTTTTTGTTAGCAACTAATAAATGATTACGAAAATGATTTTTATTTTGACAAAAAGCAGTGGCGTGCCATTTTTTAATAAAATAAAATTTTGGTCAATATCAACGGTTCAAAAAAAAGATGATAAATTATTTTCATTAAATTATAGAGAAATTTATCCCCTTTTAAAATATGTAAAAATGAATATACCATTACATTTGTTTTTTTTTGAAAAAAAATAAAAAATATGCTACTAATTCAGTTAACGCCATCTAGCGACGCCAGCAAAAGTCAACAATTCAAAAACAAATAAGCGTTTTATAGTGCAAATTATGCTCTTCATATGAGCCTAAGTTTGCTAAAATCGGTCAAAAGAAACGGGAGACGTCTTGGTTTGTTTGAAAAAACAATTGAACTTCCCCCACCGCTTTATTTTGATATATAGAACAAAACATTTTAGACAAAAAGTGTAGGGAAATGGTCACTAAATATGAAAATGATATCATCGATATATTTTCATTAGGCAAAATTCTATAAAAACCCCATTTTTCTACTTGGTGTTGGTTGTTACGCCCTCTAGCGGACGTTTGACAAACTCGAAAATAATTTTCAGCAATTTCTCTTGGCGACTTTTATTACGATTTTTTTTTCTCAAATCTATACGACCAATATCTTATGAGATATGGCCGCTCGCTACCCTTAACTGATCACCCTGTACATAAAAATGTAATGAAATTTAAACTCCCTTAAAAGGCCCTAATATCCTAGAAACAAGAATGACGTTACAATGTTTATATGCGGTGTGACGTCAGACAGTCATAATCTTGGGAAAACCCGTTTAGGCGCCAATTTCTGGCATTTGACTTTTTGGTAGATACATATTCTTTTTTATATTTCTGGAATTTATTGTAAGATTTATAAACATATAAGCTTTCATTTTACCGCTTTTCTAAAAAACGTGAATATACCCAATTCTTTGTATTTGTTCCTATAAAAATTAATATAATGTTATATGAAACGCAGTAACTAGTATAGATACTTTTGAAATGGCACATGAATTCCTTGTTTACAGTTGAATTCAGTTGTATTCTATATACATAATTTCTCCAATCTATTGCAAAAACTTATAATTTACTACTACAACAAAGTCTATTTTGAATCTTTTGGGACACATTTAAAATAAAATTATCGTAACTTGTCAATCAACCACACACCAAGAAGTAATGAAAACCAAATCGAAATATCCCATCATCAGGCTACGGAGAAAAGATCCGTTTCTGTTCGCGTCCCTTGTCTCCTCGACATGACAGACAGGCTCGTAAATACACAGCGCGAGAGCCCCGTTTGTTTGCCCAGCACTCGAATTCCTGTGACAATACAGTAGCTATAGCGAACGGAGAGCCCCCTCTCCCCGTGCTTTAAGCATTTGGTAAATACAAGGAATGCGTAATTACTTAACCGTAATGACTTTCCATTGTACGCCGTGTGTATTAAACAAACTTTGGATTTGGATTGAGATTAAATTGTTGCTGGTATTATAATTTCGGGAAAGTAGGAGCCATATTGACAATTTCTATGCTTTTTAGTAGTATATTGCGTTGAAGTTACAGGTGTGCAAGCTCTATATACAATCATGCAAACGATCTAGATAAAACAATTAGGGAAAAATATCACATAATTTGTTTCTTATCTTACCACTCACGGATTCTCGCTAAGATTGTAATAGATATTTACGATACAAGTGGGATAAAAGCGTTATTGTTATAATTGTTAATAGCGATGTAACTCATGAATATCGTACAAAATTTTATCTACGATCGTTTAAAATCTTATTCGAGTTATATCATAATTTATATTTTCGTGAAAACCAGAGCCGTATCTAGGTCAAAATTTCGGGGGGGCTAGATAAAAAAAATTGGGAGCTTAAAAAACAACACTATTATCCCCAAATGAGTTTTATTGGTCATGCCAATAAAAAGGTTAAACAGATTTATGTAATAAAAAGTAAAAATAAACAGGTTAAATTTCTTTTAGACCAAAATTTAACAAAAACAATTATCTAATAGTAATAACTAAATAAAAATAAATAACTAAAAAATAGTTTAAATTTAAACAGATTTAACGTCAATGTATAAGACAGGAACTGTAATAATGACTGAAAAAAC
Source organism: Kuschelorhynchus macadamiae (assembly GCA_030620095.1). NCBI lineage: Eukaryota > Metazoa > Arthropoda > Insecta > Coleoptera > Curculionidae > Kuschelorhynchus > Kuschelorhynchus macadamiae. Next base: position 203,429 of record JAUTXW010001763.1, read on the forward strand.
GGGTTAAACTCAAAACACATTTTACGCCATAAATTTTAAAAATGAAATTATAATAATAGTTGAACATTTCTATGCTTTTCTCTTGCAAAACGATTTTGCACATCTGCGGTAACAATTTTTATATTTCTGTGCACGCTTAAAAGTACAAGACTTTTAATCTTTCTTGACCAGTTGAATTCCGCAGATATTCTTTTAATCGTCTTAACGTTGAAAACGATCTTTTAGACGAAGCTGTGGATACTGGTAATGTAGCAAGAATTTTTAAAAGTTTATTCGAAAACAGCGATCTAATACATGCTGATAATTCAGCTATTCTAGGCATTTTGATGCAAGCATCATTGATGATAACTATGCGATAGGTGCCGTTTTTATAGATTTAAAACGAGCTTTCGAAACTATAGACAGACAGAGACTAATAAGAAAATTTAAAAAATATGGTATAGTGGGTAAGGCACTAGACTGGTTAGCGGATTATTTGCAGAGTAGAAGACAGGTAACAAAAGTTAATAGTGAGGTGTCGGAGGAGTTATTAAATAGTAATGGCGTACCCCAAGGCAGTGTTCTTGGTCCCTTGCTATTTATTCTTTATATAAATGATATTGGTACAGTGATTAAAAGTTGTTCAATACATTTGTTTGCTGATGATACGTTAATATATTTTTTTTCAAAAGACTTAAATCACTTAATAGAAGTAATTAATATAGAATTGAATCAGCTAGAAATATGGTTAGGTCAAAATTCACTTAAGCTTAATACACAGAAAACCAAATTTATGCTAATAGGTAACAATAAGATACAAAAAGACTTTCAGCAGGAAAATTTAAAAGTTGAAATAGATTCTTGTGAGATTGAGGTGGTAGAGAGGATAAAGTATTTTAGCTTTGTAATTGACTGTTACCATAATTTTAAAGATCATATTTTGTACATAATTGAAAAAATGGCAAACAATATTAATTTTCTATCAAGAATTTCTACATCTCTGTCTCAATGGGCAAAAATTACTGTTTATAATACCTTGGTCTTACCTCATCTAGTGTTCAGTTCATCAGTTCTTTTTTTAGCAAACAAGAATGAGATCAGTAGGCTTCAAAAATTACAAAATAGAGCTATGCGTATAATATTACAAGAAAAAAGGGACACACCTATAAAGCAAATGTTAGGAAAGTTAAATTGGCTCCTTGTTGAAAAGTTTTTGAAATATCAGACCATGGTACTTGTATACAAAATTAAAAATAGAATGACGCCTGAATATTTAACGGAACGATTATTCACTAACGAAATGATTCATTCATATCCAACCAGACATAAAGAAAACTTTTATATCACTAAAAAAAAAAACAAAAAAAGGTCTGAAAACTCCCTTTACCATAAAGGTTTACTTGGTTTTAATTCCCTATCTGTAGATAGAAATATAAGTAGCGTAAAAACATTTAAACACAGGTTAAAGGAGCATTTGAAGGGAGAGTAATACATGAAGCAAAATAAAATAGTTAATTTTAATGAGATGTAATATTTAGCATTGTTTTCTTTTGAATAGGTTTGTAGGATATACATGTTTTTAAACTTTGATGTATTTATAATGTTGACTATATATTGTAATTTTACAGATTTTGTTTGTTTTTAAAAGAGTGTACTGTTCTGTTTTAATAAGTTTTATTCTATTGAATCGATGTATCGTTATTTTAATTTTAATTTTTATATTTGACATATTTAATAATTTTGTTTACATTTAATTTAATGGATATGCCTTACAATTGTTTGTTTATACATACTTGTATTATTAGCCAGGTGCTAAATAAAGAATTATTTTTATCATTATCCACCGACTTTATAGGCATTTCTGATTTTTTATAAATATTGTTAAATTCGTGATCGATATTAAGTCTCATTTTTTTGTTTAGTATTACCACTTTTTTATCGTGCAGCGGAAAGTAATTGCATTTATGCATCTAACAAGTTGCATTTTCAGAAGTGCATTTTTTTGAAATGATTAATAACTTGGTAAATAATGAAAAACATTTTGTAGCGTATTTAGCGTATAATACTTCTCAAAATAAGGAAAAAGTGTTACATAAACCCCGTTCGACAAATGCATTATTCGCGAGATACGGGGTGTTATATATTAATCGTTATTCGCCCTATATCTCGGAACGAAAGGTTTTCCACTTCTTTGCTCATATAAAACTGTTTTTTATTTTGAGATGTACTATACGCTAAATATATTAGAAAACTAATTTGGGGTAACCTGTTTTCCCCGTGTATTTCAAATGGGAGTTGGGCAAAGTTTAACGCCCTGTATATTAAAGACTAAGTAAATCTAGAAATATTTCCAACGTCATATTCCTATTCAGCGACCCCAAAAACCTCCGAGTAATAAAATTTGAAACATTTTATTCATTATTTATCAAGATATTACTCACTTCAACATGCATTCTCTAAAAGCATTTTTTTTCAATGCACAAGTGCAATTACATTCCGCTGCACAATAAAAAGAGGTAACAAATTTTAAAAATGCCTTCCAGAACTGAATGCAAAAAACCAATCTCAATCCGCCTTACTGCGGAAATTTCCAAAGTGGAATGCTATAATTCCTCGACTAAAAAGTGGAACTTCAAAAGCAGTATGCGAATATAACCCTAATATGACTGAAATTAATATCCAAATTTACTTCCGTCAGATAAAATAAACTGCTAAAACTTTGATTACTCACGGCGAGCCGCATCAGATCATCATTATGAACAATGTTAGGTATGCCAAATTCTAGACAAATTTTAGCTAAACGAGAATTGACAGAAAAATTTCACGATTCCATGCAAGAAAAGCCGTAGGAAATAATAATGAGGGCAACTGTAAATTTTATTAAAGTCACTTTGTGTCCTTTGGCTATTGCAGTAGCGATTTAATCACCAGTATCTGTTTACACGTTACACAAATATGATTATTACTTAGTATCTAATAGTCAGCCACTATTAATTATTTCTAAGTTAACTATACAGCAATACACAATACATCTATACAGGCGCGTATACAAGGGGGGATAATAGGGGTAATTAGCCCCCCATACGAATCGATGACAAAATTATTTAAAATCCACAATTCACTTCCGCGGATTCTGAACGTTGAAGTTCATGTAATATTATATTGTACAAAGAAGGGTATAAGACTTGTGTGCTATATGAAAAGTGCCTTTTCTTTTTGGTCGTCACTTCCGTTTCATATAGGAAAAACTCTCCCATAGCTCCAGGCTGTATACTCCCCTGCACCTATATATTTAATAGAGATCTTAATTAGTCACTTGCCTCGAATTTCCTTAAAGTGAATCTATTCAGTTAACAGACCGGGGAATCCCCTACTCACTGAAAGAGCAGCGCGGCATTGCACAATTGCGCGGCGCTAGAAGTGATCTAGCCCGTTTTCCTGTCTGACCAACGTTACCGGTTTTTTTTTTATTTTAGTATTATTTTTTATAATTTTGTTTAATTTCGGGGGGGGGGGAGTTAAACCCCCCACCCCCCCTAAATACGGCTTTGGTGAAAACATAACCTATAAAATATTTAAAAACAAATTACCTCTGTTACCTGTACTTACTATACCATAGCAATAGTTTTTGTTAGAAAACATTAGAAAATAATGCTGTCAAACAATTTGTAATTTGTCACAAAGTTCGGAACGAGTTTTATACATGTTCAATATGAGCGATTCAGATCTTCCATCCAAAATTGAAGAAGTGGCTACCGGCATAATTTCGAGTCTTCTTCCAGAAAAATCACGGGCAAAATATGAGTTGGCCTACGCCCGGTATCAGAAATTTTTTGTATGTGGAAGGGGAAGAATATTTTTTTACGACTTACCTAAATTTTGTATACTAAATCAATTCTCCTATCCTTCATAGCAGCAAATTTGTTTATAACATCCTCATAAAATGGATGAGTTGCCCTAATCTCATCCAGACATTCCTTTTGAATTGAAATATTGCCTAGAGAAGTCTTTTTTGAGATATTGTAATTCTTAAATAAGTTTTTACACGTTTGAGGCAAGAAAAACTTCTTTCTACTGAAGCACTTGTCGACGGTATTGTCAAAAAAAGGAAAAAGACTTTATATGCTTTGGTTAAAATATTTTTATTTTCATTAATTGTTTTCACTTGCTCTTGCAGCGATATATTCCAATTACTGTCATTGGCAAAAATAAGACCAAGTTCATTTTTAAGTCGTTGACTTTTTGAAAATATTTCTCCATATAAACTATATTCGGAAAATATGGCAGAATTTGCCAAACATAAAAATGTAAGTTTTTCAGAGTCTTGAAAGCTTAGTGTCATTGCCGTTAAAATATGGTCCAATATTTCAAAAAAAAGGGATCTATACTTAGCCCTAATTTCCTCAGGTAAAAGCTTAGCAAGCTCACGTTTGTAATGATTTATTTCTGTAATAGAATTTGCTTTATCAAATATGGTATTAAAAAAAATGTTCATTTCTTTTTTTACAGAGCGCCTCACGACAGCGTTTTTTTAAAGAACGCAACTTGAACAATCACATTTACTAACTTCGAATTTAAAGACCAACGAGTTTCTGTAATTGTTGGTATACGCCTCGTAGATGCAGATGTAGGAGCATACGTTCGTTTGGCTGAGTGATGAAAAAATGAGGGAATACCACTAAGGCTTGCAAAAAAATTCGATATTTAGAAATATTTTTAAACTTTGCTGCATCAGGACAAATACAGCCTGCGGCGCTTTTTCCTTTTTTTTTTGAAGGTCAGTTAGATAGCCAGACATCACACTTGCGCCATCGTAACATTGCCCTATTAATTTATGTTTATAGTCAAATTGGTCCAAAATTTGATCCAATAGAGAATATAAATTCTCCGACGTTCTATCGGAGCTGACATTATAAAATCCTAAGGATCTCTCGCCTACTGAACCTTCTGAATTAACGTATCTTAAAATTATGGAGCACTGGGAGGTTTGCGTAATATCAGTGGTGTCATCCACTTGTACAGAAAAAAACTGTGTGTTCATTATTTCATTTTTTATATGATCAATTAAATAATCAGAAATACATTCAATTAAATTCAATTAATAATTAATTATTTCGTTTTGAATAGTTTCCGAGTCGCTCCAGTAAAAACATTTTTAATTTTTTTGTGATGATCTTTTAGTTCTTGGGAACTTCTCGATATTAATAAACCTAAAAACTTTTTAAAATTCCCCCTATTTATTGACTCGCTGCTCTCATCATGGCCCCGAAAGACTAACTCTTGTTTTACAAGGTACAAAACTGTGTCAATTACCAAGCACATAAATAGTCTATTTAATCGGACGTTTTCGTTAAAATGTATTTTATATAGTTTAGCATTTCCTTTGAAAGTGTCTTCATGTTTATGTAAAGAGCTTCATATATTTAACATACCTGCAAATCCTTCCTTATTCCACACTGAATATTTATTGGAAACTAGTAAACAAGGCCAGCAAAACAATTTTTGTAATATTTGACTACTACATAATCATTTGTACGCCGAAAACCAGGATGACGATTAAAACTCTGATCTTGTTGCTTCCATCGATTAAATGGAGTTTCCAACAAAATGCAAACCACATCCTTGATCGGATTCATCAATAATGATAATTAATAAACCCGACACCAAATAAAGTTGTAACAACACTATTAATAAATATAACACAAAACAGTCAAGTAGCTAACCGGTTGCAGCGAAATCCGGGAAAATAAAAGCAAACAACCACCCCAAACTGAACGACACGTGGGTGTAGTGTACTGCGTTAGCAGTTCACCGAGAGCGTTGTATGGCGCTGGTTAACATTAATCTTCCATGCGGTCGACGTCATCACATACGCGTTGTCATGGCAACGTAGTAGGAAAATCGTAAACTGAACATAGCACCTCCAGCAAAGTCGAAACGGTTTGGGCCACTGTTATAGTTGTTATAATAAAGTTCAATTGAAAGTTTTAAAAAGACATCCCGCCAAAGGTCAAGTAAAATATTTATTTGAGATGTACAGTTTATTTTTTACCAATAAGGTGAATAAATGAATGTAAAAACTTAAATTTTAAGAGATATATAATAAATATAGTTAGATGTTTGCTTGCTCATTTTTCCTGGTAAAGTAGCACTTCGCCTACTTCACTTGAATAACCGCCAATGGTGAAGAAAAGAACACAGTAAACTATCTCCAGTGAGAAGGAATTGTTAGCCCGTTTTAACGATCTATCCAAAATTAAAAAACCATGTGTTTGGGCATACTGTTCAATGTTGCGGAGTGTAATGTCTATTAGAAAAAACGTGGATATTAATAAATACTGGCAATTAATTGCGTTTTTAAAAAAAAAGTCGGAAGGATATAGACCTACAAAATCGAAGATATTAACGAAAAACGATATTGGGTTTTTCTGCAGGAAACTGATGATAACAAGTTTTTTATAGCCACAGTAGCAGTTATTATTGGACTAGCAGGAGCAAGTAGAAGAGAAAAGCTGAGGAACTTACTCTTGAAAAATGGAGAGTTTTCTGTAACATCCGGAGACGTTGAAGGTTTAGATATAGTGGAAATTGTCCGAAATTACATCAAGTTACGCCCTAAACACGTTGATCATGGTCCTTTCTTCGTGTGCTATAAGAATAGTAAATGTACAAAACAGCCAGTGGGAATAAACACTTTTAGAGGTATGCCTAAGACTACTGCTTTTTTTTTAAATTATCCAATCCAGAACAATATTCCGGCCACTGCTTTAGAAGGTCTTCTACATCACTATTAGCTAACACCGGAGTAGATATTTTGACCGTAAAGAGGCACGGGAGATGGCGGTCAAATACAGTTGCAGAAGGATACATTGAGGCTTTGGAAGAAAACAAAAAGAAGACTGCTTTGAGTATACACGGAAATAAGGAAAATGAGCAACTAGTAATTGATGAGAACTTTTATTGTTTAAATGGAATACCCTATTTTTTATGCATTTTCGAATTCTGCTTAATTTCTCGATATTTTTCATTGGAAGCCAGTTTTTCTAAGGTTAACTGTCTATGAGAAAATCATGGTTTAATGTGGATATTTGAATGTATCACCTATTAAAGTACCTGCACACGAAAGCCTACTTGATATGTCTTACCTACTCAATGTCAGTTTGATTTACATTGATTTACACAGCTAGACCATTTAACCTTTGATTTAATTGAAACCCAAAGAACTAAAATGTTAATGATACTGGGTCATGGCGACAGAATGAGAATCCAACAATATGTTTGTAACATTTTTAATGACAAATATCCTAATAGAAATCCACTACTGTAAGTAAAGTTCCAAAAAAAAAATCGTGAAACTGGAAACGTAAACGATGCTGTACACTCTGACAGACCAAAAAACGCAACAGATGGTGACAAGGTTGTAGACGTTTTAGTGAGTTTAGAGGAAAATCCCCATCTATCTGCCAAAGCACGAGGAAAAGAAAACAACATTTTGCATATGTCCGCAGATCGCCTTCTAAAAACCGACAAACATCATCCGCACAAAATAACCCTGCTGCAATGCAGGGTTATATATGATGACTACGATAAGCGATTGGAATTTTGCGAGACCTTAATGGAGTGCTGCAACGCCAATCCCAAGTTTGTTCACCAAATAGCTTTCTCTGACGAATCGACATGTTTTTTAAATGGAAAAGTTAATAGGCACAGTTGTCGATATTGGGCCAATATCCTCGAAAATTAAATGTTTGGGCCGGTATAGTAGGTCAAAAAATATTCGACGAAGGCTACAATTGAGTGGCCAGCTGGGTCCCCAGATTTGCCGCCCCTCGAATACTTTTTGTGGGGCCACCATAGCAATGTGGTTTTCAAAACTAAGCCAAATGACCTCGATGATTTAAAGCTAAAAATAGAAAAAGAATACGGATGGATCAAGGAAACTGATAACCTTCTGAATGTTTTTCCACAGTATTTTATATGAAAGTGCAACTAAGTATTTTAAATCAACCTAAGAGCCATGAATTGACTTTGACATTTTAACTTGTTAAAAACTATTTGAAGTAATAATTTAAGGATACGATGTATCAGACGAAACAAAATAGAGAGATCTGTTTCCCTTAGTAGAACATATTGGCACTTAAGAAAAAGTTATTAATTCTAAAGAATAGCAATGGCGTCCAATTTTTTCCGAGAAAAATATCTCACTATATGTTCTCACCCACGCCACTGGCCAAACTATTAGAAATAATTTTATTCCCAAAGATGTCCCTTTATGTCATGAGAACGCATATCAAATTTTAATTTGATATCTAAAATCGTTTCCGAAATATGTAATAAAAACGGTTTTTATAAATTTTCTTTTACACCCTGTATCTCGGAAACTAAGCATTTGTGGACCTATAAATATTTAATCTTTTTGAATTTGTTTTGACATCCCAAATACATCCTTAGAATATTTCCCTTTCTTTCCGAAACAAAACACCCTGCATGTTCGTAGTCAGTATGTAGTCATAGTCTACAGGATTTCCGGGAGATATTTAATTTTGCCACGTGATTCCATTGGTCTTGTACTTCTCGTAAGGTATCCCCTCTGTTAGTTCTGTAAATTTTGACTAGAATACGACGTTCTTTTCTATTAGTGAATCTACAAGGTCGGCCTAGAGTTTTACCACATACATTGATACTAGCGGGCTCTCCATATTTTTTAATAATATCCCCGACTGTTGATTTTGCAATATTTAAATCATTTGAAATTTTTTGCATTGATTTTACCTCTCCATTACAGAGATATTATAATTTCTCGCAATTTTTTATTCGTTTAAGACACCACGAGCCATTTTCTTATGAGTTTATAGGAAAACATGGCGGATAAAACTTAAGCTGACAGCTGTTGACTGTTGTTGTTGTTGTTAAGGCCGTTTTACATGCTGCAATTCTTTCTTGCAAGTTGCATATTCTAGTCTTGAACAAAAGCATGCGCAGTGGCAAGACATTTGTATCTTTTGTCAAACTGCGCATGCCTTTGTTCAAGACTAATGCATATTGCAAAGAAGAATTGCAGCATGTAAAGCGGCCTTAATAGTTTGCCGCTTCACTTATAAAGTGCACCAGCTAAGCGGTACGGAAAATTAATCGAAGATTTAGTAAATTTCGCACTGGTCCACTTGTAATTGGGATGTGCCTAGAGTCTTCATGCACTTGCCGCTAGAAGGTTCTAGCTATTTCCAGTGGCGCCTATACAATTCGAGCATTTGTTTTCATTTCTATATGAATGCGTTGCGTTGAATTTGAATTATTATTTAGAAGTAACGATGGCGAGCAAAAGAGGAAAAACAATTCGAAGCGGTGCACGTAAAGTTATTGCGAGCGTTATAGAGGCCTGTACTAGAGAAGCTGAAAATAATAGTTTGACTATTCCGATTCAAAATCGAACAGAACGCGCTGCGTTTTACACTGGTGTTGCGATAAGTAGTGTAAGAAAAAGTCAAAGAGAACATAATGATCGCTCATGTTCTACTTCACCTTTAAAATCTCCTGGTAAAAAAGACCCCGATTATCATACAAAGATAAAATTGACGATGGTGATTTTCAAGTAATTCGACGAACAATAAAGGATTTTTATATAAACTTGAAGAAGGTTCCGACTTGCAAACCCCTACTTCGTGCTGTAAAGAACAAAATAGATTTTCCGTACGGGTATAAAACCTTAAATCGGCTTTTACGATCAAATGGTTTTGTTTGGCGAAAGGACCAAAATAAACGAAAATTGCTCATTGAGAGACCAAATATTTTTCACTGGCGGGTGAAATATCTATCAACTGTAAGGCAATATAGGCAAGAATGACGCAATATTGTGTATCTAGACGAAACCTGGGTGACAGTGAACAAATGCTGGCAAATTAAAAGTGTTACAGGTGTTGTTCAGGGAATCCGCTCTAGTAGTCGCTTTATTATAGTTCATGCCGGTTCAGAAGCCGGATTTGTTCCAGGTGCTGCTTTAGTTTTTCGCTCGGGACTGACAACCGGAGACTATCATTGACAGATAAATAGAGACAATTTTGAAAAGTGGTTGCTCGAGAAGCTTCTACCTAACATTCCTCCCAAATCAGTCGTGGTAATGGATAATGCGTCTTATTCTCACGTAGAAGATAAAGTGCCAACTAAATACTCTACAAAAGCTCATATGATATCGTGGCTTAAATCGAACAATCTTGTATGTGATCCAGCATGGAGAAAATATCAATTATATGAAGTAATATCAGCCAACAAGCCTAGAGAAAAAAGTATGAAATTGACGGTCTTTTACGTAACCTTTAAGGCTGCCTCCATACATGTGCGACCTCAACCCTATTGAACTTGCATGGGCATAAAATAACATTAGAAGCGATTGACTCAATATCGGCTAAAAATTGGAAAACGTATGTTAAACATGTTCGTTCTATTGAAGATAAATACTGGGAAGTAGATGGCAAAATTGAAACGGTTATTGATGATTTAGTTATCACACTGGGATCTTCAAGTAATGACGACGAAACCTCATCATTTTCAGAGGAAGGCAACTATTTAGAAGGAATCGAACCATTAGAATCATAGCCATCAACCTCAAGAATGGCTTAGTTGTTTTTCATATATTTTGTAAAATTGTTCATAAAGTAGCTGCCAATAAACTGCTTCAAAATAATTAATTTTCTGTTCAATACCGGGTGTCAAAAAATATCTGATATAGCAATTTATATTTGAAAAACTACAGAACTCATATTTTTCCAAAATTAACACATCAATGTAGTTATAGTAGGGGAGCCAGCACTGATTCCAGTGAACAAGATTTATCAAAATTTTAACTTATGCAGTTCGACTTTGGGCTATTCGGGAATGCCAAAAGTGACCGTTTGTCTCCATCTATCATATTACTTTGTACAGGGGGCGTCATTGTGAAGTACTATACAGGGCGTTTCCTAATTGCGTGCTAATGTTAAAGGGGGGGGTGATTCTTGGACCTTTTTAAGAAAAAAATTTAATATGAACCTAAAAGTCTTAACTTTGGAGATACAGGGTTTTAAAAAACATTTTTTTAAATCCTAATTCTGATGCTATTATAGATAAATAACTGTGTGAAATTTGATACACGTCTTTTATGCATAAAAGGGCATTTTTTATTAACAATCGATTTTTGAAATTTCTACCAGTGGCGGGGATATGTAATTAACCTGGGTAAATCCGTATGCTCCTTAATGCATAGAAGACGTGTATCAAATTTCATGCAGTTATCTACAATAGCATCAGAATTGGGATGAAAAAAAATGTTTTGTTTTTAAACTTTACCATCCTGTATCTCAAAAGTTAAGACTTTTAGAACATAAAAACATCCCCTTTAACATCAGCACGCAATTAGGAAACGCCCTGTATATTACTTCAGAATGACAGCCCCTGTATAAAATAATATGACAAACGGAGACAGACGGCCACTTTTGGCCTCCGGTATGCTCGGGACACCACTGGTTTAAAGAGATTTCTTGGCCGACCTTCCTAAACCGATTGATTACGCCCGGTTTTCTTTCGTGTCCCGCACTTTATTTGTTATATTGTTTTGTCAGTTAGGAAGGCAAAAAAAAACAGTTTAAGTCAAACATAGATATGTTTTTTTAACATTTCGTACATCGTCTGAACATATAGTTGTTAGGGCTCGTAGTAGTAAATAATAACTACAATAAGTTTTAAAAACACCTAGAGGCATCCATATTATATTTATAAGAATGGCTGAATGGTAAGTCAACTAAATTATTCGCAAAAAAAATCGATTTCTTATGTATAGGGGTGGTTAAGACGTCTGTTTATCGAGCAAGAGATTTATTGAGCAATTTATCATCCGTTAACAGCGCATAATATGCCGTAACACGCATAAATGACATTATACACGGATATCGGTATGCAAACAGGAAACGGAAGATGATTGATGGCTGGGAAATTGCTCCTCGTCGCACGACCCTATCTTTACCTCAAGGAAATGCGGGTACAGTGTAAAAAGGTATTGAGGCTTCAAAAGAAAATAATATGCAGGTTCAGATTTACAATAATGACGTGTATATGTTATTTATTACATTGGCGTAGCCAGAAAAATTGACTGCGGGGATTGGGGCAGAAGTGTTATTATATTATTCATTGAGTGTAACGTAGCACAGATATTCAGGGGCATTTCTAGAGTATTTTGTCACTAGAGCAAAGAAAAGCAAAAAGCAACTAAAATAACATGTCGTCGTAAGTAACTCTCAATTCTTTCATCCGTCGTGTTTGTACCATATTTTTTTCATACACATGTACGTTTGAAGGAAAGGTGGGTAGCTGCCCATCTGCCCTCACTTCTGGCTATACCAGTGATGTTTAAAAAGGAGCGATATTAACCTAATATCCAAAGAATAATTACAATGCTAGTATTTTAGATTGATTTGATGAATATTTCGAAAAGTAAATTGTTTCCAAAAGTGAATTTGATGATAAGCGTAGAGTAATTTAATTATCCCAACGAAGGACCTCATTAAAATCGTAGAATGGAGAAGAGAAGAACCATAATTAAATGCTTGAAGCCAAAGATTCCTTTAGCCTAGTGTTATCATTTTTCAGGTGATCACATCAATTGCCAAGCAGCTGCGAAGAAATTGAAGAGTGTTCGCAAATATATAGGGAGAAACCTCTCCTTTAATCCTTAATATTCTTGACTTTGTCTAAAGGTAGCTTGCATCACTAGAGCATGGTCGAATCGTAGGCGATCTGTCTCTGTTTTACAGATACTGTCACGGATTTTGTTCTAAAAAATTATTACTCATTATGCCTTCCTTAGTCCACCAGGGAGATGCGAGCATCAACCCACATAAAGACCAAGGATCTCTCAAATTGTCCCTATTATGAAATGTTTTACCAGCAAAGACATTTCCCTCTTTTCCTAATCTACAACTCTTTAAATCAGGCATCAGTAAACTTTCCTTCTCTTCAATTAAAGCAGCCACTGTAAATAGTACTTAGGCCTTCGGTCTTTTTGGTCTACACATAGATAAATAAAATAGTCATGAGGTAGTTTCAATGTTATTTATTATAAGGCGAAAATAAATGTTAGGATTTATATGCACTTAAAGAGAATGTGTAATAAACAGACTATCATTTTCACAACTATTACAACATGCCATTTAACTACTAATTCTAAATTATGAATCCAAGGTGTTTTTTGGGAAATTCTGACAAGGTTTTTGTAACTCTGGCCCCCTAGTGTTCTTTACTTAAGTTAGTAATAAATAAAAAGACAAATTCAAGTTTCTAGTTTAGTACCTTAGGAATTCAAAACCGCGAAACAAAATGGCGGTTTTAAAAAATGTGTAAAAACTGCTTATTCAATTTATTTTAAATCATGCCCAAAAATCAAGTATGGCATACATAGAAACTGGTAAAATATTGGTACGAATCGAATAAAATGGCGCCCAATAAAAATGTTTAAAAAGACAGTATACTAACCCCCCGTATTTAGTAAAAAATTAGTTTGTAATTGTGACATTTGAATTATTTGTTCTATTGTTAAAAATGTCATCTTAAACCTATAACTGTCAGGTTAGGTCTGGTCTAAATTTAAACCTCTTTAGTAAATATGGGTGTAAATGACTTTGTGCGAGGCCAAGTCAAGTTATTATTTACCACTGAAATGTATATTCATTTTAGTCATGCCCGTTAAGGCAAAACATGTCACCTATTCTTAATTTATAAACCTATTTTTGACTGAGACCTAGACTTTGTGTATATTTTTCACTTTGATTATTACCAAGTCTCTTTGAGATAATATGAACAATTTCTTCAAGTTGGAAAATGCCAGTCAGGCTAAATTAGTCCATTTTCATAAAAAGAACCTAATTACACGGAAAAGCCTCCTGCTGAAAATTTTCCATTTGACACCGAAATTTGTTTCCTTTAAATGCAATGCCAAAACAAGATCATCGCAAACAGCACTAAAACTTGCCAACTTCACCTGGCTCAAAGAAGAAATAAAGGCTTATTATAGAATTCTCAATCCAGTCAATTCCAGGCTAAAGTATTTGTCTTAGTATTAACACATTTGTTGTCTTTTGTGGAGTTTACGATTTTTGATTGTGGCTTCAGGGTTAATGTTTTTTTTGACTAATACTTATCGGAGACTAAAGAATAAATAGTGAGATTAAAGCAACAACAAAGGGACACTTTAAGGATAAACAACGCTAATAAGTATCGAGGGCAAATAGGTAATCCAAGTTTTAATTTCCATAAGAGATTCTTGAATTTGACTGACTTGTCGTTCAGTCCAAGTGAAGAACAAATATTGAGCTATAATCTTAAGTACATTTTTTCAAATAATATTTCTATTAAAGACAAAGAAACTTTGGGCGTAGAGGCTGAAAACATTATTCAAACTACCGAAATTAACAACAAAATTCTAAGGGCAAAAATAACAACTTTCTTAAACTCTAATAGTGAGGTTAAAAATAAAAACAAAAATTTTAATAAAGCTAACCTTAAAAGTTTGAAAGCAAAAATAAAAGATAATGACCTTTTGATTACTAAGGCTGATAAAGGTTCCTGTCTTGTTTTAATAAAAAGCTCTGATTACATTGAAAACGTATTAGAGTTCTTAAATGCCATCGAATTTCAGTCTTGGTCAAGGGATCCCACTAATTGCTTTTTACTAAAGTGATACAGGTTTTAGATAAGACTCTTGTCACGCTTGAATATTTTAACATAACAAAAGAAAAGCTTCATCCGGTGAACTTCACTACTATTATATGGGTTGCCAAAAATGTACAAGGAGGGTACTCCAATTAGACAAGTGGTTTCTTTCATAAAATTGCCCTGTTATCAACTTTCTTCTTGGCTAAATGTTATTCTAAGAAAGGTCACTGAGTTTGAGAGTGAGTGAATTGTGGAGAGTGTCCTGCTGTGTACGTGGGAAAATCGGGTAGGAAAATTTTGACAAGGATTCAGGAAAACCTCAGCTTGATTACAAAAGATCAAAATACAGATATTTTTAATACAAAATCTGCTTTTGCGAATCATTTGTTATCCTCAAAACATCGTTTTTTCATATCTGAAAATGTAAATATAATTCACGTATTCTATAAAGGTAAGAAGTTGGATCTTTTGGAAAAGATGGAAATAACAAATGCTAAAAAGAGCCACATCCTTACCTGTGTTAATGAAATGGTTAATTTTGAGCCCCATTTGATTTTTAACAATATTTCGAAATAATATCTATATTATTCTTACTTTGTATAACCCTCAAGTCTTTCCTGCCATTTTTACTAATTCTTCTTCTTTTTATTAATGTAGCATTGTACTTTGCGACAGTTAAGTCAAGTGCGTTCTGAACAATCTCTTCTTTTTTCGTTTTGGCCTATCGCCTCTCATCAAAAATTTACATCGACGTCTCTGATTGGTCGGTCAAGCGTAGCCCTGTTTCGTACTTAATTGTTTCTTTCTTTGGTTATGTTTGTTTTAGGTACTTTGTAAAATGTGTATTGTTTATGAAAGTTATATATTATTTAATTGTATTTTCCGTTGTAATTTATATTCATTTTAGGTATAAACTTATTTTTGACTGAGTCCTAGACTTTGTGTATATTTTTTACTCTTTACTACTCCTAAGGTAAAAGGAAATATCGAGGGAAGTTCCAGGTAAAAGAAATTTACCGATTTTTATTAATTATTTAATTTTTTTTTAAATGATATGTGTAAAGTCTTAATTTTTGTTATTTGCGCTAGATGAATAGAGAGCTTCTGCTGAGTGTGCTTCAACTCGTATGTATAAGTAATTTACTAAATTAAAATTGCTACCTGTTACCTACGTTTGGCTAGTTTACTTTCACCTAAAGTTCGAGTGTTAAATATTCAATTATCAAGTTCTTATAATTAATATATATTGAATATGAATTTTAACAGTTGAAAATAAAAATACCTATATTACAAAAGTTCAATGGTTAATCACATTTGTCTTTAAAAATAATAATCCGATTTAAAATTTCAGTTTTATTTACATTTAAGTGTTGGCATGTTGATTTAAGAAAAGACGCATTTCAAACAATTTAATCCCTAAGCCCCATGGCAGTGTTTAATATTCTTTCCAAAACTCACCTGAATAGGCCTTTTGTTCCCTGTTGTTTTCGTTTGGGGTTCAACTTCCTCCGAAGCGATGGGGGCGACCGATATTATTATTTTGTGTGGTTCTCAACAAAAAGATAATATTAAATAGAGGTTTGTGTTTAATTGAAGCTATGATGAATAATTCCCTTTGTTCAGAATAAATAGGTTTTAATATTAGACAATATAAATTTGGGCCAGTTTAATGGTGTTATCAATTAGGTAGACTTTTCGAAAAAGATAACATCATATTCAATATTGAAACGAGAAAACTAAACGAGTTGACATTCTATAATGCCGATTTCTATATGACATTTACACGTAAAATAAAACTAATTAAGTGTAAGAGACCTCCTTCTAAATGTACTACTAGAACTGTGCAACAAGAATCTTTTAAGCCGCAGGAGGAAAGAATTGTAATTTTTTATTTTACAAGAATAAGAATTACAGATACCCTCAACCGAAATGGCATCATTCATCCATTGTTCCACTTTAGATGTTTTTTTTACTAGTAGAATTTTAAGAAATTACACATAATCCGGTTTGCATATAATATCGTCATTTAGTGTTAAAATCTGCAATTAATAATAATTCAAGGACGTAGCCGATGCACGCATCGGACAAGTGGCCCTTCAGAAACGTACACTACAGAATGCTAAACGGTCCAAATGGTACGAATTCGCAAATAATGTCAAATAAATAAATAATGAAGTCAATAACTCTAAGAAAAATATATCAGATCAGCAAACAAAAATTACCAACAAGAAGAAAGATTTTCAATTGAAGTAAAATAATACATTAATAATAATAAGACTACACAACTACATAAACAAAAACGAACATCAATATGGGCCAAAAAATATTACAAAATCAATCCGGTTAACTGCCTTTTTAGCTGCAAAGCCCTTAGTCTGAAAATGTCATATTCTGAGAAATGACGATTGTAATTGTGAACTAGTCGGTCAACAAATGCACTAAACCCATAATTTGTTCGGTGTACCTTTCAACAAACAGCTGTGATTGTCTCGTTCTCCTAATAGGAACTAAAAACGGGACTGATCCCATCAGCACTTCACAGTCAATCTCCCCATTGACCAATTTGAACAAAAAGACCAGAAGTGCCCTCTTTCTTCTAAATTCAAGGATTTGAAGGCCGCAAAGAAGAGCTGTAGTATTAGATGACAGACCTTGATATGGGAAATGAAATTTATGTAAGAGGTATTTTGAAAACCTATTTTGCACCTTTTCAATTCTGTCGATGTGACACTAGCATGATGGACTCCATATTGTACAACAATAATATTCTAGAACGTTACGAACCAAGGAGTTATAGAGACACCCAATTGCTTTGGTATCAGTTACGTGTCTCGTATGTCGCTTTATAAAACCCAGTAGTCTAGAACCCTTAAGTACAATGTTATCAATGTACATTAAAAGTTATTTCGTCAAAAATAACGCCTAGGTCCGTGAAAGAACTAACAATTTCAATACTTACGTTATCTATGAAGTAGATGGAGGGTATGGGATTAATACGTTTGTGAAAATTTCGAGATGTTAAGAGAGAGATAATTAGTTCTGCACCATTTGACGAGCCTTTCCATATCAGACTGCAGAGGATTGGAGTCTGAGGAAACTGGTGAAAAGAATTTTAAGTCGTCTGCATATAAAATACATGCAGAAAATTCGAAACAAGATATTATATCATTTATAAAGAGCAAAAAGAAAACTGGACCTACAAGCAAACCCTGCGGGACACCCGACGTCACAAGAATCTCCCTGGAAACTGAACCACATATGTTGATTTACTGGCGAAGATTAAATAAATACTGTTTGATGCACTCGAGATATTTTCCACAAAAACCAATTTGCTGTAATTTCCGTAACAGAAGCTAATGGCAAACACTGTCATTAAGATGTATTTAACTTTGAATGATCTGAGTCAGTCTGAGTTATTTAGGGTCATCAGTTTTAAATTGGTAATTTTGAATTTACTGGCAAGGATTCTGTCATAAAAAAATTATATGATGTTTATTTTGTAAGTTGTAACTTACAAAATATACAATAACTTAAAAGGATTTATAAACTTGATTAGATTTTTTTGTTAAATCCATCATACTTAGGTGTTTTAAAATTTGTTCTATTTCGAGAAAAATCGGGGAAAACGTAGGACTCTATCCTCCAAAGAAATAACCCAAATTTGATCAATGTGGAGTTTTGGGCTTAACAATGTATATTTGAATCGTCACGTCGGCGTGACAGGTATGGGCAATCTTTGCCTTGCTGAGGGCGTAATTTCTGAACTTATAATGTCGCGGGCCGTAGGTAAGAAATAAGTAGGTAGTAGTGAATAAAAAAGCGATACAAAATTCACCCATTTTTTTATTTATTAATTATAATAGCATAATCAAAAATATAAAAAACAAATTAACAAAAACAGACAGAAAAATCAAATGAAAATTAATGTGTGACTTGAGTTTGAAGCTGAGAAACAATATTCGGTCAATATCACTAGTACATATAGGCGCAAAGTTTTTTCTAAATTAACATCTGTAAGACGAGTACGATGCTTATTTTTAGATGACTATACAGCTGATTCAACAATTGCCCTTGTTTTTGAAGCTTCGAGTTCAGTGTCCTGTGATGTCTACCAGCAATGTCAAGTCACAAAGCCATATTGGATCACAAATTTGCGGCAATGTTTTCTCTTTCATTTTAATAAAATTAGCTGTTTTTTTTTCTAAGGTCATAAAATGTTTTTAGCATTTTATCTTACTTCGCAATAGTATGTCACATCATCGTGTTCTGAAGAGAGTTCATCCCAAAATGCTTTAAATTGGCGATGGTTAAGACAGCGGAATCTAATGAAATTGATGGTACTTACTAACACATCTGCACAAGTTTTTCTGGTGAATAATGCAATGGAGAATTATTAAATCACATTCTTGCACATTCATAGCGGTTGCTCTTTCTTTCAGAATTTCGATAAAACCTTTTCGTGAACCGACTATTAAAGGCGCACCATTTGCGCACACTCCAACTCCAACCAATTTACATCACTGCAAACCCTATTGCTCAAAAGTACTTTGAACCTCGGCAAAAACAACAGTACGTCGCGATAAGCTCACTTTCTCAAACTCTTTCTTCTTTTTTGGGCACAAAAGTTGTGCAACATCAACTAGGCACTCTTTAACAAACTCTCCCTCAGAAAATGACTTCGATGTATTTGCTATTTTGGAACTAACCATAAAACTAGCTTTAACGACATAGTCTAGATTTAATATTTGTGAATGGAACATTGGTTGCTGTTTCTCTAAATCGGTAATGGGGTTTTTAATTGTATCCTTTCTTAACTCGCCCGTGAGTAAATTGTATTGAGCGTAATGCTTGCTACTTCATATTATATTCTTTTAAAACAGAAATCAGGGGCGTGCAGTCCATGGAAGCAAAGGAAGCAATGCTTCCCCAAAAAAAAATACAAAACATCTTCTAAAATGTAATTTTTGAAATAGGAAACCATTAATTTAGTTTATATTAAAAAAGCAAAAATATTATCAAGCCCATAATAAATGCGGCCTTGACTCCGACCCAGCCACAATAGAATATCGAATATAACCTATGCGGGCCGCTAGTTTCTTTGCAGTTAAGTCATGTGTGCTTGATTTCCTGTGAATCGAGCCAGAGGTATTGAACTTTCCACCGGCTGTTTGCAATTTTTGCATTTCAGTCGTGTGCTTTAAGTGGGGGCGGAAGCTATCGTTGGAGTAGGTTCTTTGTTTGAACGGCTATCCCTGTGTTGTGTGATACGTACGTCGCATCGTGCATGGTGCGATATGGAAGACAATAATACGGACGTGGATATGCAAATACCCTCAACTTCGGTAATAACGTTGAAAATGTTGGAGAATTTAGTAAGAAGAGTGTGTGTAAATGTGTAGTGTGTTACTTAATAATAGAGCGATTTTCAACATTAAACTTCGCTGATAAGCTTCAAATAATTTCCAAATGAAGGGCAAAACCGTCTATGAAAAATTTAACCACAAAAATGAAAAGCTCTATTAGACATTTTTATCCGGAAAAACAATACGAACAATTTAAATGGCTAACAGGGTGTGAAAATACAAGAAAATTATTTTGTTGACCATGTTTACTTTTTGAAAATGAAAAAGGTCTCTGAAATAAAACTGGTTTTTCCGATTTAACCAATTTCCATAAAGCTGTAAAAAGACACATTATGTCCAAAGCGCATTTGCATTTGAATTGAACACGCCCTTAATAAACAGTTGGAAATTAACTATTTGTGTAGGCAAATATTAAGAAGACTTATCAATGTTGTTTGTTTTCTCGTACAGCACGAAGTGGGATTTAGAGGTCATGACGAAACAAGGGTTTCTTCAAATAGAGGAAATTTTCAAGATTTACATAGTTTAATGGCTAAATATGATGAAAAATCATTTAGAGCAGTCTAGCGTTTTCCGCGGAACGTCGAATCGAATCCAGAATGAATTAATTTCCGCTGTTGCAACCATTATTCTAAAAAGAATTAAGCAGGAGATTGGCGAGGCGCGCTTCATTGCTATTGTTCTGGACGAAACAGCTTATTTCACTAATTTTAGCCTATTATCTATAGTAATAGGCTATGTTAAAACAGACGGAAGTATTCAAGAGCGATTTTTAGGTTTTAAGAATGTGTCCGAAAATCGTACAGCAGATGCATTATACACCATAGTTTATAACGTTACTAAAGAAATTAATGGGGAGAAAAAATTAGTTGCTCAAAGCTGCAGTGATGGCAGAACAATTAGTGGGTCTACAAGCTAAAGTTCGAGAAACTTTCTCAAGTGCTGTGTTTGTCCATTGTTTTGCTCATAAATTAAATTTAGTTTTATCCCAGTCCATCAATCACATTAAAGAGTGTAAAGCATTTTTCGTTACTTTAAGTGGCATGGCTGCTTTTTTTTCCAAGTCAACAAAACGTACACAAGCTTTGGTCTCCATTGTCCATAAACGATTGCCCAAAGTAGCTCCTACTAGGTGGAACTATAATGGAAGACTTGTGTTAACAGTATCTGAAAATCGTGAATCATTGATTGAACTATTTGAGAATATAATAGAAAATAATGAAACATGGGATTTAGAAGCCTTAAATAGTTCGAGGGGGTTTTTGGACTGTTTGAAACGATATTTTAATTTTAATTATTTGTTGAACATATTTTCAGAAATATTTCCATTCTCGGACAATGTTTTTAATATATTACAAACTAAAACAAATAATATTGCTTTTTGCCTAAAAAAAGTGGTGATTTTAAGTCCATGTTAAGCCAAAAAAAAGATGACTATAACCTATTTTGGGAGAAAACGATTACGTTAATTGTAGAGCCACAAGCCAAGAGTCTTCGAACAAACAAGGTGGGAGATATTCAAGCTTCAAAGAGACCCCTCTTTTATGAAATAATCGATCTAATTCAGCAACAAATAAACTATAGATTTAACGGTTTAAATTATTTTAAATTCCTCGAGCTCTGCAATTTTGATGCATTTAAAGGAAAAACTTTTCCAGAAGATGCGTTTAAATCTCTTCTTCTTCATTATGGCCAGTTCTTCTACCGAGTGTAACTGCGATCTGAACTAATAGTGATTTACGAAACTGATGACATTAGCGCAAAAAATAACTATAAGGAACTAATGCAATTTTTAAAAGACAAAGCTGGAAGATGCCTACACCGAAGTGTCGAAATTGTGTGAATTAGTATTGACAATAGCTGCCACAAGTTCATCGGTAGAACGCAATTTTTCAACACTTAAACGTATAAAAAATTTCGTGAGTAATTCAACGGGGCAGGAGAGACTTTCGCATACATCGCTGTTGTCCATTGAAAATAAACTTCTCCAAAATATGTCGGAGCATCGACGTTTTTATGATGACGTCATTGACGAATTTGCAAAAAATGATCGAAGAATCGAATTACATTACAAATAGGTAAGGTTCCAAAAATTGCTTCCCTTTCTTAAAATTCCACCGCACGCCCCTGACAGAAATTGTTTCATTGCACAACAAACACATAGGTTTACCACTTCATGATAAAAAAGTATTTATCAGTCCATTTGTTTTGAAATTGACGACATTCTGTGTCCACTCCGCTTTTTCAAACCAGACATGTTCTGAGCTGAATTTGCTTGAATATTTCCCGCGCCTTTTCTTATCAGTTACGAAGTAATGAGTTGACAAGCGGGCTAAGCGGTTTATATATTACCTGCAATAAGCAACTAGAATACTCTCAAATCGAGAGTATATATATATATATATATATATATATATATATATATATATATATATATATATATATATATATATGTATATATATATTACACATATATATATATATATATATGTATATATATATTGCATATATATATATATATATATATATATATATATATATATATATATATATATATATATATATATATATATATATATATATATATATATATATATATATATATATATATATATATATATATATATATATATATATATATATATATATATATATATATATATATATATATATATATATATATATATATATATATATATATATATATATATACATATATATATATATATATATATATATATATATATATATATATATATATATATATATATATATATATATATATATATATATATATATATATATATATATAGGGTGCTCCTTTTAAAGTGTTACAAAGCGATATTGAGAAAACAACTGATTGAGAATAAATGAAATTTCTAGGGATGCAATGGGTGGCTGGGGGACATTTTTTGACGGAGTAAGTAATGTTTTAACCCTTTCCGCGGTTTAGGGGTGGTGGGTAACTTTTAAATGTTATATGGAAAGGTGCAGTTTTTTCCAGATTCGTAATCTCCAGAAAAAACTACGTTATAATCAATGAATAATTTAATATCAATGTCAATGTCACTACGCTAAATTCAACAAAATTAAAAAGAAAATCAACAGAAGAAAAAACTGATATTAGGTACATGATTTTATTTTATCAGATGTTCAAAATGACGGCCATTTTGTTCTAAACATTTATCAACTCTCTTTCGAAAAGAATTCCGCACTCTGAATAACATATCTGGGGTGATTTCACGAACTGCACGCGTAATCCTTTCTCTCATGTCTCCAGCTCTAGTTGGAGCAGTCACCACTTTTTACCTAATATCAGTTTTTTCTTCTGTTGATTTTCTTTTTAATTTTGTTGAATTTAGCGTAGTGACATTGACGTTGACATTAAATTATTCATTGATTATAACGTAGTTTTTTCTGGAGATTACGAATCTGGAACAAACCTGCACCTTTCCATATAATATTTAAAAGTTACCCCCCACCGCTAAAAAGTGGAAAGGGTTAAAACATTACTTACTCTGTCAAAAAATGTCCCCCAACGACTTATTGCATCCCAGAAATTTCATTTATTTTCAATCAGCCGTTTTCTCAATATCTCTTTGTAACACTTTAAAAGGACCGCCCTGTATATATATGCTTCACGGATGGAAAAATACGATGTGTTTTTATTCCGGACACACTACTGTTGTTCTGAACAGAACAGTTTTGCTGAGGTTTCGCCAAAATCACATTTGGCATTTTCGAAGCTTTCTTTCTCGCGTCCGAATAGAGACTTAGGATAGAATAGAAACGTCAGCAAATCTGTCCTTTTCAGAACTACAGTAGTGAATCGATAAACACCCGGGATGAAAACAGAAATTAGTAGAGAATGTATTGGGATCTTGGAAACTATAAGGGATAGAAAGATGGTCGAAATGGGGAAAGTTATAGGCTACGTACTTACGAATTAAGAGATGAAACAGCAATATTTTTGGAAGAGGAGAGGTGCCAAGAGGTAAACTTCTGTCGAAATCACTTATTTACGATGACACTAAGCTATTTGGTCGCCATATTTAGGAAACTAAATTTAATAAATAATTTCAAGGGGTAAATAAATGCACATATCTTGAACATGAGTGACAAAGTAGATGCTTTTTGCACGAAACTAGCATTATGAAACACAAACGTGAAGCAAAAAACCGTATACCAATTTAAATGAATTTGTTAAAATCTGTACAGGGTGTCCCATTTTCGTAGGTTTTACGGGGTTTCCAGCTTATGAGTAGAGATAGAGAGATGCGGTTTTCGCGACACCGTGCTACTTTTCGATGAAACTAAAGAGGCCGCAAACAGATTTGCCCTAACCATTTTAGTTTCCGTGCTACAGGGTGATTTTGAAAATTTGTCATTTTCGGACACCCCCTGTAACTCAGCTATCGTAAAATATATTTAAAATGTTTCAACTGGTATTTATAGATTTTTTCACGTAGAATTCAGTGGCATACTCAGATTTTTGCTGAGAGTCATAGTTTTTGACATATTGGCATAACCTACTATTTTTTAAATGGGAGACCCTATATATTATTTTTTCATCTTATTCTTCGTGTCGAGAGCTTTTCAAAAACATACCATAAGTCATATTTATTTTCATAAATAACATGAAAAAATGCATTTTTCTTTAAACGGATTTATGGCATAGCAGATCAATCGAAATAAGAGAAGGTGGCTGTGGTAGCCATGGCAACGCCAACAAAAATATGATCAGGCAGCCATTACTGCTGTCATTTTTGGCATTATTGCGTTTAAATTTTTCTTGATGTCTATTATAATTATTGTTTTTAATATGGCTCAGAATCAAAAATTTGAATATTTTGAGAAATATGATATGAACGCGTGTTTTATATTGTCTAATGAAGATGCAGATCAGGCGGCAGAGCTTTATCTGAACAGGTTAGTTCTTTTTTATCTTCCTGCATTTTGACTTTATTGGTTCGCTTTATTTTATCTTAGATATCCCGAGAGAAGACAACCAGAAAAAAGAATTTTTCAAAAAATTAAAAATAATCTTTGCCAATATGGATCTTTTAACAAGCCTCGATCGCGAACTTACAATAAAGACAACGAACAATCTGAGGTCAACGTTTTAGCCCTCGTTCAGACAGCTCCTGAAACATCTTGCAGGAAAATAGACGAAGAGGCGGGTGTACCGAAAACCAAAGTGCAGAAAATTTTGAAAAAGCACAAATTCAAACCCTATAAATACAAACTTGTGCATCATCTGCATCCTGGTGATGCAGAGCGCAGATTGGAGTTCTGCAATTGGTTTATAAATATGAAGGCAGAAGATATCGATTTTGAAAAAAAGATTATTTGGTCAGACGAGGCACATTTTACTAGTTCAGGGATTTTAAATAGACACAACACGCGATTTTGGAGTCAAGAAAACAACCATGTTATTTTTCCTAGGGAGCGTCAGGGCAGATTTGGATTCAATGTCTCCTGTTTTATTTTCAACCGAAAAATAGTTTACCAAATATATGAAGGAAATCTGAATTCGATTGGTTACGTGTGAATCCTAGAAGACGCATTAGGAATTTTGGATGATGTTCCCTTGGCTCAACTAAATAGGATTTATTTCCAGCAAGACCTCTCAGTTTTAGATTTCTTTTTGTGGGGTTATTTAGAAAACAAGGTTTATGTAAGGCGATACGAAAACTTAGAACAACTAAGAATGGCCACCGAAAACGCTTTTGCAGAGTTACAAAGACAGTCATTTACAATAGAAAATGCATTAAAAAGAATTTTTAAAGTTTGTCACACTTGTAGGACACATAATGGTCTAGAATTTGAACAATATTTGTAGTTTTAATGAAATTATAATTATTACCTTTTACCTACTTCCTAATTTTTTCTGATGCTGTTACTTTGTTATTTCGTTAATAATTATTTGTTAACTTTTTCCATGGCTCCACAGCCACCTTCTCTTATTTCGATTGATCTGCTGTGCCATAAATCCGTTTAAAGAAAAATGCATTTTTTCATGTTATTTATGAAAATAAATATGACTTATGGTATGTTTTTGAAAAGCTCTCGACACGAAGAATAAGATGAAAAAATAATATATAGGGTGTCCCATTTAAAAAATAGTAGGTTATGCCAATATGTCAAAAACTATGACTCTCAGCATAAATCTGAGTACGCCACTGAATTCTACGTGAAAAAATCTATAAATACCAGTTGAAACATTTTAAATATATTTTACGATAGCTGAGTTACAGGGGGTGTCCGAAAATGACAAATTTTCAAAATCACCCTGTAGCACAGAAACTAAAATGGTTAGGGCAAAGCTGTTTGCGGCCTCTTTAGTTTCATCGAAAAGTAGCACGGTGTCGCGAAAACCGCATCTCTCTATCTCTACTCATAAGCTGGAAACCCCGTAAAACCTACGAAAATGGGACACCCTTTCCCCTTGTTTACAGTCATTGCAATATATAATTTTGAATATTCAAAATATTTACCTGCATTCTCTTACATCAAACGTGCTATGATTTGCAGTGTTTACGCACTACTTAGTACTTATTATAGTCTAGTTATAGTCGATGCACGTTTCCTATATTTTTAAGTTAGAGTTACTTAAATATTGTTTTCCATTTTCATTTAACCTTTTGAAATTTGATATTTAGTTCCTAAAACATGATCAATACAACTTTTTTTATTTCTCAATATAAATCTTGCAGTAAGTGCTTTAAGCAAGCATTGAAAATTAGTTCTTCACTAATCTGTTATGCTAACCTAACCTCTGTCCACTCTGTGGTTATTGATACATACAATGTAAAACTTTTATATTTCAAATTGGTTTGTTGATGCTAATTTTTACATTGAATGTGGCAGCTCATACGTCTGTTCTCACTTGACTTAAATAAAGGCACTTAACTCCATATTCCCTTTCATTCGCCTATTTCCTACCAATAGTATAAAGTTACACCCAAGACCAAGTTCAAATAGTTCAGATGCCCTTTGCGGCCCAAAAAGATTCTAGGCATGTAATCGATATCCAGGCACTTAGCAATACTGCGTGCGTGAATGTGAGATGTTGCTTTGGAAACTAAACACCAACAACGTGTCGGAAGAACCAAGGAACGTATTAAGTACAATAGGCAGCGTGCCACCCCTACAAAATAAAAGACAAACGAGTCAGGATACGTAGAGTACTTCGAATAAAGCTACATTGGCTCAAACTTGCATTTTGGGCATGAGAAAGGACATAAACTATCCCAAATCGTTGAGAAATCTATATTACATGTTTATGTATACAATGTGTCCCAAATTGGTAGGGAATATATTAGTATCTCGGAAACTAGAGAGATAGAAAAACGGTAAAATGGGACAGTTTTAGGTAATTCCCAGTGGCAGCTCGTGGGTAAAAAAATAGGAGAAGTGTTAGTTAAATAATCTGCCAGGTTTTTTTTGGGCAAGAGGCACTTCTTCCACTTCCTCCGAATAGCTGCTATTGGTAATTCCATTGCCTACTTAAATTTGCTTGCCGAATACTTTTAGTGATTACGGTTTTTGAGATAAAAAAGTAAAAAGTTTCATTTTCGAAATCCTGCTGTACCCAACTTTTTTACTTCTCAAAATGTCTTAAATTCCTAAAAATATTTTCTAGCCAACTTTTTGTGTAGAAATTCTTTGTCTATTCAGATTTTTGTGGCAAGATTCCCATTTCATAGAGGGGTTTCTTAGGGACGGCATATTGGATTTTACGTCAATTAAAACAATTTTGGAGAATTATTTTTTTATTGATATTTCACAATTAAATACTACCTATTATTATTTATATAACAAATGAATACGATAACAAAAACAATACTTAAACTAATTATCTTTTTTAAATAAAATACTAATATAAATTCAGAAAGTGTCTGAAATGCAGTGGCGGCTATTCAGGGGAAGTAGGTGAAGTGCTACTTCACCAGGAAAAATAAACAAGCAAACATCTAATTATATTTGTTATATATCTCTTAAAATTTTAGTTTTTACATTCATATATTCACCTAATTGGTAAAAAATAAACTGTACATCTCGAATAAATATTGTACTTGACCGTTGGCGGCATGTCTTTTTAAAACTTTCAATCTAAGTTTATCATAACAACTATAACAGTGGCGCAAACCCCTTTGACTTTGCTGGAGGTGCTATGTTTAGTTTACGATTTTCCTACTATGTTGCCATGACAACGCGTACCCGATGACGTCGAGCCCACCACCATACAACACTCTCGGTGAATTGCAGGCGCAATACACTACACCCACGTGGTTGTTTACTTTTATTTTCGCGGATTTCGCTGCAACCGGTGAGTTCCTTTGCAGTTAACTTGACTGTTTTGTGTTCTATTTATTTATGGTGTTGTTACAACTTCAAATTCGAAGTTAATAAATGTGATTGTTCAAGACTGGAATAAATTAAAAGACGTCTTTGCATTAGTTACAAACTGTGACAAATCTGATGAAAAATCAATCTGCCTTTCGAAAGGATTTTTAGGTGAGATGAACGATTTTGAATTCACGTTTCTGGCATTAGTGTTTAATGACATTTTTTCAATCACGGACATGCTATTTGAAGTTCTTCAAAAAAAAAACGCTTGACATTCATTTTTGCATATCCAATATAAAACGCTGTCGTGAGGCGCTCTGTAAAAAAAGAAATGAACATTTTTTTAATACCATGTTTGATAAAGCAAATTTTATCACAGAAATAAATCATTACAAACGTGAGCTTGCTAAGCTTTCGCCTGAAGAAATTAGGGCTAAGTATAGAACCCTTTTATATGAAATATTGGACCATAATTTAATGAAAATGACACTAAGATTTCAAGACTGTGAAACACTTAATATTTTCATAAAAATCGAAGAAATTGTCCATATTGCTCAAAGAGACCTAGTTTTAATAAGAAACATAGAAAAAGACTCCAAGTCTCGGTCTCATTAAATTATAATTTTACAATTCACAACAAACATGACACGTGTTTTGTCCTTTCGAGCATCATCAGACCTACAAACAACAGAGAGAACCTTAGTAAATAATCACACTCACAAATCCTAAAACAATAACTTACAAATAGAATAAAACACACTAAAGCACAACAAAACAAACAACTACTTATACATATTTGATGGACATTAAAATGAGGTTAAGTCTCAACAAATGATTGGCAAAAGGCCAATCATTTGTTGGAGTCAGGAAATGAATTTTCCATTTCTGACGTTGATGTTTTACATGAATGTCCGAAGGGGGAAAAGCTTGACCTTCTAGAAAAAATGGAAATAACCAAAGCTATAAAAAGTCCCATTCTCACTTGCGTTAACGATGTTTTTAATTTTGAACCAACCCTAATATTTAACAATTTAATGTAATAATAATTGTAGGCAACCTTCATTTCATTCACTAATTCATAGAGTGAGAGTTTTTGGTTCTTTTCTTCGACTAGTCCAGTGGCCTGTGGGTGGTTGCTTTGGTGTCTCACTCGGGTGGTCTAGGTTCGATCCCGTCTAGAGACATGAATCTTTTTTAATACTTTTTTAATATTTTGTTTGGTTTATTCACGTGAGACTTAACCTCATTTTAATGTCCATCAAATATGTACAGGGTGTCCCAAAAGTGATGGATCAAATTAAAGTAGGAGGTAGGGGGGTTTATTTCTAACAAAAAAAGTCCTATAGACATATGTCTGATTCCTTACCGTTTCCGAGTTAGCTATTTTTGTAATTTTTATGATATTCTCACACTTCATCACAAATTTTTTGTTTCAAAAATTATCTGTTAATTTTTTTTCTCACATAAATTTTTAATAGCATTCCTATTAAGGCTTCTTTATTGTGCAGAGCACTTTTTTATTTTGCTCGCTAATAACACAACCTACTGCCATTTTAAAGCACATTTTTGGGATTTTAATGGAAAAACATTAATTTTTGTAGTAATTTTTCTAAAAAAATAATCAATTGAAAAGGTGTCCCATAACATAAAAAACTACGGTCAGGAATTCTGTTTTAAATAGTGTACTTTTTAAAAATAATCAAACAATTGTTATTGCTGAAATTTGTTAAACATAATTGTAATGTCAAAAAACTGAATTAAATGAATACATTTAATATTTATTAAATAAAAGAAATAAGTAATGAGTAAGTTTATTTATAGCCTAAACATTCTTCAAACTCGATGGGTCAAATGTTTATTTGCCAATTGAATTATCTGTTTATCAGCTTAGTTAAATTCTGCAAATACCGAGGAAAATACCTACAGTTTTTATTTTACCAAAATTCCATTGCCTTTAAGAGTATTTAAGTCGTGTATTGACAAGTGTTCAGTTCTAACAAGATTAACAAAATGCCTTTTACCTCGCAAGAATATGCAGAAATGCATTTTGTTTATGGATTGTGTAATGGACGTGCTCGACGTGCTGCGAGACTTTATCGTCAACGTTACCCGAACCGACAACACTATCCCGATTATCGTGTTTTTATTCGGGTACATAATGCATATGTTGCTGGAAGGTTACCTGGATGCCAATAGAACGTATAGGAAGGCCAAGGCAATATGACGATGATGTGGAAGACGTGTTAATTCAATTAGAAGAAGATCCTTCAAGAGGTATTCGTGGCATTGCAAGAACTATGGGAATACCACGATCAACAATCCATCGCATATTAAGACAAAATCAAATGCATCCATTCCATTTTCAACGAGTGCAAGCCTTATTACCTGCAGACTACCCATTAAGAGTACGATTTTGTAGAGAAATGTTGCAGCGAACCAGAAACGATTATAATTTTTTCCAACACATTTTATGGACAGATGAATGCAGTTTTAGCCGAATTGGAATTTTTAACATTCATAATTTACATTACTGGGCAATGGAGAATCCAAGAGCGATTAGAGCTGATCGATTTCAACATCAGTTTTGTATTAATTTATGGGCTGGAATACTTAACGGCACTTTGATAGGCCCATTTGAAATACCCAGAAGACTGAATGGAGCAAATTACCTTAATTTTTTACAAGACGATGTAAACATCTTATTGGAGGATATTCCGATTGCTATACGTGTGAATATGTGGTTTCAACTTGATGGGGATCCCCCTCATTTTGCTCGCAATGTGAGACAGTTTCTTGACCAAACATTTCCCAACAGGTGGATAGGGCGAGGAGGAAGAATAAAATGGCCACCACGTTCGCCGGACTTAAATCCGTTGGATTTTTTTTTGTGGGGATACTTCAAGGAACAGGTTTATTCGCATGAAATCCATAACGAAGATGAACTTCGTGAAAGAATAGGAGTAGTGGCACAGCAAATTCGTAACAATGTTCCCGCTTTAAGGCGTATAAAACGAAATTTTATACGTCGATGCAGATTGTGTATTAGAGTCAATGGGGGACATTTTCAACACCTTTTGTAACCTAATTATTGTAAGTTTTTTTATGTAAATAATTACGTTATAAATAAACTTACTCATTACTATCACATTGTCTTATTATTTCTCCGATATTAATCAATATTATGTATTTATTTAAATTCACTTTTTTGACATTACAATTATGTTTAACAAATTTCAGCAATAACAATTGTTTGATTATTTTTAAAAAGTACACTATTTAAAACAGAATTCCTGACCGTAGTTTTTTATGTTATGGGACACCTTTTCAATTGATTATTTTTTTAGAAAAATTACTACAAAATTTAATGTTTTTCCATTAAAATCACAAAAATTTGCTTTAAAATGGCAGTAGGCTGTGTAATTAGCGAGCAAAATAAAAAAGTGCTCTGCACAATAAAGAAGCCTTAATAGGAATGCTATTAAAAATTTATGTGAGAAAAAAATTAACAGATAATTTTTGAAACAAAAAATTTGTGATGAAGTGTGAGAATATCATAAAAATTACAAAAATAGCTATAACTCGGAAACGGTAAGGAATCAGACATATGTCTATAGGACTTTTTTTGTTAGAAATAAACCCCCCTACCTCCTACTTTAATTTGATCCATCACTTTTGGGACACCCTGTATAAGTAGTTGTTTGTTTTGTTGTGCTTTAGTGTGTTTTATTCTATTTGTAAGTTATTGTTTTAGGATTTGTGAGTGTGATTATTTACTAAGGTTCTCTCTGTTGTTTGTAGGTCTGATGATGCTCGAAAGGGCGAAACACGTGTCATGTTTGTTGTGAATTGTAAAATTATAATTTAATGAGACCGAGACTTGGAGTCTTTTTCTATGTTTGTTATTAATATTTTCATATTTGGCAGGTTCTGCTAAATTTTTCGAATATAGTTTAAATTTTTCGACTGGCCCGTTTGAAAATTTGTTACAGTTATATGGGGATATGTTTTCAAAAAGAAGGACTTAAAAATGAGCTTGGTCTTATTTTTGCCAATGAGAGTAATTGGAATATATCGGTGCAAGAACAAGTGAAAAAAATTAATAAAAATAAATATATTTTAATCGAAGCAAATAAATTGTTTTCCCTTATTTTCACAACACCGTCGACAAGTGCTTCAGTGGAAAGAAGTTTTTCTTGCTTCAAATGTGTAAAAACTTATTTAAGAACTACAATATCTCAAGAAAGACTTACTTCTCTTGGCAATATTTCAATTCAAAAGGAATTTCTGGAGGAGATTAGGGCAACTCATCCATTTTATTAGGATGTTATAAATAAATATGCTGCTATGAAGGATAGGAGAATTGATTTAGTATACAAAATTTAGGTAAGTCGTAAAAAAATATTCTACCCCCTCCACATATAAAAAAATTATTGCGATATTTTCTTGCTCGATTTGCACTTCACCTACTTTTTCACCCGCCACTGGTGAAATGTTGAAAATGTCATTCATTTCTATGAACACATTTTCGGCATTCTTTCAAAATGGTTCTAACTACGTATTTGATGTATTTCGGAATACACTTCCTAAAAATGTGTTTGGTTTTTTCCCTTAATATTTCTTTTCCCTTAATATTTCTGTTGTTTCGAAACCCTATGAAACTGCTCTTCAAGAATGACTTTCTCTTATAGTCGGAATTATCTGGTTTTGCAACATGGCCAGATAAGTAGGCATAACGTGGATTTGCCCTGGGAATTTTTTTCGGACCCGCAACCCTTTTGACCAAAATTTGAAGTCAATCGGTTAAGTAGTTTTTAAGCTATGCCGCGAACTGACACATCGACAAACAGAGAGATAGACCGACGGAATTAATAAAATATATATTTTTTGGCATTTAGCCACACTAAAACGTGAAAATACGTAAAACCTAGTGATTTTTTTATTATTACAAACATTTTATTTGGCCGCCATTTTGTTCCGCCATCTTTAATTTATAATACAATTTTACCCGTTCATCTCTATACCATAATTAATTATCGCACAAAATTTAAAATCAATCCATTATGTAGTTATTTCAGGCTGAATTTTTAAATATTTTATTAGGCCGCCATCTTGTTTTGCTATTTTGTTACCTGTCTGTTCCTACATAATACTTTATTTTTGTGTGAAATTTCAGATAAATTGGATAAGTAGTTTTGTAGTAATCATTTTTTTAACATTTCACCAGGCCGCCATTATGTTTCGCCATATTGGATTTTTACCAAAATGTTATCAGGTCATCCCCATATAATCCTTAATTTTTGACCAAAATTTGGAGTCAATCGGATAGGTAGTTTTTTAGTTATGCCTCGAAGAGACAGACCGACGGAAGTGAGAAAACATGTTTTTCGACATGTAGGGACCCTGAAACGTAAAGATCTGAAAAAATCTGGTAGGCTGATTATTTCACGACTACAATACTTCCCTTTTACGAGCGAAGTAATACTAAAGTAAGATATATACAGGGCGTCAAAGCTTTAATTTAAATAAATCCTTTTAGAAATAAAATCAATCATCCTTGAAACTTTGATGTATTTTTTTACATTGTAGGCACATTAGATCTTTACAGCAAAATAGTATTGTTATCTTTATATATTTTCTTTTAAAAATTTAAGGTTAAAAAAATTAGCGTAATTTTATTCCAAAGAAAATACCAAAATTGAACTATTTTCTAGAGTAAATCGGTATACATTTTTCTAGAAAGAATTGCATTCTTATCTTTAAATATTTTCTTTTAAAAATGTATGGTTATAAAAATGAGAGTATTTTTATTCTAAAGGAAATACCAAAACTGTACTAACTGTACTAGAAAATGTCTCATTCAAAAGAAGCACATCTTATGATTTGCATTACTCTTCAATACATGCTACTACTTTGTATTCTTGGATCCAAATTTCAACTAAAAACGAAGAAAACAAGGTTTTTGGTTGATTTTTTAACCTTGTCAAGAATCGGTCGCCATTTTGTTTGGATTCACACCCAAATATTTTTAGTTCATTCTTTTAACACATCTTAGTTCAGTGGAAAATTTAAAGTAAATTGAATGAATAGTGTGTATAGTGTAAATAGAATACATTTTGCACCAAAAATGTTATCAATTCAACCCTGTGTCACCCTGAATTTTTGTGTTAAATCTATGAGCCGTTTTTGTACGACTGTTAATTTGTTACCAAAATACTAGGCAGTGGACAGATCGACATTAGTTTTTTATTCTATATATAGATTGCAGAGAAAAAACTACAAATTTTTATTCTAGCTAAACCAAAGGAAATAAAACCGAGTGGCCCGCTCTCGTGAGACACCCTGTACCTAAACATTAACTTTAACAATGGCACATTAAACCATTACAGTTATCAACTATTAAACTCCAAATATGGCCACAGCTACACCGGGTGGACATACTACGAAATCATTCTTGCACCTTTTTAAAGCGAAAAAAAGTCATTTTTTTTAAAATTTAACACCCACTACAAACTTGTAGACCAAACATTACCCTTATTGTAACATGTAATCTGAGCAGCTTCTGGTTTTTGTTCCGGGTATATTGTCCGTGTAAGTGGTGTGTATTTAATATATTGTAACCATTTAAAGGGATATGTACTTTCAGTGGCAAATTTAGCGTGAATCGGTCAAGAGACCGGAACAGCACAACAGTAACGTTCTTAAGCCGAAACAGTACCAACAAATTACGATTTACGTTAACTATTTACTATTGCTGTGTCCTCCCAACCTTGTCGGTTTTTAAAGAAGGGTAAGTCCTAAACTTTTTTGGAGAAGTTTAAGGCCTATTTTTTTTTTTTATTTCCTTAAGTATCAATTAGGGCTCGTTTACGATATACTGCTAGCTGTTCCTTTAGACCAGTAAGGGGGTTGGGAATGAACAAAAAAAATCAGTCCACCCTACTAGGTCTGGAGTCATGAAATTCTTTTAAGATATAAAGTTTCCATGTATACAGAGTGTCCCAATTTTGCTGGGAGGACATCAACTATAAAATTTTAAATGGGAAACCCTGTATTTGGGGAAATTCTGAAGACGGGGGTAGACTTTCCCCCGAAACATCCAGAAAACAAACATTTTTTAGTCTCGTTCCTCGGCTACCTTCATAGTGGACCCAGAACTTAAGACTATCTATTCCATTTATAGGGTAAATATATTTTATTTTTTATTATTTCCAATTTTCTAAGTCGAAAACTCCAAAAAATAGTTTTAAACTATTATTGAAAATTATTATTAGAAACAAACTTCTTAGGTAACATATCTATCGACATAAACAATATATACCTAACAAAAGATTACATGGAAATAGAAAAACGGGGAAATTTTAAAACAAATGGCTATATAATTGATTTTCCACATAATGTCCGTTTTCTGCTATACACAGTGTATATCACACTTGAATGTTTCCAACAGCGTTTCGGTCGCCGTCACTATACATTATTAAGGTTAATAATTTCTTCACGAATTTTTTGTTTTAATTAATTTACAGAATAATTGTTTCGATTTTTATACACTCTATCTTCAAGTGTGCTCCATAAAAAATAATCTGAGGGTGTCAAATCGGGATTTCGCGGCGGCCATGGAATCTCACCGTTACTATATATATTTAAATTAAACTGCTCGTTTAAAAATGTTTTTATATCTTTTCCACGGTGATATGAAGCAATATCTTGTTTATATACCAAGTACACACGAATGCAATCCGGAAGATCATTGAATTTTTTCATAATTTAATTTCTTAAAAGGTTTAAAAATGTTTTGCCTATTCAAATAGTGGTCAAAAAACACAGGTCCTATTACCCGGTCGTTTATAATACCACACCACACTTTAACACTTTAATGTCCTTGCGTTTTAATTTGCTTTACCAAATGTTTATTTGACTCAGAATA
This sequence comes from Kuschelorhynchus macadamiae, assembly GCA_030620095.1. NCBI lineage: Eukaryota > Metazoa > Arthropoda > Insecta > Coleoptera > Curculionidae > Kuschelorhynchus > Kuschelorhynchus macadamiae. The sequence goes on from JAUTXW010001763.1 coordinate 239,726, forward strand.
GTAGTGAGTATTTTTTTGTTATGCATTCCCTGAATGGAAAAATATTTATTTAAATATATATTTAAAATCCAGTCTAGTCTGATGATCGGCTTCACTTAAAAATTGAACTAGAACAAACTTATATGGGGATATTTTGTTTTCTTTTAATACTCGATCTATGCTGGTCATGGAAAAATTCAAATCCCTTTGCGCATCTCTTAAAGAGTAAGGAGGATATTCAATGAAATATAATAAAAACTTTGACTGTGTTTTTATAAAAGGCAATTTTCTTTTGGTGCCCCGTAAGTGCACGTTGCTTAATGCTATATCTCTAGTAACAATTTTCGGTTTATTTTTAAACTACTAACAATATAACAAATAACGAAGCTGTTCCCAAAAGTATAAAAATATTATTGCAGGATATATTGTTGAAGCAGTCAATCTACACTTGTTTGATAATATTTATCTACAAAGAAGCTAGGAAATTGTATATTTTCTTACTTACTTGCAAATCTGGGATCCGCGGCAGAACTCTGATACCATCCGGAGGAATAATGTGGAGGTAATCCCAAGTTCTCTGAAACCGGGCAGTATTGACCTCCACCAAACTGCCCCATCACGGGATATCCCCCGTTCATGCTGCAAGCTCCAGTCGTGCTGGAGGCTGTTCCACCGGGAGAATTTATACTACTGCCACTAGATGTGGATCTGAAATAATAGTAAACAAATAGCATGTAACATTTTCCAGATAAAATTTATAAGTTTAGCAAAAAGCCACGGAAGGCGTAGAAAATTTGATTTCTCGTGATGTTGGTGGGTTCAAGTCGGGCGGCAACAGAGGAAAGAAAACAATATTTTTATGAAATGTATATTTAAATTTAGCGATTAGAAATTTAGTTGCAAGAAATTCCTTAGTTCTTTATTTTGACTTTTGACGACTTAAACTTGATTATACAGTATGTAACCAAAATATGGAACACTTGAAATATATCAGTTATCGCTCACCTGATTTTAATAATATTTTGTATAGGCATGAAATTATGCCTGTTTTAATGGTGACATTTACAACATTGCCAAGTTTACCGTTTTTCTGTAACTGGTGAGATTTTTTAGTTTTTAAATGGAATAAACTTTTTCTAAGCTTAACAGTTTTTGAGAAAATCATGGTTTAATATCGATATTTGAATATGTCACCTATTAAAATACCTGCACACGAAAGCCTACATGATATGTCTTACCTGATATTGTCTGGTTGATTTACATTGATTTGCATAGGTGGATCATTTAACCTATGATTTAACTGAAACCCGAAGACTTGACATTTTAATGATAATGTGTTATGGGAACAGAATACAAACAGCAAGATTTTTGTAACATTTTTAATGACAAATATTCGAATCCATTAGCTAGATCTACTGTAAGTAAAGTTCTGAAAAAAAATCGTGACACTGGAAGTGTAAAATATGTTGCACACTCGGGCAGACCAAAAAGGGCAATAGATGGTGATAGGCGATGTATATTTAGATATTTAGTACATGCATATAGTACAATACAATACACGATACAATAAAATATACAATAAATTAATTTACATGTTGATGAAAACTAAATAAAATGTTTAAAATTCACTTTCTGACAGTAAGTCAAATACTGTGGAAAAACATTCAGAAGGATATCAGTATCCTCGATTCTTCTGCATTCTCTTTCTATCCTTAGCTTTATATCATTGAGGTCATTTGGCTTAGTTTTTAAAACTGCATACTTAAGGTGGACCCACAAGAAGTAATCGAGGGGCAGCAAATCTGGGGATCGTGCTGGCCACTCAATTATTTTTTTTTTATTTATTTGTGTACACTACCCCAGAAAAAATAATATATCCAGCAATGTCAATTATCAAATATCTAACATATATAACTATAAATAATTGAAACTAACAGATTTATCTTTTTTACAATTGCAATGGAGAATATCCAAGTAATCCTCAGTGGCGCAACTATGGGGGGGGGCTAAAGGGAGCTTAGCCCCCCCGACCCCAAAATTAGCCCCCCTGTTAGGCGATTTGCGAGGGCCAACTAAAATACTTAAACTCCATTTTGTTTGTAAAAATGGGTAAGAAGGTATTCTTCCGTAGCATAGTTTATTTTTCTCTTGCATCTTCCTTTTTTTTTAGTTAAGAAATAAACATAGGTTTTTTTCTAATTTAGCCTCTTGTATACTTTTGACCAATTTAATTAGACACTATCTGGGCTTACAAAAACGTAAGGGCGCGCTTATTTTGAAATTATGGGTCATAAAAGTTTGAGAAATAGTGAAAAGTGTAAGCGATATTTTTTAAGGGGTTTAAAAGAGTAAAAAAAATCATATATTGTTTACGCAAAACCGATAATAGTCAAACTGAAAAGAGAAATAGGTGGGGAAAATGTTCTAACATTGAAAAATCATGGAAGTCATTGATGTAGATACTTAATCTTTCTCGACTATACATATTTAAAATAAAATTGAGTTGATATTCCAAAAAACGGCTGAACTTCTGTTATTTAATTTATTGTATCAAAACCATGTTCGTCTCCCAAGTAGCACAAATTAGCTGATGAGCTTTTTTTGCCTAACAGTTTTCCATAAAAACCAGAGATTTGTTAAATTTTGGCAAATGATTCTTGGTTTGTTTTCTAGCGATGAAAGCTCGCTTCAAATTACATTTTTTGGCTCCAAAAATAGCAGTTTTTAATGTAGATAGGCTATAGCATAATTACTTGGCAAAAAATATCTTTTATAGGATAATTAAACTTCCAACTTTTTTTTGTAATATTGGATGACCAAAAAGTAGAAATATCTGTCAATTTTGTTGCCACAATATAACCACATATATTCTAGTAAGTATTGAAGTTAAATTATCGCAAGCATAGCTGCTTAAAATGCCAGAATATGACATTTTTAATCAATAGAAATCGAGGTCAGAATATAATCAATAAGTAGGCATTCTTCCCAAATGCCAACCAAACATATTTTAGCAAGTATGTAAGTTTAATTATAGTAATAATAGATATATAAGAATGCCAGATTATGACATTTTAAGACAACAAAAATTGAGAGGAAAAAATATGGCTTTTATTATTTCATTTTTGTTTCAAAATTATACTAAAATTGGGTAGTTTTATTTCGCTTATTTTTGCTTTAATATTGCCAAAAAATGCCACATTTTCAAATTTACGTTTGTAACCTATAAAACTATACTTAACCAAACTGAAGATTTATTTAGAAAAACGAAATATAAATTATTTACCATACAACATGTCTAATAAAACGATTAAATATTTCACCATATATTATAGAAAAAAATTGCCATTTGATAAATATTTTTTGCGTGTACTAAAGGCAAACCAAGTAGGCATTTCCAATTTCTAAAACCATTGCCATTTGATAAATATTTGCTTATACTTGCAATACTTGCTTAAAAATAACCCAAAGCTTTTTATGATCCGCCATGATTGAAGTTAAAATTAAACTAGTTTAAAATTTTAAAATTAAACTAATTTCCTAGCAACCATTACTTGACCACTTTAGACAAACATTTTCTTTCTACCTATAAAATTTTATGTATTTTCATGCATGTTTTTTTACGTTAGGGACTCTTTAAAGCATTTTCTTAGTAAATTACATCTCCAAAAAAAAAGTGGGAAACAAAATTTTTAGTTTCAAGAAGGGGCGGGTGTTTTATGTGCCTATCTTAGATTATTTTAACAGTAAAAGTTCCTACGCAAGTGTTTTTTGTCCCCACCAACCGTCAAAAATATTTTACACAATTATGTTTGCATTTCTTCTCGGCTCATAAATTCTTACACTGATTGGCTCTGTTAATACTGTTTCTTCATAATTTGAAACAATTGATGATTTATCATATAAATTAAGAAAATGCAATGAGAAATTATTTAGGTAAATTTCGGAAAAAATGTTACTCAAATTTCGGCTAAAAAACAAATCAGAATTCAGCTAAAAAACCTCGATTTTAAAGTCAAAAAGTAGCTAATAAACCCAACTATAAAATCAAAAGAGTGGGTCTTCCAATTGGCCATTTTTACCCCATTATGGCCAAATTATTATTCCCCACTTTAGCCATATTTCCGTCTTTATACTATAATAGAAATGTTATTTTGGCTAGCAATTTTAGCTAATTAGCCAGAGATATTAGCAAATATCACAGCATTTTAGCCCATATATGATTATATGTGCTACTTGGGCTGGTATACAGGTTTGACCAAAAAGGAGGAGGCACTTTGTCAGCTGTCATAGATATTAATCAAATCAGGAGTTTATAATTAAATCATAGCCGTACGAAAAAATGGTTAAAATTGGTTTTATCCTGTAATCAATATTATCTTATAAGTGTCAGGGCTTGAGCCCCCCAAAAGTCGATGTCTAATTGCGCCACTGATAATCCTTCAAGCAATTGTGAAGTGAACACATATTATAGTGGTGAAAATTTTAAAATGTTCGTTTTAGGCTTTGGTAGATAAAATAATGGTGATGACCGAGTTGGTCTAGCTGGTACATGAAAACTAAGCTGAGATAGTTGATTAGGAGCAGAAATTTTATTATTTACTAACTTGTACAGAAATGTGAGCAGAAAATATTGACTTCTTTTCTCAAGGGTGTCCTATTTAAATCTTAAAAGAAGAACTCGTCGAGAAGTATCAAAAGGTCGGTAAGACCCATCAATTTTAAAATTCAAATTTATATTGTACCCTCTCCAATCTTGTTCTGGTAGATAAGTGGGAATTTCCTTTAAACGCAATAAAACATCTAGACCCTTACCGCCATCTGTGGCTCTTTTTGATCTGCCACCATCTTTTACGTTTCCAGTTTCACGAATTTTTTTTATAAGTTTACTTACAGTAGATCTAACTAATGAATTTCTATTAGGATATTTGTCATTAAAAACGTTCATCTTTTTGCGTTCTCATTCTGTCCCCATGACCCAGTTTTATTAATATTTCAGTTCTTTGGGTATCAGTCAAATGGTTCATTTTTGGAAATCAACGAAGCTGACAATACTTGACAAACTGAAGAAATTGCTTTAGTGCTTTAGAATTCTAAGCAGAATTCGAAAGTAATATTTCTATTAGGATATTTGTCATCAATATGGATCTCTTACAACAAAGGGCATTGAAAAGGTTTAAAGGGCAAGATTCCAGTTAGAAGAGAACACAATGAGCACAACAAAAATGAAAATAGAATGGCTATCGAGCTATCTAATGATGCACATGCACAACCCTATATTAATTTATAAACGAAATTGTTAATGTTAAACCAACCTATAAGGTGAGGGTGGATTGGCAGCTAATTCCAATTTACGGTATGACTCTTCTATAGGACTCAAGATGTCTGTAACACTGAATGGTGTCGAATGGTGCAACTGTTGTAGGTGACTTAAGGAACCCTGGCCGAGATGACCCTTGGGGCTTAAGCTCATTGCCAGTTCCACTCCATTAAGTTCGGGCAGGAGCCCATGTAGATCGTTTCCTCCAACGGTGCCCCGGTCCACCGGCACCACGGGACCTTCCCCGTAGTTGCCACCTAGAAAAAAATTTCTGGCTATTAAAAAAGAAAGAATGTTTTTAATTTAATTAAAACTAAATAATATTTTGGAATGTTAAACACCTGGTTCTAAAATACAGACAATATATTTTTAAGTTTGTGAATTTATAGATTTATGTTGTAAACCTTTATTTGTTTGGATTCTACAAATCATTGAATACGGGGATAGCTATGAGATTGGACATATATTATTATAACCAACTTGTTAAAATTTTGAAATAAGCATTATTATTTGTAACTATGGAAGCAAAGAATTGTCAAACTTGGAAGTTTTTAAGTATATAAATAAATGTAATATAGTCGAATGCGGTCTTATCGTGCGGATCCAAAGGTCACCAACATTATGAATCAAATCAGAAAACACAGTGAATACCAAAATGTTGTGTGATTCTTTTATCGACCTATTAAATCTCGATGGGCTATATATTTATATTTGATACAAGGAGATCTGAAAGAAAATATATTTTTTTATTATATTACACAATATTATTAAGATAGCCACTTAATATTATTTTATATATTAAATGCCGAGGAACTAAATAAGAAAATTCGCTAAATATGTATTCGGTTAAAATTTTTTGGTTGGCAAAAACAAAAATACACAAAATGGCAAGCGCCTTAATAAAGTCGAAAGGCGGTTCGAATCAGTGGAACAATCAGGATATGTTCTGTTTATACAGCCACTTAATGAAAGTGAGATTTTTTTATCAATCACCAAAAAGTATGAGCCCCGCTTGACCTAAAAATCTAACCACTTATACAGTGTCATTTATTTAAATGCGGGCCACCCCTGTGCAAATAAAAGTTGTTTTTTTTTCTGTATTGTGATAACAAAAAAAATTTATTTTGCAAAAATATTATACACTTTTGTTAAAAACACAAGATAATTAGTTATTACTTCCCTCGTGAGATTTTTTCAGATCTTTACGTTTAAGGGTCCCTAGATGCCGGAAAACATGTTTTCTCAATTCCGTCTGTCTGTGGGTATGTCTGTCTGTTCATTTCAGAATTCATCTTTATGCATTTAAAAACAGCAAAACAGGCTATATATATATATATATATATATATATATATATATATATATATATATATATATATATATATATATATATATATATATATATATATATATATATATATATATATATATGTATATATATATATATATATATATATATATATATATATATATGTATATATATATATATATATATATATATATATATATATATATATATATATATATAAAGCCTGTATTTTTCGTTAGCTCCGAGTTTCTAGCAAAGCGATTTTCCCGATTTTTTTATATCAAATTTTGTCTTATAATTAATAAAAAAATTTACTTATTTTAAACACGCTTTAAAATTGGAACAAGTATTCTATAATTATTTATTTATTGCCTACAAAATTACAAATGTACTAAAAAAGTAAGCAAAAAAATTATGTCCAATCTAATAAAAAAAATTTTAACTTAAAATTCACAGGCCAATATCCAGGAGCCAGTGGCGAAAGCTCTGAGGATCGGTATAAGGAATGTACAAAAACTTGTGCATGAAAAAAAAACATATTTTACTTCCGAAGAAGATTAAGAATTGTGCACGAAATAATCCAAAGGCAAAAGACTTAAGTTAAAATGCAAAAATGGATATTCATAATACAATTTATGATTTATACACGTCAATGACTAATATAATCCTTCAGAAACTTTTTAATATTATAAACTAAAAAATATCATCATCACTTAAAAAGTCCTCATCTTCTGAGTCGTCCTCAAATGGCGCAATGATCATTGGTGCTATTTCGACATCTAGAACTCGTTCTCGATTCCACCAGTTCCATATTAATTTCTCCGTATGTTCCACAGATTTCTTCCAGTACTCCGGGGTAATATAATTTAACGAATATTGCCAAACAATTTGCACTTCATCTGATGTAAGACCATCGTTCACGTGTTTTTCGTTTCACATGAATGCATTCTGCCAGTTAAAGCAGTGTTTCGAAGATAGACATACTCGTAGTAGTAATTTTAATCTGTAATATGATCTTGCCCCAGCCCATATTAATTCTATTGCTTTAAACTGGAAAATGGTATGGCGGCAGTCATAAAACCTCATGTCCATTTTCCCGTAATATTTCATCTACGGCATATATTGTTGGTTTTTTGATAGATTTTGCCATTAAAAGAAGTTCTAATTTCAGCATATTGGGTAAAGGATTCTGTTTTTGTTTTATGAGCCAGTCATAAATATCATTTTTCTTCCAGGATGAAGTAGGTTGTTTATTTAAGATTCTTGAATGATAAGATGCATTGTCCAGAATGATTAAAGATGATTAAATTTGGAACAGTTGTTTCACAGTTCATATTATCATGGTAGTCAATATTTTTTGATGTTGAAGAAAACAGTAAACTTGCACTTGGGAGAAATCTTATTGAAGAACCTGCATGCAAAATAATGAACCGTTTTCCCGTCCCACTTCCCTTTTTTCTCTTGACACTTTTTACAGACTCGTCCTGCCAAGATTTCGAACCACTTCCATTAGAAAATATCCAAGTCTCGTCTAAAAATACCACTTTTCTAAATTTTGAATTAACATTTTCCGTGTATTTCTTTAAAAATTGGATACGCTGACTTGCTATATGTGGCAACTCGCATAAAAATCTTCGATTACAGTCCTTTTTATATCGAAAACCCAACATTTTTATTAATTTTGACAACGATTTTAGTCCAATTTCCAATATGCCTCGATTTTCTAAAGCTTCTTTTAAAACTTGAAGGGTTATATTAGTTTTTGATGTGTATAAATCGTAAATTGCATTACGAACATCCATTTTTACATTGTCCTTAAGTCTTCTGTCTGGCTTTTTTCGTGTAGATTTCTTAATCTTCTTCGGTAGTAAATTATGCTTTTTTTCATGCACAATTTTTTGCACAGTCCTTAAATCGATTCCCAGAGCTTTTGCTACTGCCTCCTATATTGGCCGATGAATTTTCATTTTCGTAATATTTTATTAGATTTAATACCATTTTTTTCACTTGTGGATGCAAAAAACCCGAAAATTGTTTTCTATTACTCATTTTGTCACTGATTTGTCAATCTGACTTTGAAGTGACATCGCTCAAAGATTTTCGCAACTGTTGGTATTTATATATTTATCCTCTTTTCATATGAAAATATCATAGGTCTATCTAATTCATCTTCCGGATTTTATGCGGAGGATATGATTACACGTAATAAAAGAAAAACGAACTTTAAAAGTTTGTCGTTGATAAATCGTAGGACCCGCACGATAACACTGCTTTTGACTGTAGTATACTACATACCGAGTAGACAAGTGCTTCATTAATTAATTAATAGAGATGCGTAGCGTCGTGATTACCTAAATCTCGAGACAGTAATGAAAACTTCCCACCTAGGTTTGTGTACTATTTCATTTACAACATCACCAATAATCAAAAAGTAGATACAATATTTTATTTTGAAAATGAAAAATATCGTAAAATTGTCAAAATTTGTTATTTTCTGCTTTGACGTTCTTATATGTTGGGCGCGTTCACGGCGATTGGTTGATATTGCGCAAACCTCCAAAACCAGCAAAACAGCACTCATGCAAATTTCTCCTTCGTTCTTTCAAATTTTTATAACAAGGAAAGCCAAAATGTTGTCAGAAAGTGATGTTAATGAAGACTATTTTAATAAAAAAGCTGCAGAGAACGCAGAAGCAGAAAAAATAATATGAAAAGGCATTGAAGGTGTATCAAAATTGGTGTGTCGAAAAAAAATGCTAAGAATATCGCGTCGGAAAATCGATTTAAAATTTCCCAATGCGGAAACGTGCACAGGTCATGCAACTTAATGATAAGGGGAATAGAAGCATATCCGGACATTTTAGCGAATATCATGTTTTCCGATGAAGCTACATTTAGAAGCAATGGAGCTGTATACGGGCATAATATGCATTATTATGCAATAACAAATCCCCACTGGGTACGAGAGGTACAACATCAAAATCACTAGTCATTAAATGTTTTATGTGGAATCATTGGAAACCATATTACAGGTCCGTATTTTTTTAATGAACCACTTAATGGACAAAGATATTTAGATTTTTTAACTTTTATTCTTCTCAGACCACTCAGCATAGATGAAAGAAGATACATGTGGCTGCAGTAAGACGGTGCACCTGCTCATTACCATCGGGACGTTCGTGAATTTTTGGACGCTAATTTTAATCAAAAATGGATTGGTCGTAGCGGTTTTATCGAATGGCCACCCAGATCTTGCGATATAACTTCATTAGATTTTTTCTTGTGGGGTTATATTTACACCCAACTACCTACAGCAAGGGAGAACACGCAGGAACGAATCAGGGATGTATGCGCCACTATATCACCAGACCATTTTTAGGTGTAAATGTTGTAGTTATGCGCTAGTAATTTCAGCGAAATTCAAGACCTTGATAATGACAAGGTAATGTCCTTTAGGAGATAATGAAGATATACGATTATTTTGGACAAAAAATGCCCGCACTAAAATTGGGGATCATTCTTTAAAATTTCCCAATCTTGTCAAATTTGTTTTCCAAATTCTTTGTTTGTCACACTCAAGTCCAGTAGTAGAGAGAATATTCTCTAAAATTAACTTGGTGAATACCCTATTACGTAATAAACTCAAAGTGAACCATTGAAAGAATTTTATATACAAAAAGTTTAATTGGCCACAAAAAATGTTATTATTTTTCTATCAATAACAATATGACACGTAAGTTGGGTAGTTAAATGACATATTATATGGCAATAAAAATGATAATACTGACTCAAGTGATTCTGATTGAGTATTTTTAAATTTATTTGCCCTTTTCATTTAGAATTTAGTTTTTTCAAAATGAGTTTAATGTAAAATTAATTATAGTTTAATACTTTTATTTAACAGTATCATTGTGTTCTTTTTTTAACAATATTTTTAAGTAATTTGAAGTCTCTTCACGATTTCTCACGATTTTTCTTTAATGATTTTCACGATTTTTTGCTCTATCTCATCTGGCAACACTGTTCCCTTCAGCCGTCCTTAAATTGACGAGCCGCCACTGGGGTCAAAGTGCCGAAGAAATGAAAAATAAAATCTAATTTTGTGTTAAATAATGCAATGAGTGGGGTATAAGAAATTTTAAAGTTTTTTTACTGATTTACAAGAGCTTAATTCATTCTTTGGATTACGTATAAAAAGGTAGGATATTCTGTCCAAAATTACTGAGAGAGTCCGAAATACCATTAAAATACTTAAATTAGGTCTGGTCGTCTGTTGTCTTGTACTGCTGTGAGGCTACACTTCCCAGTTATAATAAAAGCGCTAACAAACAATCATTTAGTAATTTTGAAAAAGAAAAACTCGATCAAGCGTTACCATTGAGGAAAAAAAATGAAAAGCTTCATTTTCGTCCCCAAGTTAATATTAGTCATAAAAATATTAAAGACTTTAAATTTAGAATCTAAAAGAATACAGACTGTTGATCAAGACTTATCTGAAGCATCTAATCTCTTAAAAACTTGCCTAACTATTGCTCAAGACCTTAGAGAAAAATATCTGGAAATAATATCGGAGGCAAAGTTGATTTGCCAAAAGTAAGAGCTGAATATTTTAGGATTAGGGAAACGTTTTAAAGCGAACTGTTAAATTTAAAAACAATTAGAGACATTTCCGTGTTATTATTAGCGAAATACCCAGACCTAAGCCTGAGTATTACAGAAGTTATATCTGTAGTGAACGGTCATTTTCTAAATTAAAGCTTATAAAAATGTTATGTGTTGTACAATAACCCAAACTGAAGGCATTAGGCTTATTGGCTATTGAAGCTAAGAAAGGTCAGACAATGAATGTTGAAGAGTTAATTTGAGTATTTGCAATTTACAAATCTTGCGGTTGGGGGGAGATTGAAGTTACACTGCTGGTAGACGGGAGGAGAGGGGTGAAAACGCCTCCTAATTAATAAAAAATAAAAAATATAAAGGATTCGATATGAGTCTCAAATAGAATTCATATTTAAAATGGGTTTTTAGCTCTATATAATATGAATGTCAAATAGGCTTGTTTTTCTAGAACATTTTTTCTAACTACATTAATATGGGTAACCCCATTTGATAGAATTATAAAGACAATTTCAATGACATTTACTTTTATAAAATTTAACCCATTTTATTTAATGGTTTGTTTAGTAATATAATTTCGTGTTGAAAGGTTGCATAAAATCCAGTATAGTAGCTCTAATTCTTTCTAAAATTTCCAATTCCGTACTTCCATTAAACAAACTGAGAATGAAAAAAATGTGAAAGAGACTTTAGTTATAACCATGCTATAATGATAACATTTTCATGTGATAAATTAATCTGCCTTAGCATAATTTCAACATGTTTTTTAATTTCCATTTCAGATTTTTTATTTTATTCGACAGGTAAAATGATTTTTTTTTTGAAACATATGCTTTAGCACATTATTCCTTTTAATTTTAAAAATGTTATGAGTCCAAAGCTATTCTACAGTTTTATTCGGAGAAAAAAGTAATCAATCAAACTGAATTAGCTGTCTCCAATTGAAACCAGTTTCTTACATTTTGTTAGTTAGGTCATTTTAAATACCTACCTGCAGACATGGACTCCAGGACCGCGAAAGACGATCCCCTCGTAGTAAAAATACTGTCCAGCTCTTAATCCATTCAAGTACGACACAACGCGGCGAGACGCGAAAACTTGTCGGAAATAAACGCACCCACTCAAAATCAAGAACCCGAAACGCGCTACTCAGAACCACTCGAACCGATATCCGAATTCAATAAACAAACTGACTAACTATATAAATAAATCAGCGATCGGGCTATAGCACTCTTTATAGAGCACCCTTGATGTAAGACTCTTTAGCTGCGAAGAGCGCTTAACTCGCCTAAGCGTACTCTTAGAGTGCCCTCCAAGTGTACATGGCACTCTGCTGCATTCTGGGTACTCGAGATTTAAAATGGGCGGGCTTTTAAAGCTTTCCACCAATCCGGACTTTCAAACTTTTAGTGAGGCGGCGCTGCCGTCAGAAACGAATCCCCTACTTATTCGCCGTGCCGATAAAGACCAACCTATTAGAGCTATTCTATTGTGAATCGACCTTAATAGTTTTGGGGCGTAGGGCGATTATCCTTGCAGAAGAAGGACAGGATCCTTGTTGAGTGACAAAATGGGACGTGCTTTAAACTGATATTGTATGTTTTATGGTTTTATTGGGCACATTGATTTGAGCAGGTTGGAGCACTCTCTTTGACTCCTATGAATCTTTGGATTTTAATGTGCATTCCTGTACCGTAAAGGTTGAAGGGGGTTGTAAATTATCATGAAAATATCATCCTAATGTAATTACATTTTAAGGAGAGATTTCAAAGCAGGCTCATTTCTTTATGTCATTTAGAACATATTTAATATTTTGTTAAGTATATATTTTTCCTGTAGACTATGATTATTGTATTGCAGTCCTTTATTATAAATATATTGCAATACTTGACTAACCGGTGAATAAACTTAGCTAAACATAATCTCTATTGGGTGTTATTAATAATAAAAAAGCATTTTATATTTGTATAGCAGTCCGGAAGCGTAACCAAGCCTTAATTGATAAATTAATGGAGGTTGAAATAATTGTCTCATCATCATACCATGAAATTATAGAAACAATACAATAATGCCTAAAAACGCTATTTTCGTTCCATTCCAATTAACTAAATACATTTAAAATATTTTTTTATTTTAAATGGGACACCCTATATATCATTGGGGGTTTTAATACTGCATTAAATAATAAGTACTTTTTGTAAAAACGAATTATTAGTAATTCTTCACGGTTTTCAATTTTTTTTTTTCAAAAAATTGGCAATATTTAATTTTAAGTATTTTACCAAACCAACTTTCTAATACCAAATTCGGTGATTAATTTTACTTAATAAGGAACTAAATGAGATGTTTTTTAATGCAGTAGCCGCAAAATATATACAGGTTGGTCATTTTGCCTAGATTAATAAGCCATTTTTTGAACATAAATAACTGAATTATTTTAAATACAACACCCTGTATAGGTATTTTACTCCGTTTTATGCTAATCGTCTCCGATATATTGGAACATTTATGAAATTAAAATACACTTCTCGTCAAAATTATCGAATAATGTAATATTTAAGAAAAGTTTGGTGTTCGATATTTTTCTAACCACTCTACCGATTTCGATGATCTTTTTATATGATAGGCCAATACTTCAGATATCATGCTATAATATTTAAGTTCTTTTTTGTAACAGTGTTTCACTGATATACAGGGTGTTATAGGTATTTGTGATTTTTGTCCAAGGATTCAAAACACCCTGTAGAGAGAACTGAACCATCCTTTATCGGTATTCTCTTTTTTTATTCATCTTTTTATATTTATTTTTAGTGGAAATATACGGTTTTTTATCTTTTTATGTTTTTTATCTAACAAAAATTCCAAGACTTCATTTTAATTGAATTTAATTTTAAATTAACAAATTTACAATAAATATGACCAAACTAAACATCTTTCACTCAATAACGAGTATTCCCACCTCTTGCGCTGATCGCAGCTTGACAGCGTCGTAGCATGCTTAAAATTAGTCGTTGGATCTCGTCTTGTTCAATCTGTCGCCAGATTTCGCTAAGCCTTTCTGCCAGTTGGTGTAGGTTGGGATTGCAGTGCTCTTACACTTCTTCCCATCGTATCCCATAAATGTTCAAAAGGGCTCCGAGGCGGCCAATCCATGGTGTCAATGCCTACCTCTTGAAGATGATCTTGCACAACCCTAGCTACATGAAGGCGTGCATTATCATGCATAAGCATGAATCGTACTCCTAAAAATATCGCATATGGCACAACTTGTGAATCCAGAATATCTTTAATGTATCGTTGAGCTGTCTTCTAATATTCCTCCCAGTTTATAATGAGTACCACAACTTTACTAATTTATCTCTATATGGTACTTAATTCTTGAACAAAATATGAAACAAATTTGATAATTGGGATTTTCAGAGTGATTTGTTAAATATTATACCTAATAGACCGCGTTTTGCGATCTTAGATTTATATCAAAATATTACCAGTTCATTCCTATGTAACACTGGATGTTTGTGCAAAATTTAAGGTAAATTAGTTAATTAGTGTTTTAGTAATATTTTTTTTAACATTGTTCTGTCATATTGGATTTTTACTGAAATATTACTAGGTCATCACCATATTATTTTGACCCTTAAATTTTGACTACAATTTGAAATCAGTGTGGTAAGTATTTTTTAAGCTATGCGAACTGACAGGCAGACAGACGTACCGATAGAATAGATAAAACATGTTTTTTTTTGCATCTAGGGACGCTAAAATGTAAAACCTGAGAAGGTGATTTTTCTCGCAATTACAAACGTTTTATTTGGCCGTATTGCCACCATCTTGAATTAGTGACACAGTTTTATTAGTTGATCTCTATACCACTATTAGTTATGGTATACAATTTGAAATCAATCCATTAAGTAGTTTTTTCAGGGTGAAATTTTAAATATTTTTATTATTTATTTAGTTCTGCCATCTTGCCATCAACATTTTACCAGTTGATTCCAACATAATACTTGATCTTTGTGCAAAATTTGAAATAAATTGGATTGAAGTAGTTTTTTATTTTTTTAACATTTCACTAGACCGCCATTTTGTTTCGAAACATTTTATTTGACCGCCATTTTGTTCTGCTACCTTGAATTAGTACCACATTTTTACTAGTTGACCTCTATATCACAATTAGTTATGGCACACTATTTGAAATTAATTCGTTTAGTAGTATTTCAGGCTGAATTTGTAAATAATTTATTAAAACGCTATTTTGTTCCATCATCTTGGATTCGTACCAAAATTTTACCAGTACGGATTATTTTGACATAAATCTATCAAATCTGGTATATTCTGTATGAGAGATATAAAATGACAATTTCCTCCTGCTCCTAATCTGCAAACTTTCCCTGTCTTTGTTTAATAGAACCACGGTACCAAAATTTAAAGTCAATTAGGTAAGTAGCGTCTTGCTATGCCTCGAACAGTCAGACAGGCAGACCAACGGAATTGAGAAAACATTTTTTCGGCATCTGAAACGTAAAGATCTAAAAAAATCTGGGGGGGTGTTTTTTTACAATTAGAATACTTTTCTTTTACGAGGGAATTAAAAGGCAGCTTTTAAAACGACTATCAAGTGGCGACAAGTGGAACACCATGAGTGGACCATAAGGGTTGTTGATAGTAATCCTTACATCACGCTCTTGTACTTGTATACTTTAAATGTCTTAAAAGCAACCGAAATGAGTTTCGCTGTTCTAGATTAAACTGCCATTGTCTGTTACGCCTGGTTAAAACTAGTTTGTTTTTTCTAAATATTTTTAAAACGTCATGACAACCATAACTGTAAATTGATTATTAGTTAACATATAGAACGGAAGCTTCCACGGCTTTGGTCAATTAAGAAATCATGGTTCTTGGGATTAGACCGTGTCAAATTGGAATTACTATCCGACGTTTCCCCTTCGATTGCACGAGGCATCTTCAGAGATCTTTACTCCACGAGATCTGAACACTGAATGAGCTCGAATGTGACCCTGTGTTAAGACCGGTTTCCACGTGTGATGTAGACCATAACCCATGTCTCTATTGAAATTTTTTGTATATTTAAATATTTTAATAGATTCTCTAACTTTTCGTTTATAAAAACCTGGAACCGATGCTAGAACCTTGGTTTCATTTACATTTATGAAATGGCCAGTGTTATGCTGGTGTTCAGCCACAGCAGATTGATCAATTTGTTTCTTTTTACCACATCGTTCATGTTCCTTAAGTCTAGTTAATATTGAACGACCTGTTTCTCCCACATACACTTCAGCAAGGAATTTTATATACTCCTTCTGTTTGGAAAGGTACAAGATCTTTCGGGGATCGCAAGCATTGTCCAATCTTCTTATGTGTATTGAAAACTGTACGTATGTTGGACCGCCGAAGTAATCGTCCTATTTTGTCTGTAGTCCCATGTATGTAGAGAAGAACAACACTACCTAATGGTGGCTCTTTATCATTCTCCTTTGGCGGAGTTGGTTTACTATATCTTTTAATTGAACGCGTAATATCTTCAGTGCAATAACCATTCCCTTTGAGAGCTTCAGTCAGTTTCGATGTTTCCGATGTTAAAGAATCTTGATCAAAAATCCAGTGAAACTTCCGCAGAACACAGTTATCAACTTGTCATCGAAGCCGTTATCCGAAGCAGAACTTTCCGTCTTTTCCAAGAGCCAAAACTGGGCAATAGCACCGAGTAGCATTCCCGTAGAAGACATAGTATCTTCTGTTGAAGCAGCAATCAGAAGATTCCCAGTGGAACAAGCCGATGAAGTCAGATATGAGACAGCGAAGATCATTAAAAACTCAAAACCACCGAAGTCGAACCTCTCCGCAGCCGAAAAAACAGCAATGAAGACCTTAAATGAGGACGCAAACATTCTGGTACTTCCAGCAGATAAAGGCTACGCCACAGTCGTCATGGACAGAACAGAATATGTGGAAAAGGTTACTCAGCTTTTGGACAACAACACCTATAAGGTTATTCAGGCACACCCCACAAGTAGAATAGAAAGACGCATTACCAATTTGATCAACACATCCAGTCTACCACCAGCGGAGAAAAAATCATTAAAACCAAACAGCTCCAAGATTCCCAGGTTCTACGGCCTTCCGAAGATACACAAGGACAACGTACCACTTCGACCGATCGTCAGTGCAATAGACTCGCCCACATACAAACTAGGTAAATATCTTTCAAATTGTCTTAATCCATTTACTGGAAAAACAGATTCTTTTATTAAAAACTCTGCACATTTCGTGGAAAAACTTAACACAATCCAGTTGGATCTCGAATCACTTTACACAAATGTTCCTGTCAACGACTCAATTTCCATTATATCAGACATACTGGGTAATCATAATCTTGATAAGAACTTAATAGACCTAGTGGAAGCTTGTCTTACATCTACTTATTTCATTTTTCAAGGAACTTTTTATGAGCAAACTTCAGGGGCAGCTATGGGATCTCCTCTATCACCTGTGGTAGCGAATATCTTTATGGAAGCCTTTGAGGATATTGCTCTAAAATCCGCTCCACTAAAACCGAAGCACTGGTTTAGATATGTAGATGATACTTTTGTTGTTTGGTCTCATGGACAGGATAATCTCATATTTCTGGACCACCTTAATCAGCAACATCATAATAGCAAGTTCACGATGGAAATTGAATCTAATGGAACAATTCCCTTTCTAGATGAATGTGTTCAAAGGAAGGAAAATGGTACATTAGGACATTCTGTGTATAGAAAACCGACGCATACAAATAGATACTTAAATGCAAATTCTGATCACCATGCAGCACAAAAGAAATCGATTATTAACTCACTAGTATTAAGAGCTATTTCGATATCTGATCAAGATTCTTTAACATCGGAAACATCGAAACTGACTGAAGCTCTCAAAGGGAATTTCAATTTAAAGATATAGTAAACCAACTCCGTCAAAGGAGAATGATAAAGAGCCACAATTAGGTAGTGTTGTTCTTCCCTACATACATGGCACTACAGACAAAATAGGACGATTACTTCGGCGGTCCAACATACGTACAATTTTCAATACACATAAGAAGATTGGACAATGCTTGCGATCCCCGAAAGATCTTGTACCTTTCCGAACAGAAGGAGTATATAAAATTCCTTGCTCCTGTGGAGAAGTGTATGTGGGAGAAACAGGACGCTCTATCAACTAGACTCAAGGAACATGCACGATGTTGTAAAAAGGAACAAATTGTTCAATCTGCTGTAGCTCAACACCAGCATAACACTGACCAGCATCGCCAGGTTTTTATAAACGAAAAGTTAGAGAATCTATTGAAATATTTAAACATACATACGGTCTACATCACACGTGGAAACCGATCTTAACACAGGGTCACGGTTCGGGGAGCCCAAGTCTGGTATAAAAGCCCGCCTGAATCTCTTCGAGCTCATTCAGTATTCAGATCTCCTGGAGTAAAGATCCGTGAAGATGCCTCGTGCAATCGAAGGCGAAACGTCGGATAGTAATTCCAATTTGACACGGTCTAATCGCAAAAACCATGATTTCTTAATTGATTATTAGTTGTCATTTGTTTTCAGTATAGTCTAATAATTTGACAATTCGGCATGGTAAGAAACACGCGGGGCCCGCTCTAGCGAAGATAACGACCTGGGTAAACGGCGGACTGCTGCCCTTTTCATAATGCTTTTAACTTTTCAATATGTAAAAGCTGCGTTTTGGTAAAGGAAATATAAAAAAAAACAAAACTTTATTAAGAAAAACAATTAAATAAATTTTACTTTAAAATACCCAATTTAGATTTGTTAGATATTGAAAAATTATCGTATATATAAAAAAATATGGTCGGAATAAGAAAATATGCATTTATTTTGAAAAGTAAAGAGTAAAATTCATACTTTACTTTTACAGGAAATGCTATCTAAGTCTGTGCCGCAGTAACATCTTAAAATAAACATCAATTTTGATTTCGTTAGCCTATTCATCCCCCGTAAGCGCGAGTGCGACTCACGCAGAGCACCACTCTAAAGGGGCGCAAAACCGGAGGTTTGAAGCTGCGTTGGGAAAAAATAAAAAGAACATTTACTTTTATACAACTCGAATTTTTGATTTTCAAACAATTTAAACGAACAAGGATCTAAAAATTTCCTACTGAAGAAAACGAGATTCCGTATTATCAACGATATTAATTATTATAATTAATATCAATTGGGGTTGGTGTGGAAATTTACAATATTAAAAATCGGTAAACTGCTTTACTCGAAACTTCCCTAGCTATAAATCTTTTCTTTTATTAGGATTAATGCAGGGTTTAGTAACACATATATACTCTCTTTTCTATATTTTTATTGGGCGTCATTTTGTTACGCCATATTGGCTATGTACGAATATTTTACGAATTTCTACCTATGCTACACTTGAGTTTTGGATACAATGTAATATAAATTAAATAAGCAATTTTTTACTCTTATTTTTTTTATTTCATTAGAATTCACACAAATTTTTTTCAGTGTACTATCTATTTCATGTGCAAACATTAAACGTCCATTGAATAAGAGGTTTTTTTACTTTATCATTTAAACAATTTATTTCGCCGCCATTTTATTCCTCCATCTTGAATTCGTACTACAATTTTATCAGCATTTCTATATCACACTTAATTTTTGCATAAAAATTGAAATGAATCTAACCAGTTTTGTCAGGCTAATTTTTGAAATATTTTATTATCCTCCATTTTGATTCACCATCTTGACTTCCTAGTAAAATTTTATCAGTTCATTCCTATATAAAACTTGATTTTTGTGCAAAATTTTAGTTAAACTGGATAAGTAGTTTTTAAGTAATAATTTTTTTAACAGTGCACTATGCCGTCACTTGTCTTTCACAAGTTTTGGATGCATTGGATGAGCGGAGTTATAACATCAGATCAAGGGAGGCAAAAGCGGGGTAACTCGGTATTTGGAGGGGCTTAGCTCCCCCAAGCCCTTCTACCTTCTCCCATGCTGCTTTGGTACCAAAATTTTTCTGTTTTATACGTAATACTTGATTTTCATACAAAATTTCAGGTAAATTGCGTAACTAGTTTTTTTAGTAATAACATTTCCCTAGGCCGTCATTTGTAACCCTTTAACAATGTATTAAATTTTATTTTTTAAAATGACTGTTGTTTCATTACAAAATTAAAATCAAATATACCTGGGTGTTTCAAAAAACGTTTAAAGGGCGGTTCTATGTAATAAAATAAGACGAATAGTCCGCAGATGTTTAAAATTTAAAAACAAATATGACTTTATTTAGTTATTCCAAAATAATAAGCGCTATTTGATTAAGACCTCATAGGTATCTATGGGCTATATTTTTAACGTATTCAGCAGTTTTTACTTTAACCACGGGTAACCATCCTTGACTTTCTTTTAAAAATGATACGCCAATTATTTTTTTAAGAAATTACTACTGGCTTTATCGTTTAGGCCAAGTACCGTTTCTCCGTGTCCCATTTTGGGTACTTTCTCCGTTATTTTTAGAGATAGAAAGTTGCGGTTTTCGCGACAGTGTGTTACTCTTTGGTAAAACTAAAAATGCCAAAATTATCATAGCCCTTTCAGTTCTTAAGATATAGGGCTAAATTGAAAATGTTGCATTTTCAGGCATCCCTCGTATCTCAACTATCAGATAACTTATCGAAAATGTGAAAACTGTTTCTTATATTACTTTTCCCGTAGAACTCAATTCCGCCTTCGGAATTAATATACAGGGTTAGGTCAAAAAGTTATCAGACTTGCATATAGGTATCTTCGTATATAAAAATACCTATAGAGTTTTTAATAACCGTAAGTTTGTAGCAACAGTTTTATAGCATAAAGTAACAATATAGCAAACACAAAAATAACATTATTAAAAATAGAAAAAACAAATTTTTAAAGGTGATGTTTAAATTGACGACCATTTTCCCTAATGCAAAGTTGGCACAGTTTTGTAAATCCCATTGGTCTCATTTACAGATTTTGAAAGGGTAATTGAATTGACGGCTTCTTCATGTTGTATATATCCCCATAAAAAAATCTATAATTGAGAGATCTGGAGATCGTAGAAGCCATCTAACAGGTCCGTTGGTACCTATCCATCTTTGAGGAAAGTTATTATCAAAAAATTCCCTTAAGAGCCCAGAGTTGTGACTTGGGGCACCATCTTGCTGTAGGTAAACAGCATGGCTACACATGGCACAGGCTAATGGAATATCTTCGAGCAGTTCTGGAATAACTTTCTAGGTAACTACGTGCTGTAAGACGTCCTTCAAAAATCATATAAATTAGACTGGGCGACAAAAAAAATTTTTTTTGTTGTAACACAAATCAGAATAGCATAATCTAATAGAATGGGCCTATCCAAATAAGAAAATGAGAAATAGAAAGTTGTAGTACTTAGGGTTTTTTTTTGTTAGAGTTGTAGAACCATATCGAATGTTACGATACTTAATATCTATAGAAAAAATGATTTCAGAAAATTCTTAACCCTGTTTATTGACTATGTTTACAATTTTTGCTTATTAAACATACCATACATCTAAGGGAAATGCAAACGAGAAAAATATTAACTTAAAACACTTTAATTAAACTTTATTTTTTCCGTTTATGAGGTGTCCTATCTCCTCTCTTCAAAAACCAAAGGTAGTCACCCATCATAGCTGGATCCCATCGTCCTTGGTACTGAATTTCCATTGTTCTGATATCTTGGTGAAACCTTTCACCCTACTCGTCACTAACAGCTCCCAAATTTTTAGGAAAAAATGACAGATGGGAATGGAGGAAGTGAATGTTTAATGTCATTCTGGCACCAAGCGCTTTATAGGCATCTAAGAGTTCATTAACTAATTGTTCATAATTTTCAACCATATTGTTGCCTAAAAATCCTCTTACTACATCAACAAATGAATTCCATGCTCTGAGTTCCTGCCTGGTAAGCTTTTCCAAATTCACATCGTCCAGCAATTTTCTGATACGTGGCGCAATAAAAATGTTTTCTTTTAATTTGGCATCACTTTACTGGGGAAAGACTTGTCATAGGTATTTAAATCCATCGCCATCTTTAGTCAAAGCCTTGACAAAGTTTTTTATCAACCCAAGTTTAATGTGAAGAGGAGGCAAAAGGACATTTTTGGAATCAACAAGGGGTATAAATTTAACATTTTGAGATCCCGGTTGAAATTCCCTTCTTTCTGGCCAAATGTTTGTTACATAATGCTGATTTATTGCACGATTGTCCCATAAACAAAGAAAACAACAATATTTTGTAAATCTCCCCTGAAGTCTCACTAAAATCGCTATAACTTATAAGTCCCCGCATATCTGCCATTTATACCTATTGTAGTTTATTTTATCCAAAATCGTGAGCATATTTTCATAATTTTCTTTCATTGCAACTGAATGGGCAACTAGTATAGCTTTTGAGCTATATGAGTCGGAGGGAATGTTCAATAGCAAGTTCCTGCATTAAACTGTCTATATCAGTAGGGGAGAGTGGGGGAATATCGACTACTTAAGCGCAACTAAGTTTTTTAAATAAAAGTATTAGTACAAATGTATCTAAAACCGTAAAATGGCTTCGTTACTTCATTTGCTAAAATTTTTCTATTGGTTTTGCAAATAAAAAAATGTTTTTTTTCCTTAAAATGCATTTTTGTAAACAGGTAAAAAAATCGGGTAATTTCGACCGATGGGATAATATCGACCACAAGGTAGGGTAAAATCGACCGAGTAGTAATATTTTGGAATTTATTTTATTTCAACATTTTAACACTAATATTACATTGAGCAAAAGTCACAAATATATACTGAAGCTTTTTCTGCACTAGTACAGTCAGCATGAGCCCAGGTTGCACAAGAACGGCACCGCCACCAAACCTCATTGTATCCAAATTGTTCACAAATAGGACAGATTTCATCAATTTCTCTTTCCTGTTCAACCTGAGTTTCCACTTTACCCATAATTTTTTTTGTGACCTTCTTAATCTTTTCATTTCCCTTTTCTCTGTCTGCAATTTTTCTTGTAATCTTTTTTAATTTTTCATTTTCTTCCTTTTTTTGTTTTTTCAATGTCTTATTTTCGAGCTTTTCTTTTAATGGGATAGATGTTAATATTTGAGAATGTTGCCTTTTTCGCTGTGAAGTTCTTGGTTGAAACATTGGAAGTGGACATAGGTCTTGGAAAGAAGTATTTTCTGTTTTTTCTTTAATTTTTAAGGTTTTATCACCATCATCACTTCGGCTATCTTCCACAACTTCTTCCAAACTGAATTCAGAATCAGACGAATTTGATGACAATATGGTATTACGTAAGCTCTTGAGTCTTCATGGAACAGTTCCACTCAATCCACTTGGCCCTGGTTCTGGAGAAGGAGTCTTTTGTCTGGGTTCAACAAGTTCTAAGATATTCTGAGATGTATTTCCCTGCAATGGTAAATCTGCTGGAGCCGTTGTATTTGGCAGATCTGTATTATCTTTATGAATAGGTACAAAGTCTTCTTCACAGAACACATCACGATTGATGGGAAATATTCCTGTGGTCTTAAATCCGTTAATTGCCTTCTCTATTGTGGTCGTCCTATTGTAAGCATTCCCAAAAAGTTCGGCAATATCAGTCTCTTTGATTTTTTCATAATTTCTACTTTTTATGTACTTATCACATTCTTGGTGGTAAGCAGTTTTCAAGGACTTAAAGAAAGTAACGTCCAGAGGCTGTGTCCTGTGAGATGTGTGGTGAAGTGATAGTAAATGAATGCCAGAATTTCTACAAAAAGTGTAGGAAGCCAAAGAAGAATGAGTTGAATGGTTATCCAGTACTAGAAGAATAGGTTGCTCTGGAGAAGCATTAGCAAATTTCGCAAAATGTTGCAACCATTCGGTAAACAATTCTTCGGTAATCCATCCAGATTTTGAACATTTGTATATCGCGCCTGCCGGTCCATTTTTTTCCAAACCATCTTTCATTCTCATTCTCTTAAAAATAAACATGGGCGGGATATATTGCCCAGACGCACTAAAACAGCATACAATTGTAGTGTTTTGACCCCTTTCTCCGCTTGTTATCACGCCGACTTGTTTCTCTCCCTTTCTTGCCAATGTACGACTCGGATTGTGGACATTGGAAATACCCGTTTCGTCAACGTTATAAATGCGATGAACTTCAAAATGGTATTTTTCAAAAAGCATTTCAAGATTATTAAAAAAAAATTCCATTTCGCCTTTGTTAAATGCGGTAACTCTGCTTAGGCTAGTAGCTTCCAGTTTACGAAAACTAAGCTGCGGATAACGTCGCATAAATGAGTAGATCCAATCCTTGCCACACATCCCGCTCTCCTTATTAAAAGGATGTGTAATTTTATTTGTCTCTGCATATTTAAAAACCAATGTTCTTATGCTTTGAGCTGTCAATCCATAAAATAATTTGGACAATTTTAAAATGGTTTCAACAATTTCTTTTTCCTGATTTTCGGAAAAGACAGGTTTTCTTCCCAACGTAAGTTTTTTTTTTTTTTTTTTTTTTTTTTTGGTTGAAATCTACCTTTTAGTCTATCTTGAAGAGTACCATATGGGATATTAAACATTTGTGCGGCGCCCCTAATGGATAATGTCTTTTCTCCCACGGCCTTTATTGCTCTTTTCATAGACTCCAGACTCCTCCGTCCACGAAGAACGTCCAGTTTTTCGAACATATGTTCGCGGCATCTGAAATGAAATGCTGACATGTACCTTATGCTTGCATTTATTGCGCACTTTCTTTAGAATAGATAATGATTAGACCACAAATATTAAGTAGGGTAATATCGATCACTGCAGGGTAATATCGACCAGCATGATCGATTTTACCCGAACCGGTAAACTTAACCCTAAATTTGTTTTTACTAAAAATATGTATTAAAAGTGCACCAAATTGGACCTAAATTACGGAAGATTATCCGCAGTATCCTATTAAGATAAAATGCAGAACATTTAGAATGTATAAGGATTTCCCTACCTTAATAATAGCAGCACAGTTTTAATAAAAACAGATTAAACACGAGTACAACTATCAACATGGATACACGGAAACGTTATGGCTTCAAATTAATCGCATAAATCAGGCACATACGAAGCCATCTATTGGTCAGTTGATGTATTAAGCCCATATGGCGCCAAGTTTAGAAGATTTGAAAGTGGTCGATTTTTCCCGACGGTCGATATTTCCCCACTCTCCCCTATACGCTTACAACGAATTTTCCATACTGTAGAATTCAGAAAACATAGCATTTCCTTTTCTAAAATTAGTAATTTTTGTTTCTTTGGCCAATAGGTTCCATTCCTTAAGACGGGAACCCAGAAGTTCTGACTCTTGCTTGGATAACCCCAAATCACGTACTAAATCACTTAATTCACTTTGAACAATCAAATAGGGCTCGTCAGAAAAGTGGGATCGGTGCACTGTTCTTTTGAGCTGCCTGAATATGCGTTATCTCCATTATCTCTGGTAAATTTGTATTATGAGGAACAGGTCGTATGGCAGATTGCAAATTTGGATATTCTATATTGTGCTTTCCCTTTTTGAATAACCTTCAGCCTTTGTCAGGCAAAAATAAGAATCGTCAGAATGATTGGTGGGTTCTCGCCATACTATTGGAACTGCAAAAGGCATACTTTTTCTCTTTTCCTTCATCCACTGCACCTATGATACACTACAACTAACACAGCACACATGGGGAGCCCACCGCTTATCTTGATCCCCAATTAACATACCAAAATATTTAAAGTAGGTTTTTTTTTACATTTTCGGAAAATGGTCTGGCTTGTGATTTCACCAGAAATTCTTCACAAATATAACAAAATTTGTCAGGAGAAATTTTGCAACTTCGGCGCGTTTGACTCGACATTCTCGTCATCACATACACTCGATACACAGAGAACCACTCAATTCGAAACTCAACAGAAGAGTGATGTTTAACGTTTATTTTATGTCTTATGTTGTAAACAACCCAGCTTAGGTAATTTTTCCGTTGTAAAATGAACCCATTTTAGCCGCCTCACAATAAAATTGTTTACCTGCCCATATAAAAGGTTCTAATTAGGCTATTAAAAAATGGTACGTATTAGGGCTTTGGGAATATTTTTTTTATTATTGGGAGGGTATTTCCATTGTGAAAATAATGAGCTGGCCTGTGTTAGAAAAATCTTGTCGGCCAGTGTTATTTGTCCGCCCAAAGTAAAACATGACACCCCAACTCCAAAGCGTCCTTGTTGTGCCCTTTCAAACATTAAACAACTATGCCAGTTCCTGGTATTGTGCAAGGATTAAAAATTCCTGCACTTGAAAAAAAGCACTCGTCTAACCAGATAATAAGTCTGCCAAATAAATCGCCAGGATGCAAATGTTCTCTATATTAAATTTGAATTGATGATACTATTTCTTCAAGATCCTTTAAACGTCAGTTTTTGGCACACCAATTTCCTTGTCAATTTTTCTACATGAGGACGAAGGCGTTGCTTCTATATATCCCAAAACATATCTCTTTTCTTTCCCTGTTCTCTCAACTAAATTTGCTTTTAAACCAGCAAAGATCTCAAACAACGGTTGCCTTCTTTTTGGATCTAACAAGCAAAAACTTATAATGATAATACAGATTTTCATAGCCATAATAGCTTCCTTACCCATTCAAATATAATTCCAAGGCTTCTTCAGAATTTTCATTACTGTGTATAAAGCATACCAGCATATCATATTTTTCATAATTTTCATACGCTACAAATATTCGAAGAAATTGATAAACGTCAATTAAATAAAAATACCAGAAGAACGTTTATCAACTGCTTTATAAACCAAAAGTCGACCCAAAAACCGATGAGATAGACAAATATTTGACATTTATTTTTGTATGTTGTCATAAACAATAGCCATAGCCTACCATTAAATTATGCATATAATTTCAGAAAATTGTCATTTACTTGCATGTTTCTAAGAAAAAGTGCATACTATAGTCGAATGCGGTCTTATCGTGCGGGTCGAAAGGTCACCAACGTTATGAATCAAATCAGAAGACACAGTGAATACCAAAATGTTATTAAGATAGCCACTTAATATTATTTTATATATTAAATGCCGAGGGACTAAATAAGAAAATTCGCTGAATATGTATTTGGTTAAAAAATTTTGATTGGCAAAAACAAAAATACACAAAATGGCAAGCGCCTTAATAAAGTCGGAAGGCGGTTCAAATGAGTGGAACAATCAGGATATGTTCTGTTTATACAGCCACTTAATGAAAGTGAGATTTTTTTATCAATTACCAAAAATTATGAGCCCCGCTTGACCTAAGTGTCATTTATTTAAATGCGGGCCACCCCTGTGCAAAGAAAACTTGTTTTTTCTGTATTGTGATAACAAAAAAAATTTATTTTGCAAAAATATTATACACTTTTGTTAAAAACACAAGATAATTAGTTATTACTTCCCTAGTAAGTTTTTTTCAGATCATATATATATATATATATATATATATATATATATATATATATATACAGGGTCCTGCAGCTCACCTCCCGTCTTTTATTATACCTAAACCATTTATTTTAGAAAAAATATTTAAAAGCCACTATATGCTGTTGATTAGAGAGCACATTTTAAAAATATTCTTGATTATACAGGGTGTTACAAAAAATAGTGGCGCATAAAAGTTGAATTTTTTAAAATGGAACACCCTATATTTTTTTACATTTTTGGAACACTCTTTGCCTAGTCTACAGACTCCTAGAATATTATCTCTCTTTTTTTAATAGTTTCGGAGAAAAAAGGTAAAATCGAAGAAAAAAAAATTATAGTCTACATTTAAAATATTTATAAAAATTAGATAAAACATCTTAAAAGCTAAGGTAACCTAGTAGCTTACTGCAAAAGGTTTATAGTTATTCTGCTACGAGTATTATAAGTCTTACTTATACAGGGTGACCCAAATTCCATGTCAAACGTTGCAAAATAAAAAATTATTTTTCTCCATTTTTTCAAATGGAACACCCTATATATTTTTTTTCTGTCAGGTACAGAATTAACAGATCAACATTTTTTATTATTACACTTATCTCAAAATTCCTGAAGGTTTTTGAAATATTCTTAAAAAACTAATGTTGTACTTTGTTTTTCAGTACGATAATTGAATAAACTCACTAGTAATGTAGAAAAATGGAACACCCTATATATATTTTTTTTCTGTCCGATACAGAATTAACAGATCAACATTTATTATTATTACTTATCTCAAAATTCCTGAAGGTTTTTGAAATATTCTTAAAAAACTAATGTTGTACTTTGTTTTTCAGTACGATAATTGAATAACCTCACTAGTAATGTTCATACCTTCGCGATTTTAAATATTAGATAGGTCAGCGTAGTTCTAGCTATGGGGAAAAACCTAAAATCCTAACATTTTTTCTAATTACGTTTGCTGCATAAAATTTAAATTACTGCCAAGAGTTAAGGCTCGACTTAAGGTGTAACAGCTTTATTTAACATCAATTACTTTAACAAATATCTAATTATTGCTAAAATTAATTTTTACTTAGAACATATGTTCGATATGTCTTCCATTCTCTTCGAGGCATAAACGAAGACGGGTATGAAAAGATCTTCCTACTATTCTTAATACTTGGGGCGTAATACTTTGAAATGCGGTTCTAATCCGTTGCTGCATATTTTCGGGAGTTGTTGGAGGTTTGTTGTAAACAATTTCCTTAACGTAGCCCCATAGAAAAAAATCTAATTTCGTTAGATCAGGCGACCGGGGCGGCCACGCACTTGCTTCCTGTTTTCCAATCCATCGATCTGGAAAATTATTATTTAAATGATCCCTAACTGGCAACGAAAAATGTGCTGGAGCACCATCTTGCTGCAACCACATTGTATTTCTCAGATTAACCGGCAAATTTTCGCACAAATTTGGCAAGTGATTTTCTAGGAAGTCGAGATACATGGCTCCAGTTAAATGTCCATTAAAAAAATGGGGACCAATAACATGTTCACTAATACTTCCCCCCCATACATTAACTGACCATCTGTGTTGTAGATCAAGCTGCCTAAAAATTCTTGGATTATGGTCGGCGTAGTAATGGTAGTTATGACGATTTACAAATCCATTCTTATGAAATGTGGCCTCATCAGAGAATAAAACTTTTTCAAAAAAATCAAAGCTTAACCTAATTTTAGCTTGTGCCCAATGACAAAAGCCAACACGTTTCTCAAAATCTTCTGGAAGGAGTTCTTGATGCAACTGAATATGATATGCATGAAATTTATGGCTCTTTAAAATTCGCTGAACAGTTCTTTCGCTTACTCCTACGGCATCCCCGACTGCTTTTTGGCTAACAGAAGGATTTTCCGTGACAGCTAATAGCACAGCTAATTCATTTTCTTCCGTTCGAACGGGCCTATTTCTAACTGGTCTTGTATAATTTACATTTCCCGTTGCCATAAATCTCTCTAATAAGTTCGTCATGCTCCTTCTGTCTGGGTGCCTTCGTTCTGGATAATTTTGCGCATAAATCCTACTGGCCAAAAAGGCATTTCTATGCGATTCTCCTAACACAAAAACCATATCAACCAGTTCTTCGCGGGTGTACTCCATGACGATAGAACGTTCAAATAAAACTTCTAAACAGTGACGCAAACAAACGAAAAATGAGCTACGTAGAAGGTAAAGACCACTATATGAAAAATCCGATAATTATTTCAATTTGTAAAACTTAAAAAACGAATAAGTAAATTGCCGATATGTTTTAGTTGTTTGACAGTTTCTAGACAATTTGTTTTTCATGGCCTACTTAAATTCTAGTTAATAATTTGGGCAACACTTGTCAATAATATTAAATAAAGGTTAAGGCCGTTTTACATGCTGCAAGTTTCTTGCAGCAAGGGGTTGCACCTGCAAGATATTGCGCACAATTTGTCTTGCAGACTGTAAAGCGGCAGTTGTATTTCAATTGCAAGTGTCAGCGTATGCCTTTGTGCAAGTCTCTTGCAACTTGTAGGAAGACCTGCAGCATGTAAAACGTCTTTACGGCTTAACTCTTGGCAGTAATTAAAATTTTATGCGGTAAACGTAATTACAAAAAATGTTGGGATTTTAGGTTTTTTCCCATAGCTATAACTACGCTGACCTATTTATTATTCAAAATCGCGAAGGTGCTTACTTATGAACATTACTAGTGAGGTTATTCAATTACCGTACTGAAAAACAAAGTACAACATTAGTTTTTTAAGAATATTTCAAAAACCTTCAGGAATTTTGAGATAAGTGTAATAATAAAAAATGTTGATCTGTTAATTCTGTATCGGACAGAAAAAAAATATATATAGGGTGTTTTATTTTTCCACATTACTATTGAGTTTATTCAATTATCGTACTGAAAAACAAAGTACAACATTAGTTTTTTAAGAATATTTCAAAAACCTTCAGGAATTTTGAGATAAGTGTAATAATGAAAAATGTTGATCTGTTAATTCTGTACCTGACAGAAAAAAAATATATAGGGTGTTCCATTTGAAAAAATGGAGAAAAATTATTTTTTATTTTGCAACGTTTGACATGGAATTTGGGTCACCCTGTATAAGTAAGACTTATAATACTCATAGCAGAATAACTATAAACCTTTTGCAGTAAGCTACTAGGTTACCTTAGCTTTTAAGATGTTTTATCTAATTTTTATAAATATTTTAAATGTAGACTATAATTTTTTTTTTCTTCGATTTTACCTTTTTTCTCCGAAACTATTAAAAAAAGAGAGATACTATTCTAGGAGTCTGTAGACTAGGTAAAGAGTGTTTCAAAAATGTAAAAAAATATAGGGTGTTCCATTTAAAAAAATACAACTCTTATGCGCCACTATTTTTTGTAACACCCGGTATAATCAAGAATATTTTTAAAATGTGCTCTCTAATCAACAGCATATAGTGGCTTTTAAATATTTTTTATATAATAAATGGTTAAGGTATAATAAAAGACGGGTGGTGAGCTGCAGGACCCTCTATATATATATATATATATATATATATATATATATATATATATATATATATATATATATATATATATATATATATATATATATATATATATATATATATATATATATATATATATATATATATATATATATATATATATATATATATATATATATATATATAAATATATATATATATATATATATATATATATATATGTATATAATATATATGGTTTCTGGTAAAGCGATTTTACCGATTTTTATTTTGTCTTATAATTAATAAAAAAAATAACTTATTTTAAACACGCTTTAAAATTGGAACAAGTATTCTATAATTATTTATTTATTGCCTACAAAATTACAAATGTACTAAAAAAGTAAGCAAAAAAATGGTGTCAAATCCAATAAAAACACTTTTAAATTAAAATTCACCGGTTAATATCCAGGAGCCAGTGGCAAAGGCTCTGAGAACCGGTATAAGGAATGTACAGAAACTTGTGCATGAAAAAAAAACATAATTTACTTCCGAAGAAAATTAAGAAATGTACACGAATAAATGCAAAGGCAAAAGAGTTAAGTTAGAATGCAAAAATGAATATTCATAATTCAATTTATGATTTATACACGTCAAAGACTAATATAATCCTTCAGAAACTTTTTAATATTATAGACTAAAAAATATCATCATCACTTAAAAAGTCCTGATCTTCTGAGTCGTCCTCAAATAGCGCAATGATCATTAGTGCTATTTCGACATCTAGAACTCGTTCTCGATTCCACCATGGGATGGTTAATTTCTCCGTATGTTCCACAGATTTCTTCCAGTACTTCGGCGTAATATAATTTAATGAATCTTGCCAAACAATTTTCACTTCATCTGATGTAAGACCATCGTTCACGTGTTTTTCGTAATATGATTTTGCCCCAGCCCATATTAACTCTATTGCGTTAAACTGGCAATGGTATAACGGCAGTCGTAAAACCTCATGTCCATTTTCCCGTAATATTTCATCTACGGCATATATTGTTTTTTAATAGATTTTGCTATTAAACGAAGTTCTGGTTTCAGCATATTGGGTAAAGGATTTTGTTTTTGTTTTATTAGCCAGTCATAAATATCACTTTTCTTCCAGGGTGAAGTAGGGTGTTTATTTAAGATTCTTGAATGATAAAATGCATTATCCAGAATGATTAAAGAAATTTTGAATTCTTTTAACACTTTTTTCACAGTTCATATTATCATTAAAAACTTTTGGATGTTGAAAAAACAGTAAACTTGCACCTTGAGAAATGGCTGTTGAAGAACCTGCAGGCAAAATGAAAAACCGTTTTCCCGTCCCACATCCCTTTTTTCTCTTGACACAGTCCTGCCAAGACGCAACACTTCCTTAGACAATATAATTTTAAAAATACCACTTTCTAAATTTTGAATTAACATTTTCCGTGTATTTCTTAAAAAACTGGATACGCTGACTTGCTATTGTGGCAACTCGCATAAAAATGTTCGATTACAGGCCTTTTTATATCGAAAACGCAACATTTTCATTAATTTTGACAACGATTTTAGTCCAATTTCCAATATGCCTCGATTTATTAAAGCTTCTTTTAAAACTTGAAGGGTTATATTAGTTTTTGCGCAATTTTCTGCACAGGCGTTGTACCGATTCCCAAAGCTTTTGTTACTTTGTCCCGGATATTGACCAGTGAATTTTCATTTTCGTAATATTTTATTAGATTTAATACCATTTTTTTCGCTTGTAGATGCAAAACAACCAAAAATGGTTTTCTATAACTCATTTTGTCATTGACTTGTCAATCTGACTTTGAAGTGACATCACTCAAAGATTTTTGCAACTGCTGGTATTTATATGTTTATTATCTTTTTTCATATGAAAATATCATAGGTCTATCTAATTCATCTTTCGGATTTTATGCGGAGGATATGATTACACGTAATAAAAGAAAAACAAACTCAAAAAGTTTGTCGTTGGTAAATCGTATGACTCGCACGATAACACTGCTTTTGACTATATTATATGTTTTTTAAAAGGTAAAAAAAGACAAATTTTATAGTCTATAAATATACAGGGTGTTTCATTTAAAAAATAAAATAGGTTCCGATAACTTTTTGACCTAATCCTGTATACTAATTCCGAAGGCGAAATTAAGTTCTGCCGAAAAAGTTATATAAGAGACAATTTTCACATTTTCGATAAGTTATCTAATAGTTGAGATACGAGGAGTGCCAGAAAATGCAACATTTTCAATTTAGCCCTGTATCTTAAAAACTAAAAGGGCTACGAAAATTTTGTTAACGGCGTCTTTAGATTTACGAAAAACTAGCACACTGTCGCGAAAACCTCAACTTTCTATTTATAAAAATAACCGAGATACCCCGCAAAATTACACCTAAAATGGGACACCCTGTACAATTACACATAAAATGTCTCTTAATATTTTGTGATCAATAAGATCGAGAAAAAAAAACAAATTCTATTTTGATCCATGCCTCTGGCACCCCTGATTCAATTTTAGTTGAAGTCAGAACTGCTTAAAACTGTGACTATTCAAGAAACAAAGGTTTATTGAATATATGTCCTGTTTTTGAAATACAGGATGCTAAATTTAAATTTTTTTTTTCAAAATTTTAACACCCGGATTTCAATAGTAGGGCATTTGCGCACAGATATTTATTAAAACTTTTTTTCTTGTACTGATCCAAGAAATCAGTTTTGGAGAGTTTTGAGCAATTTTAACTCCAGCTAAAACTGAACCAAAAGTTCCAAAAGCATGCATTAAAATAGATTTTTTTTCGAAAACGACTTGTCATCTCATAAAATACTGAGGGGCATTTTTTTGTGTATTTTTACTTGCCCAAAACGGAAAAGCTAGTAGTTTTTTTTTAATGAATAGAGTACTAAATTTTTATTAAGAATGTCATGCAGGGACGGTTACCCATACCTATGCACATAATGGAGGTGAAAACTGCTGAATAAAAAATATTGCCTTTACTATTTCGGAATTACTAAAGAAATGATAATTCTTTCTAAAACTCTAACACCCTGTATCTCGGAAAACATGCCCATATTTATATGAAATTTTCGTCTTATTTTCTTACAAAGAATTTAAACGTTGACCCATGTTTTTTGAAACACCCTGTATATTACAATAAAATGTTTAAACAAAAAAAATATAAAGCGAACAATGAAATTTAAAAAAAGTGTGTATAAACTAAGTTCTTATTCATTAAAATATTGTTTTTTTTAAAGATCACCAAAATACCTCCGGCACACGGTCCCGGATAACCCTTGGCGGTCATATTCAGTTTAATTATGATACGGTTTCAGGCTTTTAAGACAAAATTGTAGGACGAATTAATATTAACTCATGAAGAATTCTTCCTGAAATTATTTGTCGTAAAAGCGTACACCCTAAATATAATTTAACTTGAGTAATAAAATGTCACGAAGCCAGTTAACCATATACTATATGCAGTGACATTTTATGAATGAAGTATCTTTGCACAACTACTAATCTGTAGTTACTCACATATAGTAAATCTTGAATAATTGAACGCTACATTAAATCAACAACCTGCAATTTAAAATTCCGACAGTTCTTTCACCCATTGTATCCCGAAAAGACAGGAAGCAGATTTAAAAACACTTTTAGGATTACTCATAGCATAAACATTGAACAACTTCCAAAGACCCATTATATGATCTAATGATGTGTTCAGTTCTTTCTTTCCGCACAGAAGCTGCAATGGACTACCTGATTTGTATTATTATACAAGTTGCAATTTACTGTAATTACTTGAGGGGTAGTTTTGTGCAACAGAAATACATACAATTAAGGCAACGACATGCATTGAAATATTTGAAATAAATTATTGGAGAAATATATAGTCAAAGTCAATGTCAAAATATGCTTTATTATCAAAAGAACTTATTCTCATTGGCAAAGCTGTAAATAATAATACTATTGCAAGTAATTCTTATTAAATTATACAAAAAGTAGCAAATATATTGTCGAGTACACTTAAAAATAAAATTTAACCTTATATACATTACAAAATTTAAAAAAAAAACACTTAAATTACACATATCTTAATAGGTATTTAAAAATATATGGATACATACACATTTACAAAAGAAATATGACTCATACACATATACAAGCATAAAATATAAACAATATCAGTATAAAACCAACAACATATAATATAGAGACAACATACATACATAGGCCAATTTAATTGTCATACAGAATCATAGAAACAGAAATATCCAAGACCAGAAGTATGTCAAAAGCAAACATAAAACTATTCTCTATTCGGTCAAATTATAATAGGCCTTGTCCAAAAAACGTAACGTAATAATATCTTAGTGTTCAAAAAATACTCATGGTTAACTTTCCAGGAGGGTCAAAAATATATATATATATATATATATATATATATATATATATATATATATATATATATATATATATATATATATATATATATATATATATATATATATATATATATATATATATATATATATATATATATATACAGGGTGTCCCACGACGAACTGCGGCGATCGATTTCTCAGAATTTTGGCAGCTATTGGGGGTTTCTATTTGAAAAAAGCAACTTTTAACGACTTTTTGAAGTATATTTATAATGCCAGTTTTTGATCCCCCTATATTTATTTATTATAAAAATATCAGCACAGGCCACTAAAGTGAATCCTTTTGGACAAGGAAGCCACCCGCAAATAAATAATAGAGACTTTGATAAGCAGATATTTATAGTTATGTCTAGACCTGCAAACGTCATTTTTTACATAAAATTCAAAATATCTCAAAAACAGTTGAACTTAGGTATAGGATTATACATGAAATATACCTAGAATTTTTCGAGGAATCCAATATTCGATAATATACAGGATGTGACATTTAAAATAAGAAAGTTGACGTCTACTTCCGGTATTAGCGGAAGTGCCGCCATCTTGAAAATATTTTGCGCAAATTGCCCCCATCGACTTTAGTTAGCTGCCAAAATTTCAAATTTTTTCAAAGCCTACTTTCTGAGAAATCGATCGCCGCAATTCGTCGTGGGACACCATATATATATATATATATATATATATATATATATATATATTTAATATTATTTAACACTTAAAATAAGAGTGACTTTGTATAAAGTTTTGTATTCCAAAAATTTGGCTTGGCTTCTAAGTTTTCTTATTAGTTGGCCATGACGGAGAGGCCTGGCGAGAACAAAACCAATTGGTTACTATAGAAACGTAATATTTGTTGTTGTTTGACAATTACCTACTAAAATATTATTTATTTATTATAGTAATTATAATAATTATTAAACTAAAAATCATGGTGGGGCGATTAAATTACACACACGAGGATTATTTGCGTTAAACAAATGTTGGAAAACTATAAAAATTTTGGAAACGTCAAGGCAACTGGTCGGTGACGGTTTCTGTTTATCTGGATATCTATCAGCAAATATCTGGCATGTTCTTGTTAAAACTATGTTAGATTCCCCATAGATAATAAACAAATTCAAATAATCCTCGTGTGTATAATTTAATCGCCCCGGCATGATTATTAGTTTAATAATTATTATAATTACTATAATAAATAAATAATATTTTAGTAGGTAATTGTCAAACGACAATAAATATTACGTTTCTATAGTAACCAATTGGTTTTGATCTCGCCAGGCCTCCCTATCATGGCCAACTAACAAGAAAACTTAGAAGCCGTCTGGCATTATTAGAATAAAAATGTTAAATCATCATATATTTTATTACCCTTATTTTAAGTGTTCAATAAGATAAAATTATAAAAATTGGGGGTTTCCATTTGAAAAAAGCAACTTTTAACGATTTTTTAAAGTATATTTATAATGCCAGTTTTCGGTCATCCTATATTTATTTATTATAAAAATATCAGCACAACCTCATTTTTTACATAAAATTGAAAATATCTCAAAAACAGTTCAACTTAGGTATAGGATATTATACATAGAATATACCTAGAATTTTTCAAGGAATCCAAAAATTCGATAATATACAGGGTGTTCCATTTAAAAAAAGAAAGTTGATGTCTACTTGCGGTATAACCGGAAGCGCCGCCATCTTGAAAATATTTTGCTCGAATTGCCCCCATAGACTTTAGTTAGCTGCCAAAATTTCAAATTTTTGCAAAGCCTACTTTCTGAGAAATCAATCGCCGCAGTTCGTCGTGGGACACCCTGTATATATATATATATATATATATATATATATATATATATATATATATATATATATATATATATATATATATATATATATATATATATATATATATATATATATATATATATATATATATATATATATATATATATATATATATATATATATATATATATATATATATATATATATATATATATATATATATATATATATATATATATATATATATATATATATATATATACCCTGTATAGTACTTCACAAGGACGCCCCCTGTACAAAGTAATATGACAGACGGAGACAAACGGTCACTTTTGGCATACCCGAATAGCGTAAAGTCGAACTGCATAAATTAAAATTTTGAAAAATCTTGTTCACTGGAATCAGTGCTGGCTCCCCTACTATAACTACATTGATGTGTTAATTTTGGAAAAATATGAGCTCTGTAGTTTTTCAAATATTAATTGCAATATTAGATATTTTGAAGCAGTTTATTGACAGCTACTTTATGAACAATTTTACAAAATATATGAAAAAAAAACCAAGCCATTTTTGAGGTTGACGGCTGTGATTCTAATGGTTCGATTCCTTCTAAATCGTCGTCTTCCTCTGAAAATGATAAGGTTTCGTCGTCACTACTTGAAGATCCCAGTGTGATAACTAAATCATCAATAACCGTTTCAATTTATTTATCTTCAATAGAACGAACATGTTTACCAATTTTCAGCTGATATTGAGTCAATCGCTTCTAATGTTATTCTATTTAAATTTCTAATTGAAAGTTCACCGTGTTGCGCTCTCGAATATATTTTTTTACTCCTGCCCATGCAAGTTCAATAGGTTTAAAGATGTATGACCGAGGTTACGTAAAAGACCGTCAATTTTATACTTTTTTTCTGTAGGCTTGTTGACTGATATTACTTCATATAATTGATATTTTCTTCATGTTGGATCACATACAAGATTGTTCGATTTAAGCCACGATATCATATGAGCTTTGTAGAGCATTTAGTTGGCACTTTATCTTCTATGTGAGAATAAGACGCATTATCCATTACCACGACTGATTTGGGAGGAATGTTAGGTAGAAGCTTCTCGAGCAACCACTTCAAAATTATTTCTATTCATCTGTCCATGATAGTCTCCTGTTGTTAGTCCCGAGCGAAAAACTAAAGCAGCACCTGGAACAAATCCGGCTTCTGAACCAGCATGAACTATAATAAAGCGACTACTAGAGCGGATTCCCTGAACAACACCTGTAACACTTTCACTTTGCCAGCATTTGTTTACTGTCATATCATTATCTACCCAGGTTTCGTCTAGATACACAATATTTCGTCCTTCTTGCCTATATTGCCTTACAGTTGATAGAAATTTCACCCGCCAGTGAAAAATATTTGGTCTCTCAATGAGCAATTTTCGTTGGCACTTGCGCCAAACAAAACCATTTGATCGTGAGACGATTTAAGGTTTTATACCCGTACGGAGAATCTATTTTGTTCTTTACAGCACGAAGTAGGGGTTTGCAGGTCGAAACCTTCTTCAAGTTTATATAAAAATTTTCTATTGTTCGTCGAATTACTTGAAAATCACCATCGTCAATTTTATCTTTGTATGATAATCGGGGTCTTTTTTTACTAGGAGATTTTAAAGGTGAAGTAGAACATGAGCGATCATTATGTTCTCTTTGAATTTTTCTTACACTACTTTCCGAAACACCAGGGTAAAATGTCGGGCGTTCTGTTCGATTTTGAATTGAAATAATCAAACTATTATTTTCAGCTTCTCTAGTACAGGACTCTATAACGCTCGCAATAGCTTCACGTGCACCGCTTTGAATTGTTTTTTCTTTTTTGCTCGAAATAATAATTCAAATTCAACGCAACGCATTTATGTAGAAATGAAAACAAATGCTCGAAATGTATAGGCGCCACTGGAAATAGCTAGAACCTTCTAGCGGCAAGTGCATGGAGACTCTACGCACATTCCAATTACAAGTGGACCAGTGCGAAATTTACTAAATCCTCGATTAATGTTCCGTACCTTTTAGCTGGCGCACTTTATAGGTGTAGTGGCAAACTATTACAACAGATAAAATAACATACATTTTATTGGCGTACACAAATTTTACTTTTCCGCTTGATTAAGACTATGAACCTTTGTTTTAAGGACCGCCTGTTTTCTTTCGTGTCCCGCATATATATATATATATATATATATATATATATATATATATATATATATATATATATGATAGTATATATATATATATATATATATATATATATATATATATATATTCCACGTGCACCAACGTCATAACAAGAAAATAATCCTTGTTTAGAACATGTTCTGCATCACAGCAGACTCAATGATCCATTTTAGTCAAACGACGATCGCGATTTCGCTCTTATTAGAGCTCATCAGGCCGCCATAGACTAGCGAGCCCCGTGTAGGGCAAAGGCACAAAATGGAATCACAAAAACAACTACTCCGCTGGCTAATACCACGACCGGCATTGAATTACATTGTGACTCCTGGCTTTCGTTGGGAGCATTAAATGATAGTATGTTTTCATTCCACGTACACCAACGTCATAACAAGAAAATAATCCTTGTTTAGAACATGTTCTGCATCGCAGCAGACTCAATGATCCATTTTAGTCAAACGACGATCGCGTTTTTCGCTCTTATTAGAGCTCATCAGGCCGCCATAGACTAGCGAGCCCCGTGTAGGGCAAAGGCACAAAATGGAATCACAAAAACAACTACTCCGCTGGCTAATACCACGACCGGCATTGAATTACATTGTGACTCCTGGCTTTCGTTGGGAGCATTAAATGATAGTATGTTTTCATTCCACGTACACCAACGTCATAACAAGAAAATAATCCTTGTTTAGAACATGTTCTGCATCACAGCAGACTCAATGATCCATTTTAGTCAAACGACGATCGCGATTTCGCTCTTATTAGAGCTCATCAGGCCGCCATAGACTAGCGAGCCCCGTGTAGGGCAAAGGCACAAAATGGAATCACAAAAACAACTACTCCGCTGGCTAATACCACGACCGGCATTGAATTACATTGTGACTCCTGGCTTTCGTTGGGAGCATTAAATGATAGTATGTTTTCATTCCACGTACACCAACGTCATAACAAGAAAATAATCCTTATTTAGAACATGTTCTATAGTAGACGATCCCGATTATATATTATATATATATATATATATATATATATATATATATATATATATATATATATATATATATATATATATATATATATATATATATATATATATATATATATATATATATATATATATATATATATATATATATATATATATATATATATATATATATATATATATATATATATATATATATATATATATCCCAAAATGTTACCAGTAATTTTTAACCAAAATTTTAAGTCAATCGGGTAAGTAGTTTTTAGCTATGCCGCGAACAGATCGACAGACAGACAAACGGAACTTAGAGAACATGTTTTTCACCATATTCTGATTCTGAAACGGAAAGATCTGAAAAAATCTCGGAGGGTGATTTTTTCGCGATTACAATACTTCCCTTTCACGAGGGCAGTAAAAGACGTATAATGTTTTGTTTGATCGCTCCTGAGTTACTCAATTCTACGGAGTTTTCAGTGTTCATAATGAATTCAAACATTACAATTTTTTCAGTGCATGAAAAATCAAATAATTATAATGATAATAAGACAGTAATACAACCAAAAATCCGTTTAAACCACTAAATCGATATTGAATAGGAGATCTGATCTGACCTTAGTATTTTAAATCATTTCAAGTGTGTTTAGCACAAACCTAATATTAAAAAGAATTAAAGGACCATATCGTTCAATCTTAGAGCACCATATCTTTCAATCTTTCGGTCTTTCATTCGTTTGTCATGATGCCTCTTGTGAAAACGATTTAACTAAATCTCCAGTAAGGCTATTTACACATAAGATGTCTTAACAGATTAGTTTTCTTAACAAAAATGATCCTTTTAGATGCACTAGATCGTGAATATAATAGATGGTTCTTTTCTTGTCCACCTATTGAGTTTGCCCCCGGAATGTTACTTTTATAGTCGTTCAGCTGAATAATTAAAAGATATTGAATGAATTGTGTAGATAAATTGTTTGTGTCATTAGCTGAATTTATATGTATGCCGCATTGGTTTCCAATTATGATTTTTTTAAACATATTTGGAATTTACGTTATTTTGCAGACCTGAAAATTATAGGTCTAAAAAAACCTACAGAAATTTTGTACAGGGTGACCCGTTTATCTTGGGCCACCCCCTAATCTCAGAAGCGGTGAGTTTTAGGAAAAGAAACTTAGATACAAAAGTTTCTTGGATTAATTGTTGTAAAATTAATGCTAGCTAAAAAAATTGGGTTTTATTACTTATATTGTTCTAGGGACATGCACTTTTATTTTTTTCTCGAATATGAAACCAGATATCAAAAAAATCTAAAGACAAAAAAGTTGTATTTTTAGTTGCTGAATACGAAAATAAATTAAAAAGTCAGTGGCGCACATTTGTATATTTATATATAGAGGGTGTCCCACTAAGTGCGGCCGGGTAGCTTTTCTCAGAAACTATGAAAGCTACAGCTTCGCGAAAAAAAATTTCATGACTAAAATGGCTAAGAGAAATTGCTGGAAAATATTTTCAAGTTTGTAAAACCACCGCAAGATGGCGTACCTGCAATGGTAAATAAAAAAACACTTTTTTTTGCAAAAATACCCAATAT
Organism: Kuschelorhynchus macadamiae; assembly: GCA_030620095.1. Classification (NCBI taxonomy): domain Eukaryota; kingdom Metazoa; phylum Arthropoda; class Insecta; order Coleoptera; family Curculionidae; genus Kuschelorhynchus; species Kuschelorhynchus macadamiae. Next base: position 282,037 of record JAUTXW010001763.1, read on the forward strand.
GAGATAACATTTTGATAACAACAACAAGAACTCCAACAAAATCTGCGTCAGTTTTGTTAAAGGCGTTTTGTCATATTTCCAATAATAAGGGTGGGGGAAAGTGATAAATAAATCAACTTTCAAAGCGCTCTGTCTCCTACATCTTTTACTTAACGTTATGCAAGTGGGTACTTGTTTGAAGGAGCATTTAAAGCTCTTTTAACTACTGTCATTTTTGGCTCTCGATAGTTCTTGGTACACTAACTAAAGGGCGTTGTTTAAACAAAACTCAATTTTTAGAGATTTTCTCGAAAAAATTAAATGGAACGGTATGCTTTTAACAGTATGATTTTAAAGAGGAAAAAATTGCCTAAATTCTGTGAAAACCGCGTTTTAATATATTTATTCATTTTTTAGTTATTGGAAAATAACCTGTTTTCCACTGTTAAAAGAAAATATTAGCTTTTAATCATAATTAAATGTTATTATTCTGTGACAAAGTATTCTTTATTACTTGAACTTGAAAGCTAATAATCCTTATAACAATAATGTTGGCTTTACCTCACACTTTATCCAGGCTTGGCACTGGTCAACATTTATTTATTATCAAAAATTTGAAGCGTGTTTCAAAGCCAACGGGCTATAACAATAGCAAAACCGAAAACCCATTAAGTAAATCAACATAAAAGAACAATAACGATAACACACAAATCTTAAAAAATTACAAATGTTCAAATTGTTTTCCATTATTTTCAATACAACGATCAAGTCTTTGCCGAGTGCTAGCAATGGCGACTTCAATTTCAGCTCTCGCTAGCTATAGCATTTCGAATTCTTTCAATCATATTTTCTGGCGTAGAGGGCGCGTTTCAAACACAATGTCTTTTATTCTTCTCCACAAATAAAAATCAAGCACAGAGAGGTCCGGGGATCTAGCAGGCCATGAAAACAAACTGCCTCGTCCTATCCAGCCGTTTCGATAACATTCGTCCAAAAAATTACGAACTGTCCTGGAGAAGTGTGCCGGACAACCATCATGTTGAAACCACATTTGTCTTCGGATTTCTAAACGAACATCTTCCAATAGTGCAGGCAACTCATTTGTCAAAAAGTTTAGATAAACTTTGCCGTTTAAGTGATCATTAAAAAAAATGTGCCAAATATGTGGCCATCCAGTATGCCACACCAAACGTTTACATTCCATCGATTTCCAGTGTTCGTGAAGGTTGCTTCATCCGTCCATAATATGCGGGAGAAGAAATAGGGATTCTCGACAATCATAGATCTTAGCCAGTAGCAGTGATCTAATCTTGAATCAAAATCTCCTTCTGTCAGATCTTGGTGCAGAGTAACGTGATATGGATGTAATTTATTGTCTAACAAAATTCGGTGTACCGTCAACTTACCAATTTCCAAGTCCAACAAAATTACTCTGGTGCTAAATGTAGATTAAATGGAACGTAAGCAAGAATGTTGCTAATGTTATCCTCATTTCTAATTGCACGATTTCTTCTAGGCACTGAAATCGGATTCACTTGTTATATATATATATATATATATATATATATATATATATATATATATATATATATATATATATATATATATATATATATATATATATATATATATATATATATATATATATATATATATATATATATATATATATATATATATATATATATTGATTCCTAGACCTTCACGGATGGAAAAATACAATACAACAAAAGAACAGTTTTTCTGACGTTTCGCCAAAATCACATTTGGCATTTTCGAAGCTTTCTTTCTCGCGTCCGAATAGAGACTGAAGTGTTGGTGACTGCGACGCTTCCTTTTATACCCCCACTCGGGGCCGAAGGTTATATCTGCGCAGGCTTTGGTCGTTATTTTTGTTTTCCGGATGGTGCTGTTGTCGGGCTAATTGCGCTTGAGTTTTTGCGATTTTAGATTTGTCGATTATTCTCTTCCATACTGTTGGTAGGTTTAATGATTCGTCCCTTCTATTCAAATCGCCTTGTTTTTCAATTTCTATGGCTTCTCGAATTATTCTGGTCTTATAATGTTCTATATTGGCAATCTCCCTACACCCATCGAAATTTATTTTATGGCCGGTTTCCTGATGATGTAGGAATAAAGCTGACGTTGTTTGTTTATTTCTGATGCTGAGTTTATACTCTTCCACTCTTGCTGATATTCGCCTGTTAGTTTGCCCCACGTACAACTTTTCACAGTCCTGGCACGGAAGACTGTATACTCCGTGGTTTTCCAGTTTGATTTTATCTTTTGGGTCTCCAAGTCGTTTAATTATAGTTGTTTGTGGCTTGTGTATTGTTTGTATGTTGTGTTTCCTAAGAATTCTTCTGATTCTATCTGTTGTGCTTTTTACATATGGTAAGACTACTTGTTGCTTTCCCGGTTCGTAATTTTTGTTGTTCGGGAACCCTGTGCATTAATAGCTTTCTCTATGGTGCGATTTGTGTAACCAATTTTTCTTTAAAGCACTAGATATTACCTTAAGTTCGTTTTGTCTCGTCTGTGTTTCAGTTAATCGCACGGATATGGATATTAGGGTATTTGCCACAGCTTGAATTTGTGCTGGGTGTTGATGTGATTTTGCATTTAAATATTCGTCTGTATGTGTTGGTTTTCTGTACACCATAACATAAATTTCGATGAGTGTTCATGAATAATAAGAAAAGTACAGGCCCCAGATGAGAACCCTGTGGAACGCCTGATGTTAAAACACTTCACGTGAGACAGAACCAGGCACCACTACCCGCTGACGACGCTGGGTCAAATATGATTTGATCCATCCGAGATAATTACCAGAAATACCCATTTCAGATAGTTTGTGCAACAGTAGAGCATGGCAGACGCTATCAAAAGCTTTAGACAGGTCAGTATAAATGAGACTGCCAATATAGAACATTATAAGACCAGAATAATCCGAGAAGCCATAGAAATTGAAAAACAAGGTGATTTGAATAAAAGGGATGAATCATTAAAACTATCAACAGTATGGAAGACAATAATCGACAAATCTAAAATCGCAAAAACTCAAGCGCAATTAGCGCAACAACAGCCCCATCCGGAAAACATAAATAACGACCAATGGCCGCGCAGATATAACCTTGGGCCACGGGTGGGGGTATAAAAGGAAGCGTCGCAGTTACCAACACTTCAGTCTCTATTCGAACGCGAGAAAGCTTCGAAAATGCCAAATGTGATTTTAGCGAAACGTCAGCAAAACTGTTCTTTTCAGAACGACAATAGTGAACGGATGTACACCCGGAATGAAAACACACACATATATATATATATATATATATATATATATATATATATATATATATATATATATATATATATATATATATATATATGTATATATATATATATATATATATATATATATATATATATATATATATATATATATATATATATATATATATGTATATATATATATATATATATATATATATATATATATATATATATATATGTAATGTGTATAAAACGGTGGCCTTATCTTACCTCATTGAAAGGCCTTTTTACTGCGTTAATGATTTTTATAATGAATGAATTTATTAAAATGGGTTTTATTTGCTTGTTTATTTAAATCTTTTTGGGTGTCATGTTGCTGCATAGCATTTGAAAATATTTTATAAGGAATGAATTGTCTGATAGTCCGGTAACATCAACTATTTTTGTTACATATTAGATTAGTTATACATTTTCCTAATGTGTCCTCACGAATGTTATATTTACAATTTATATATTTGCATTGACCTATCGAAAAATATGATTTTTTCGATTAATTTTCCTGCGACAATAAAGTATACTTTTGTTTGTTTGTTTGATACACCATTGGGTAGTTAAAAAAAAAGATGATACAGGATTAATATCTTTTATTATTAAAATATACTACACATAAAATATTGCGAACAGTTTAGATTTTAAAAAATGAGGCCTGTTGTAGGTTGAAATATTGGTAGTTGTAAAGTATATTCTGTATGAAAATGATTTCAACTTTTACCAACTAGCATCTTATTGAATTGCTTCATTTTATCTTACAAAATATAAAAAGTGAAGCAATTTGCCCATACTTTTTATTCTAAATGCATTAAGTAACTAACAAAAATATAAAAAGTGCAGACAAACATAATAACAAGAGGAACACCACATTTAACATAAGCATAAAAAGGAATCCTTAAAGAAGAAAAACCCTAAATATTAATTACAGCCTTATTATTCAAGTAAATTACTGATCAAATGGCATTTCTTATCTTTTTGGGCTAGTAGTCCAATCAAAAAGAGGAAAACCAAATTAGAATGTAGGATGGGAGAGAAAAATAAGAAATGCTAAGATTCTTTATCCTTATGAATATTAATTTGTACAAATACCTTAAATTTTAATATTTCATTTCTCAGGGAGGTTAAAAATTGAGATTTTTTTATTTAATACTGGTCTTACCAAAAGTCTAGATTTTGGCACCTGAAAAATGTAACGCCATCCTGAGTATAAATATTAAATTCCAATAATTTATGAATTGTTACTTGCTCAATTTAATTAATATTATAAATTGCTTAGCTATTTTTTAAATAGCAATCACCAGACTGTATAACTATTTTTTTTATGTCAATTTTAAAATTCGAATTGTGCCACAAAACAAACAGAATTGAATTAGCTTAAGTTTTGAGGATTCTTTTAATTTTTTTATTATTAAAGATATTCAAATTTTACTAATTTTATTAACAAAATGATTAAACAATCTTGAATACACTTAGACTTTTGGAATAACTCAATTTCAAACTTGTTCATATTTCCTAATGAATTAAGAGTTATATGCTTTCTTTGTGCTATGCAATATATATAGCATAAAACAAAATGACTACGACTACAGTAGACAGACATATGTTTTTATGTTGTCTATCCAATACAAACAGATTACTAGTTTAAATTACAGGCAGCTAATGACAAATTTATAACAAAAATATGCCTTATCTGACAACTATATACATTTTAAAAACAATTTGCATATTTATTCAACTACTTTAAGTTAGTTTTCTGGTGGTTGTTCTGTGATAGCTCGTTTGAAGAGTAGGATATGGGGCTCTGAAAAAAAAATGTATAAACATAATTTTCATTTTTAAGTAAAACAGACAATCTTGAAATGTAAAATGTACTCTAACTTATACGCTGCGCGACTTATTTAATGCACAACCCAAAATTTCACATAATTTTGATATTGGTTTCCAAGCAAACCCTTAAGCTGATTTTAAACACCTTTTTTTCTTAATTAAGTAGGTTACTAACAGGGTGTCCCAGAATATGTGGACAATCTCTCAGATTTGGTTAGATTGCGAAAAAAAAGGGAATAAGTTCATATAAACTTTTTTCCTAATACTCAGTGGGGTGTCAAAGTGAGATTTTTATTTTTGTTTGAATTTATTTATTTATTTATTTATTCACCTAAGTACACTACAGAAAGAAACATTCTAATTGGTACAAACTACTATTAAAACCTACTTAAATAATTATGTATAAAGACAAGCAAAATTTTAAGTCAGTATGAAATTTTATAGGGATTTACTAATTGTTTTGCATTCTTTTTAAACCAGATAGGTTAAGCGAGAAAATGTCAAACTCAGAAAAGAAGCTGTTATAGTTACATACTAAACAGTTAATGAAGGCAGTTTAGCCATAGTTGGTTCTATGATGTTGTTCGTAAAATAATTGAGCTTGTCTCGTATGCCTTAATGGAACTAAGAATAACACTAAGCTTAATAAATTACTGCAATCAATAAAACCGTTAATAAGTTTGTAAAGAAATAGCAGATAAGCATTTCTGCGTCGATGTTCCAGACTTTTGAAACTACAAAGCAAAAGCCTGGTATCATATGGTATATTATGATATGGAAAATGGTGTTTATACAGTAAGTATTTAACAAACTTATTTTGAATTCGTTCTAATCTATTTACATGACAAGCATAAAATGGCGACCATATTACTGAGCAATACTCTAAAATGCTGCGAACCAAACAATTGTATAAACAAATAGGTGCCTTCGTGTCATAAATATGTTTAGTGATCCTTATAACAAAACTAAGCATTCAAAACCCCTTCAGAACAATGCTATCAATATGAAGGTTAAATGTCAAGCCAGTGTCAAAAATTACTCCCAAATCGTTAATAGATGATACATTTTCAATATTTATGTTATTGATAGCATATACTATTCTCATTGGGTCTCGATGCTTATAGAAGCTTATAGATTTACATTTCGATGTGTTAATTGTCAAGTAATTTGAATTACACCATTCGTTAAATCTATTAAGATCAGACTGCAAACATTCAGAATCAGGCTTTGCAATAGTAAAAAGTTTTAGGTCATCTGCATACAAAAGACAATAAGACGATTTAAAACATGAAATGACGTCGTTCATGAATAATAAGAAAAGTACAGGCCCCAGATGAGAACCCTATGGAACGCCTGATGTTACAAACACTTCACGTGAGACAGAACCAGACACCACTACCCGCTGACGACGCTCGGTCAAATATGATGTGATCCATCCGAGATAATTACCAGAAATACCCATTTCAGATAGTTTGTGCAACAGTAGAGCATGACAGACGCTATCAAAAGCTTTAGACAGGTCAGTATAAATGCAGTCAATCTGATGTCCAGCCTCGACTGAGGAAACAAGAAAGTTTTGATACTCTGCAAGGTTAGTAGCAGTTGAGCAACCTCTGAAAAAACCGTGCTGTTCAGTTGCAATGTAATTTTTGAAAGTATCAAAAATCTCCTCATTGAGAATGGCCTCAAAGAGTTTAGGTATGACAGAGAGTAGTGATATTCCTCGATAATAGTTAATATTCATTCTGTCACCACTTTTAAATATAGGAAGGTTACAGGAAAATTGACTTTTGAAAAATAATCATTAGTGGTTCAACATGTGATCTGCACCAGCTCTTCAGTAAAGCAGCTGCTATGCCATCTAGTCCAGCCCTCTTTGAAACATCCAAACGCACTATTTTATTATTTATTTCTTCATGTGTAAATGTATGGAATGATAAGGTAGTAAAAAATTTGACTGAGTTAAATTTAGGTAATTCAAAATCTGTGTATGAGGAGTAGCAGGATTAAAAATGCAAAGCAAAGGCATTTGTTACATCATTAGCATTATTGAGTGATTGATTGCTGTACTGCATTACTCTGGGTAGGTTATAAGTACCTTTTAAACTATTGACAAATGACCAAAAATGTTTGATGTTTGTAGGGATTAAATGTTCAGTATTACTAACAAACATTAAATAACATAAATTAGTGCGAAATTTGACCTCGCGTCTAATATTTGAGTAGACATCATAATCACTCTGTAAACCAGACTTCTTGAACTTCTTATGAAGCTTACTTTTCTCAGCGACAAGTCGTCGAAGTTCCGTGTCAAACCAGGAAGGGTATTTTTGACTTTTAATGTTTTTTTGTGGTACGTAAATATCTATGCCTTTAAAGAGAACATCATAGAATTTCTGGATCGCCACGTGAATAATAAAATAATTAACTAAAAAAGTAAATAACTAAAAAATAATCTTGATATTTGAATGAAAATTTGTATCTGGGTTTTAATATGAGAAATTCAAATTTGATGTTAGTATTTCTCTAACTTGTAGGAGTTGCAATCTACATCTAGTTTTTTCTTGAAAGGTCATAACTTTTCATAGCATTTTTAAGTCAAAAAGGCATTATTGTTAGGCTGCTACGAGCAACCATTCACGAGATTTTTGAATTAAAAAGAATTGAACTGGTATAGAGATTTTAATACAGTTTTCAAATAGCTCAGACATTTTACAGTAAGAAAGGTATGATGGTATGTGGTATTTTATAAAATAGGTTTGTAAGTCAGTTCAACATGGCCCTCTTCTAATCTTATGCATTCCCTAGAGAACTGAAGGCTATTGAACTCTCCACAACATTGTAACATTGTTCATTTCGTGACAACGGAAATTAATCTTTTTTAATAAGTTTTCCCTAGAGTCCACTGGTATGGAAAACACTAATATTTTTAAATGGTTCTAAAAAAGTCTAAGGTGTTAAAGACTGGTGATCGGGGAAGCTAAGCGACTGTGCCTCTTGGCAAAACAAATGGTCCAATTAAATGCTGACCAATGAATCCAGCCCACACGTTAATGGGCTCAAATTGATGCTGATGATGCGTCACAATAGTAACATGGGGATTGTCATCTGCCCATACATGCAAATTATAAGAATTCATGATCCCGTTTTTGGAAAACTCAACTGAAGAGAAATGAACCAATAAAATTTACATAATTTCTGTGCTGTTCGAGAAAATCTTTAGGAAGTACTGCATGGACTTTCTGAAAGAGATAATAATAAAAAATTTTATTTGTCTAGGGACAATATACATTTTCATAGATATATCATCATTACAATACAATTTTAGCCTACTGTAAATGATAAAACTAGGCAAAATATGAATTGAATAACATGTGTGCATATGACTAGCAATATTAGCAAAAGGGAAACATACATATTCTCATAAATTTGTTATAATTGATATACATACAAATCCTAGTTTATAAATTATAAATTTACAAAAATTAAAACGCAAATGATATAAATATATGTACATCACAGTAAAAACATCCATAAAAACAAATAATTAACTCATATATATAATTACACAAATAATCAATCCCCTGATTGGGGCAGTAAAATATGCAATTCCCAGCTCTCTCTCAAAGCATCCTTGAATTCACTAACAGAGTATGGGGGCCAATGATATCAAATATTTTTTAAGGCGCTTTTTAAATGTATTGGTATTTATTATAATATTTATAATGATTTTTTATGTGACATATGTTTTCATAGATAATATGGCCAAACAGAGTGATGATTCTAAGTGTTCTAAAATATGGTTTACAGCTTTCAGTGGTAATAAGTATGTAAACTTTGCTTTTTAGGAATCCCGAAAAACAGTCGATTTTGTGGAATCAAACTCGGCCGCCAATTTCCAAAACACTTGTAGAAGGATCTGCAGCTATGGCATTCAAAATGTTTTATTCGACATGTTCATCGCAAACGTTTTGATTTCTGCAATTATGACTGGCTATTTCAAATTTTAGTAACACAATCATATTTTGTTAGTGTATGCCCACACAAGTGATAAATAACTATGCCATATTTTTTACAGATCTCTCTTAAGCGACGATTTTCTGGTGGGAACTCTATAATCAGGAAATCATTCTTCGTATAACCTTCTGGCTTCTGAGGCATTGTCTAATGGAAGCCCATGTATATTAAATGCATGTCTGCATATTCATTTAAGATAAATTTCATTATCATTACGACTGGGATCGTTGGATACACAGACTGGAATTTTGGGCATACGCGAGTCTGGATTGAACTGATCAGCTCAGACCCTCTTCTCCCGCTTTTGGTCTCAATTGCCTCTAATTGTGTAATTATTCCTGAGAGAGAACAATAAAGGGGGTCCTCCTCGTCCTTCCTCAAACCAGATGGCCTTGTCTGGTTTACAGACAATTACATTACATCTATGGGGAGAGACCCAGGGCAAGAATTAGTCTTGCTCTTGAATGGTATGTGACTGTATATAAGGCTGAGATTACAGTAATCTTGGACTGCGTATAGGAAAATATTTCCAAAGGATATCACGGCAAGCATATGCAAGCTGCGATTAAGGCTCTGTCCTCGAACAGGGTCAATTCACTGCTAACACTTCAATGACACAGACTTTTTTTTATCATATTGTTTTCTTCTATACCTATATATATTATGTCAAATTTTCAATTGTGCATTAAATATGTTGTGCAGTGTATGTGTACAATATCATTAAACAAAGTACAAACACAAGTAAATTTTTAAAATTTCCAGACAAATATTAAAATTAATTTCTAAGCATAAATACAAATATTAAAACCAATAATAATGTAAAAATTTAAATATAGGGTGCATATTTTTAACCTGAATATATACAAATCTGTTTGTTCTAACTATTGTTAATTTGATGATGACTATTTTTCATCTAATTTTCTATAGGGTCAACTGAGGTAATTGTGAATAGGGGTAATTGGAAACGACTCAAATAAAATTTATATTTCTTGTAAATTCGTAAATATGGCAACGTCGCCTTGAACCCAAACGTTTTGCCGCTTCAATCACGTTTTTTCAAGTTTCTGGAATTAGTTTGCCATAACATTTCAGAGAGAACGTATTACATTACATTTTACTTCGTGAATCAAAACTCGCGCGCTTTTTTCTAAGTGTTTTTAGTATATAGTAGGTAAGTGATTTTTGTTATTTTTTATATCTATCTTATTAAGTGTGGATTGTATTTGAATTATCGACATGTTTGATTACTTTTTTTTTAATGAGACAAGTAAAAATTCGTTGTTTACATTTACCCCAGTAAATTAATGCAATGGGGTAAATGTAAATAGACCACGTGGGGTAAGTGTAAATAACGGTTTTTTTAATTTTTTTCAGAAATAATGCCGAGGAAGTATATTAAAATACGACAACCACCAGCATACTCAATTGAAGATCTAAAAAATGCAGTTAATGATATTATTAACTATAACTGGACCTATTCCCAGGTCGAACAATTTTATGGAATTCCACGGGCTGTGGTTTACAACAGAGTAAAAGGCAGAAAAACATCTGTGGAAAAGATAGGGGCACCTTATCTGTTAAAAAACCCGAACTACTGCAGAAGTGTAGAAAAGATGCAAGAGATCCTTTTGTTGTGTACGAGTTTTACGACGAACTTACCCAACTAATAAAAGATAATAGTCTGGAGGGTAGACCGGAATTTATATTTAATTGCGACGAAAGTGGATTTCCAACTGACCCCAAGAAATTAAAGGCCATTGGTGAGAAAGGAAGACCTCTTTCAAGAATTTCAGGAGGATCTGGCAGGGAGTCCGTGTACGTACTTGCAACAATATCTGCAGATGGCTATTGCCTACCCCCACTCATTTTAAGGGAGTGGGTGTACAGGTAAGATGGATATCGACCAATAATTATCCAGGAACTAAATACACTTGTTCTAAAAATGGATGGATGGAAGAGCCGCAGTTTTTTGAGTGGTTTTCGACAAGTTTTGTAGACCATGTAAACTTTTTGAGAAATTCAAAAAACATGGAAACTCAAACTGAGCTTTTACTTTTTGACGGCCATTGCAGCCATATCAGTATTCGTATCATCAAAACTGCAATGCAAAATAATATCCATTTAATGAAATTACCGAGCCATTTAACTGACAAAATCCAACCCTTGGATAAAGCAGTCTTTGGGCCCCTTAAAAAGATATGGGACGGTCTTTTGATAGAATTCATAAAGAAGCAAGTTGGATCTATTGAAGGGATACGAGTAACAAAGTGTAAGTTCTTGGAATTGTTGGGAAAAGCATGGGAGTTGGGAATGAAACCGCAAAACATCAAAAAAGGATTTTTGACTACTGAAATATATCCAGTTGATAAGACAAAGTTTCCTGTGGACGACTTTAATCCAAGTGCATTAAGAAGATATATGGCTGAAAAACAACAGACAACAGATTCACAGCAACTTACAGACATTCAAACCACCAGTGACTCAAATAGTCCATTATTAAAAGATCACTCTAATACAAGGAAAAATTTTACACCAAATACAATAATAAATATTTTTGCTGAAAAAAACTGATAATCCTTCAGTAAAAAGACAGCTTTTCCCAAGGCTTAAGCCAGCCAAATATGGAGAAATATTAACAGCAGAGAAAGTAATAGAAAAGATGGAGACTGCAGAAATGATGAAAAAAAAGAAAATTGAAAAAATAAATCCTACTAGAAAGAATCCCAAAAATTCACAAAGAGCTGGAACATTGAAAGCCAAGACAAATGTTAACACTAGCAGCGATTCTGAACTAGAAGAAGTAGAAAATGAATTGTTGGAACAAGAAATAATTGAAGAGGAAGCCACTGATGGTAGTTTAGCGAAAGAAGATTGGATTTTGGAGACTTTAAAAGAAAACATCAATGAAATAGAATGCAAGGAACCCATTTGGGCTAATTTGCAAACAGATTTTATTTTGGTGGATTTCTTAGGTGGAAGTCGAAATAAAACTCACTATAAATATGTTTGTTGCATTAGAAAGAAGGATGAAGAGGATGGTGAGATATCAGTTACTGGTTGCAAGAGAGAGAATGAACTCGCAACTGAATTTACCATAAATGAAAATGACCTTGCAAGTGTTATCTTGGAAAATGTTATAGCACTTCTGCCAAACCCAGAAATAAAATTTAGGCAAATAAAAATGGTTTATGTGTTTCCAGGAGCTGTACCTGTTTTTGAAAAATAAAGTTTTTAAAAAAATTAATATTAAGCATCCATCAAAACTATGTTATTTATCTTAAGTATTTAATCCTTATAAACACCTTAATATCCTATAATATCTTAGAATATAGTTTTTGTTATTTTTTTAAAATAAAACATTAAAAAACACAGTTTTTAAATAATTCATTTTTTCGGGGTAATTGTAAACAAGTATAATACAAACAGTCGATTTTGTGACTTCATTGGATTGTATTTCAGAATCGTTTACAATTGCCCTGCCTGCCGCATTATTAAATTTAATACAACAAATATTGTCTGTTCACATTTACCCCTAACTACTGGGGTAAATAAAAACAACAGGGGTAAATGTAAATATTTAACTCTAGAGAAAAAAAGTACTTCTATCTCCACTTTCCCCACTAAAACAAGCTGTTAAGATTGCTAGCAATAATGTGTCACCCAACAGTTCATTCCAAGTAAACTCAATTTTCAACAAGATTCACCCAAAGTCAAACTTTATAAATTTGTTTACAATTTCCCCAGTTGACCCTAGTTCTGAACAATCATTACATAAAATTTTCACAATTCTCTATTTCAAATTAAGATATTGTTCAAATAAAAAGGCAAACTATGCATATATTTAGGTAACAAGCCTACACAATTTGGACAGTCCACTGTATGTGGATACATCTGAGACCCAAAAGTGAATATTATGATACATCCAATTTCTTAAAGAAATTATTAACGAAAGTCAGTATCCCATCTATAGTATCATCTATGGTACTTTATTGATTTTAAGTCGATCTGAACATAATTACTTTAATGTCAAATTTTGGCAAGAAACCGGTAATTATACACCCAACTGAGGCCCTAAACTCCCTTAAACCATAAAATTTTTAAAAAATATATGTCATAATATTTCTCTCACCAGGTTTATGTGTCATGTAATGAATCCATCCCTTGCTTTGTTGAATACCAATACCTCTCCATTCATCTTCTGTCATTAGATGAGTCTTTGGTACATACTTGACCATTTCCCTGGGTATGACAACATGCCTAAAAAAATGACAAAAGAAAAATAAAACAAGATATAAAATGAACTTCAAATTACTACAGTATAATTGGAAAACCACAAGTTGAAAGGAACTAAATTACAAACATACATATAAAAAATCATAAAAAAAAATTAAAATACATATTGTATTGAAATTTAGTATAAAACTTGATAATACATAATGCGCATTATAAATAAGAGTAAAATTCATTTAGCTTCTTTCACCAACTAATTGTTGGCCCCAAGGGCATGGGTTTAGCTTTCATAAATCTGTTAAAACCCTGCAACACACTATAGATGATACTAAAAAGAAACTTGGCAACATAGCATCCCAAAACACTGAGTTCTTGACACTCTTGATTTATTAATCATCAGCTGAATTATGTGTCATGCGGCTATCAAATATAGCAAATGCTTTAAAGTATGTAACATATTAATTACTTTTAGTTTGAAATATTTAATTTTTGTGTTCTAAAGCATCATGTGAGGTGTATTTATGGAGGCAAATATCATAAATAAAAATAACGTAGTTAAATTACGCAAATACTATTAGATCATTTATACAGGCAAATAAAATAACATAACAGATGAACATGACCAAATTCCAAAACGTATTTTTATTTTATCTGAAACTGAACTGTGTTGTAGTTATACACACACCTCTGTCAACGGTCTGTTTGACTGGCAAAACTGCCAGCAAGCACCCATTTAAAATGTGTTATTACTGGTTAGTTATTTTATTTTTCCTGAATAAAAAAAATCTACAGTTCTTATATTTTTATTTTATATTATTTGTCTCTATAAATTCTGCTATAAACAATCTTTAAGTTTTTCATAAATTATAGTTGGTGAAAAAATATTTTTAACTATACACCAAAATTAAATTAAATGCAACTTCCAAAAACTTAGTTCCTAATTAGAATAATAGTGGTTCATCTATATTTTTTTATTTGTAGGATTTATTAAAAAAAAAGTTCTTTCAAATATATATTCAAAATTCTGTTGATCTAATTCTATACAAGAACCAATGTAATCTGATATATGAAAATAAAAAAGTGGGTATAAAATAAGAAACAATATAAAAGGATTCTATAAAAACCATATAAATTGTACCACTACAAATATTAGGACAACAATCCACTATTAAAATCCTCTAAATCCTTAAAATCTCTCTGTAATGAAGTAAAGGGTGAATACTAATATGTTTTAAAACTTGCTGTAGAGTACAGTACATACAGTATGCTTTGTTAAAAAGTAGGAACTTTCCCCATCATTTGCTGCCAAATAACGAAATTCTGTTCTGGCATTGGCGGTTTTACTCAGACTTTTCTCACTTTTAGAATAAAAGAGGGTCCAATAAATTCAATACAAGCTTTTTAAATGGATTAGATCCATTTAAAAAGAGTCCAGAGTCCAGAATAAGTAAAAAAGACATCGATTTCAATAAAGAATATCAAGGGTATTAGTAATGTAACCACAATAAAAAACTTACCTATACTCATATTTATCATCGTAATACTTATCAGAATAGAAAATATTACGCTGCATTTCTTCTCGATTCATATTTTTAACAGATACTCAAATCCAGATAAAGGGGAAAAGAAATTCAAATATCTCTTTAAACGTTCGTTATACACCGAAAACTTATAAAAATCAAGAACAAAACGAAGATGAAGCGACAGTTCAAATTTCAACGTATTTTTCAAGTGTCACAACTGTCAAATTATTTCAAAAGAAGTACCAACATTATAACGAATAACAACGAATGTAGCTATTATTATTCCCAAAATGGTCCCTGGCAGCCCGCCAATCACAATATGGATTGTTCAATGTACTTCCTATTGGTTGAACATTTATTTCCGCGGAGTATAATCAAGTTTTGTTGAATTTTCAGCATGAGCCTCCTAGCACGGTGTGTCCGAATCCCCGTTAAGGCCGATGATGTTTTTTAGTTTAGGTAGGACTGATTTGGTTTGTTGTAAGGAAGGGTATTTCAAGTTCGCAGATAGTTATTGTAAACAATAGTTATGTAATTAATTTAATGGCTTACGTAGTAATTTAATTTTATTGAAAAGGGCATTAGCTAATTTAAGGTATTTAAATGCATGCTTTTTTATCTAATACTTTTATAAAATTTTTCATCAATCCTATTTGAAGATATAACAGAGGTAACACAACCTTTTTGGTATCAACATGAGATATATTATTTACGTTAGCTTGGCTTGGAATAAATTGATATTTCTGAAGCCGTTCTTTTACTTGGTAAAGGCTATGTCTTGCTCTACTGTCCCAAAGACAAAGAAAACAGCAGTACTTGGTAAATCCACCTTGAAGTCCTAATAATAGTCCTATGAGTTTTAGGTCACTCCATGTCTGCCACTTGTGCATATCATTTCTTCTTGTCAACTGCATGCGTAAGAGGAATAGAGGTCCTTTTGTTGCCATTATGGAGCAAAGCTTCCTTTAAACTTATTTTAGAAGACTCTATAAATAAGCGCCATTCGTCCGGGTTAAGTGCAACGCCTAATTTTTCTATAACACTATTTGGATTAACAGAATCACACATTTTATTCTGCATAGTAAAAACGAGGATAGCCCCCGGTTACGGTTCCAAATATTGTAACATTGGTTCCCACGGCTAGTAACAATATTTCTTTGTTGTAATCTTAAACTTAATAATTCCGCAAGCTCTTTGGACAAGTAGAGGTTCCGAGGTAGATCATTTAATTCAGCTTTTCGATTAACAAATTGGGTGCTTTTTCCTAAAATCATCCTTTTCTGATAAATTATCGGTATCTGTCTTATCATCATATATTTCTAAATCTTCATCCAAATTTGCCGGGAGCGCTTTAATCCGAATTTATTTTTTTTATTCCGACAAATATTACTTTTAAAAATAACGTGATTAAAATAACTTTTGCTGAAAAAATGAGAACTCAAAATTTTGATGTGTTAGGAAGATTTTACCATCACTTTCGCATTTAGCCTCGAAAAGTTAACAAAAAACGCCTTTTACCTCACAGTCGCAAAATGGTTGTCACGCGTGGAACACAAACGCCTAGTCCGAGTACTACGAGTTACCAATTTAATCCAATCCTTAAAGCGCGGAACACAATTCATCTTACTTCATTAGTTTGCGTCCATTTACGTCAAACCTTATTTTTCTTTGTGTATTTTTCCGTCTTTCGTTAGATACTTTTTTGAAATATAGGTTATAAACGGATATATTTAGTTTCAATGTAAAATTTATTACCCTTTTTTGCTCCTTAAATGTGTATTACCTTTTTAGGTTTCCTTTTTGTAAGTTAGTTTTTACTTAAAACATTTACGGAAGTTTCAATGTGTTCTTCTGTAACTCTTCTAATAGTGCGCAAAGGAACATTTTGCAATGTAGAATATGCAAAATAATTAAAAAAATATTATAATCGATGTTCAGTGTCTGGTACAGTTGTTTTTATATAGACTTCGGAATCGTGTTGGCGCGCTTTCCCTTGCAGCAAACCTAACCAATCTTAGATTAACCTAATCCGCAATTTTATTAATTATAAGTTTTGTTAAAAAAACACAAACAAAAGTCATTCGTCTGAACGGGGATTCGAACACACACCACCAAAACCAAAGCCGAGTATCTTACCGACACCTTAGCAAGTACATGTCAAATGTTTGACAAAAATTATTTATACTGTCTCTCGTCAACAGCAATCAATCAAATCACAGGATTTAATTTGCTTTTACAACTGTATCAGAAACTGAAATCTAGCATATCAACCGAAAATATTCATTTGAGATATCGATATTTGTTAAACATCCCTAGTGTGGACTGTCACTCTGTCAGATCAGAAGTGTCAAGCGTCAGAAACAGAAACAGAAAAAGTTCAATAAACGAAAAATAGAGGATAAAAAATTCTTTACTTTAAACGTATTATAATTAAAACTGATTGTCTTCTTAAATCATAAAAATTGGAACAACTTGTCAGTCTTTCAGAAAAATGTCTTCTCTTTTAACGAACACAAGATATTTAAGGCAGTGCTGTCTTAATCTAAAGTATGTTATTAAGTTAAAGTATGTTCTTTCTACAATAGTAACATGATTTTTAGGGGTGCCCCAAGTATTTCTACTTCCACTGTCTTACGGGGTGATGCTCCCTTAAAGAGTAGCGACTTAACTCTATTAAAACCTGAAGATATTGAACACAGAAAAAAGTTGCAAGGTTACATAACAGTCGAAGGTCCTGTAAGTATATTCATCTGTCTTGAAAACCAGTCAGTAACAAACAAACTTAGTATCAAACATAATTCTAGTATTTATTGTGATGTGAAGAAGATAAATTGAAATGCTGTTTATCTGTCTTTAACTGAGATGAAAAACATTATTTTGTTTATACATTCAGTGTTAGAGTTGCCATCCTCCCTGGTTTCGCTGAGAATGCTGGGAATACCACCTGAAAGAAAAAAAGGTTTAACCCCAGGGCTAAACAAAATGTAATCTGTTTATTAAAACCGAACATACAAAATTATAAGTTTTTTTTTTTTAAAATATAAGTCATTGGCTGAACTGGGATTTGAACATATACCCATTGCAATGTAAGCCGAGAGCGTACCACTGAGCTGGGAGGCTCATAGTGAAATTTCAGTGAAACTTGTTTCTACTCCGCAGAAATAAATGTCAAACCAATAGGAAGCGTCCTAGATGCTTTGGCATATTCGCAGTTGTTCATGGGTTGTGTTGTGTATAATTTGTTTTAGTGCTTTCTGTAATTATTTTTTTAATTTATCGAGTTAGCCGTTAATTGATGGAAATTTATTATCACTAATATAATAAATAAACTATTTTTGTTCAGTAATATCCACTAATTTATTTCAGTTTGACCGCTGTTTCGACAACCTATGTCTTTTTCGAAAACCAACTCGACTAATACTAAAACTAGAATTTTAACAATAATAAAATAGTAAAGTGTCTACCTACTTAACTCAAACAGACAATAGATACAAAAGTTAAACAAAGGGGAGTGGTTTAAGTCTGTTTGATCGTCCAATAAAATATTACAATTTTTCCTCATTAATTTGTAGACTTCCAGGTAATTTAACTTGTAACTTTTATTAGCTAAATGCAACATTTTAAATTCATTGCTAAAATTGTAGATTGTTTCTAGTAAGTGTTTTGCATAATTAGAATCTGTATTTTGTATGTGATATTTTGCGTTCTTTTATACCTTTATAAATAGATCTACCCGTTTGACCAATATATACTTTTTCACAAGAACACAAGTTTTAGTATGTCTTTGAAATAGACACAGGGTGTCAAAACAGCTGTCAAACTGAAATAAATTAGAAGAAACTACTAAACAAAAATAGTTTTTTTATTCATTATACAAGTATCTGTTTTTTTTATTTATTTATTCTTTAGTTTATGACATAATGTTTAATTGTTTTGTTATTTTAAAGTATTTGTATTGGTACTCATTATTTAAATGTTTATTTATCTATTAGGTATTAATTTAATTTATATTTAGATAGCTTTCTTATATCCTATTTTATTTTAGTGTATAGTAGTGTGTCAAAAATTTGTTTAAACTGTCATGTTGATTATATAATATTTTAGCTTTGTTAATAGAAACTTTTGGTAATGAAGCATGGTTTGAATTTCAGTTTACATTGATATTGGTCTAGCCATATTTAACTGGTTTTACTAAATTTGTAGACTGAACTATCCCTGATAAGTGGTATTCCTGAAGAGCAGTACAAAACAAGAAAAGTAAGAATTTATGAACCACCCAAAAATTGTATGCAAAGTGGAACTAACAATATTGGGCACTGGGAAATGGATTTTGATACAAAGGAACGTTGGGAAAATCCATTGATGGGATGGTGTTCAACGTAAGTAATTTTGGGTTTATTGCACTATGCAGAAACTTGTATTTGCATTTTTTTTATTTACCAAAATAGACATCTTTAAATGGGAAAATATTATGGGTATTTATTGTTTTCTCTAACAACAATTAAAGATCAAAGCAACTTTTATTTAAGTTTAGTTGAAAAGGTAAGTGTAAAAATTTTTCAGTTGCACTCTAAAAATATTAAAATGCAGAGTGTAAAAAGCATGCTGAGGCAAGCTTGTTTTACAACAAAACTAATCAAACCTCAAGAAACTATTTATAAGCTAACAGCCGGTTGCAGAAAGCTCGGTTAAATATTCTAAACAGCAATTAAGTTTTGTGAAACCGGCTGTAAATGTAAATAAATAAAACTCAAGGTTTGAAAATGCAAAATCATAGCAAAAAAAACTTAGAAATCCCAAAGTAAAAAGTTAATATAAATATTTTCCTGTTTTTATGTTTGTACTAATATATATTGTTTTCTACCTTCATTATTTTTAAAAGCCTTTTTATATGTTATTTGGTGATAGGGGTGATCCACTTTCCAATTTAAAAGTACAGTTTGCCAGTAAAGAAGAAGCCGTAGAATACTGTGAGAAGAATGGATGGGACTATTATGTCCAAGAAAGTAAACTAGACAAACCCTTTAAACCAAAATCTTATGGAGTCAACTTTGCCTGGAATAAACGAACACGCGTTTCAACTAAGTAATTTTTCAAGCCAATTTGTAAATGTTATTTAAGTAAAATTATAAATAAAACTAGGATACATTAAAAATGTTGCTTTTTGTTCTATTCAGTCTGTATATACTTATTTTGTATTTCTTAGCTGCTATTCCACAACTGGTGGACTGTAAGACAATACTACAAACAGTTTAAATACAAACTTAGTTTATATTGTTTAAAGATATAATTGTTAACAGGCACATAGAAATTGAATTCGGACAACTACAACACCATTTGACTAAGCGACTAAAAAACAAAAGAAAAAAATTAGTGTCAATATATTTTCATTTACTGAAGGGTAGTTAAATCGAAACGTTTTGAACTAGCCAGAGTTTACATTGTAGACTTTGCAGGTGCAAAAAGAAATATGGAACATTTGCAAGAATTCGGTTTCTGTCCTTATCTGCTAAAATATTGCAGATAGAGCAACTGTGTACATATTAAAAAATGGATGTGAATATCCAGCACAAAAATGACCAGGATGTCCTTTTCCTAAATACAATAGGTTCTGAGATAATTCATTTGGAAACTATAGCTAATTTCCCCCCACTAACATCTCTGTCAAGATTGTATATATATATATATATATATATATATATATATATATATATATATATATATATATATATATATATATATATATATATATATATATATATATATATATATATATATATATATATATATATACAGATACTTCTAATATGCCAAGTGGATAACTCTATAGAACTCATGTAGTTTAAGGAATCATAGTAGGCTGCTGTCATATGTAAAATGTTATTGTCTCCAAATGTCAGATAAGTTAGTATGTGAAAATGTATTTCAACAATTTATTTTATTAGTCTGACAGAAGTAAAGCAACTTTTACATTTGTCTTAAAGAAAAAGGATTTATGGAAAAGGTAAGTTTAAATATGACATTTTGCAGACTAATTAAGCTTTACAGCTCTTATTTTTGTATAAATAAATATGCGAAAGGAAAACCTTTTGCGAAACTTTTTTTGAAGAAAAGTGTAAGACTGCGATTTCTAAGGAGTTTAACTTACCCAAATACAGTGTGTCGAAAATAATTTCAGATTTTAATGAAAGAGGACATGTAGAAAAAATGCCAAAGTCAGGGAGATCCAGGATAACTACATTTTGGATGGATAGGAAAATCAAAACTGAAAGAGAACCATGATTGTTGCTGAAATTCCTGAACTGCAAGTTAACGCGAGGACTGTTCAGCGACGATTAGCTGTATCCTTAAAGGAGACGTTCAGCCAAGAAATAATTAGTTTCCGAGAGAATGGAAAAAGATATTATATAGGGATGGAACTTAATACATTTTTAATTCTGACGTCCAGTTTACGCCAACAATAAAGTATAGACAAGGTAGTGTATTTTTATGGAGTTGTTTTTTATAGGTCCCTTACTCTTCATAGACAGGACTATAGAACGATTGGTGTACAGGGACATCCTCCAAAAGGTGATGTTGCCCTATGCTGACTGGGAGATACCTCAGCGATTTTTGTATCAACAGGACAATGACTCGAAACATTCATTTCGCCTTGTTCAGGAGTGGTTTCAAGAAAATAATGTTCGGGTTGTTTAGTGGCCAGTACAATACAATAACAAGGTTCCCAAATAAACAGTCCTTAATAAAATTAAAATTAACTAAGTTTGGATGAATATATCAATTATTACTATCCAAAATTTAATTTCATCAATTCAGCATCATTGCCAAAAAGCCAGCAATGGATATCTTATTAATTATTAAGAAAAGGTTTTCAGATTGGGTATGAGGGGACACCCTTTAAACTGGATTATATTGTACCTGTCAGGTCAGACTCCAACAGTGATGGAAAGGGATGGGGCATGGTACTGCTCTGAAGTGGGTTTTCTACATATGGGAATCGTACAGAGTGGTGTGCTGGGTCTCTTATTATTTGTGTTGTATATGAATGACATAGCTCTGAACATAGTTGATTAAAAATGCTTGTTAATTTTACCGACGACAGGAATATCTTAGCAGTTGGCAAGACACTGAACAATCTGCTTTAAATATCAAATGATCATCTAGAGGAGGCTCACAGGTGGTTTGCGCAAAGTAGGTTAGCTGTTTGTTTGAGGCCCAAACACAAGAACTCAGAAATGCCAGAACAGGTGGAAGTTCAAGTGTGTGTGGTGAACTTAGGTGTGAGTACTAAGTTTCTTGGAATTCATATAGACTAGAATCTTGACAAGTCCACACACATTATGGATGTTTGCAAGAGAATGAATAACTCTTGTTATGTCAAAATATTTAGATCTGAATTATGTTAAGTCTGTTTATTTTGCAAACATCTATTCATTGTTACTTTTCGGCATTATGTTTTGGGGAAGTAGCTCAGGCTTTCGTGGGCCAGAAGAAAGCAGTGTGAATCATTCTTGGTATGGGTTGGAGGGACCCGGGGGGGGGGGGGGGAAGAACTGGGTATTCTTACCCTTTCATCCTTGTACGTTTTTTGATGTTTACAGTTTCTATTCACAAACCCTGAGAAATCAACCATTCTTTTGATACAAATATAATGTACCGATGTGCAGACGGAACACGACAGAGAGGTCCCACATGTTCGTGTGGTTGGTATGGTTTAAAGGCAGAAACAAACTTTAAAGTATTTAAGAAGCATGTCCTCAGCATGCCCATACATATTGAACCTTACACAGTCTTTAATTTTATCACACCAATAAAGTGTTTTGAAATACATTATTACATAATATTAAGTTGTCATTTGAAGACATTCCCATTTTACATGTAACACAGCCTACTATGACTTATTTAATTATTGATTTCCGTTATTAATTTAATTTTAAATATTTAACTATTATTAAAATTGCTTTACTTTTGTCTGACCTATATTATTATAGGATACTATGATCCCTGTCTGAAACATGTCTTGCAAATAAGCAGAATGTTGAATTTTAATTGCGATTTTGTTCTATATCACATAAAAGAGTACTAAGCTGGCGAATACCACGGCGGGCGTTGAATTTACACTGTTGACTTCTGACTTTCATTGGGAGCAATAATGTCAACACAATTTTAAATCAAAATAAACATGCGAATAACGTCTCGTGTCCAATATTTTTAATGTATTTTATGGACACAAAATGGGAGTTTTTGAATAAAACATCTAAATATGTAAAACAAAAACTTTATTTTAGAATCACATTTTGTTATGAACATTTTTAAATAAGAATAATTTACAGTAGTTCTAAAATCATTCATTCAAAACAATCTTCGTTTATGACACAGGAAAAACCAGCCTTGGTAACTAATTAGTCAATCAAACGGGGGTTGTACAAAATATCTCTTAACTATCATCATAGAAATGATATTATTCAAAACATGTAATAAAAAAAAAACATATATTTATAAACAATATTTCGGCAAGTCCTACAGAAATAATAAACCTTAGTAATTTTTCTTATTGGTTGTTTACTTTCTGTAGAGGACAATATTGAAGCGTAATACCATGAATAATTCATTATCTAGGAATTACCATTGTAATAAATGCAAAAATAAAATTTTAATATGTTACACTTTATCACTTGCACATGTCGTTTACCATTTTTTCCATATCTTTATCTGTGTCCACATCAGTACTTTGATCTTGTTCGATTGTAACTTCCATACTGTTTGTAGGAGTTGTGGGACTTTCTTCGTCTTCTTCTAATTCAGGAGGTGCGTCGACCTCCTCAAACTCTTTACCAGGAGGTTTTAATTTTGCTAATTGTTCCTGCAGTTGTTTGTATATCTACAAGATATACAAAAAAAAATCATTAATCTAAATACCATCACAAACAGTAATAATAGAAGATATATGAAGTAGTTATGAAAAGTTGCTTTTTTAGATAACAAAGTGGATCTAATCAAAACTGCTGTTACCTTTTACGAGTCCGTTCTCTCGTGGCCCGCCCAGAAAAAAGAGGGGTCGGGGGGTTTAAAATTTAGTTTAATAAAAGTTAAATAAAAATCTATAATTCATATAGTTTTAATAGTAGAATTGTAGAATATATGGGATAATATCCAGATATGTGGCTTTAATATTAGGACATTAGCGAGGTACTTCTACTTACATAGTAATTTAAAATAGCAGAAAATACCGTATTATTGGGCTACTTGGGACTACCAGCACAAGGATGTGATGTACATAACCTTAAAATACTGTTTTGCTTCGACCTTCACGAATCAATTCGTTGCGTGTCAGTTTGTTTATTTTATGCTTCCAAGGGTTTATTCTTCTGATTTAGCTTTAAAGTTAACTGTTTTTTTTATTCTAGTAGGTAAAAAACACAAATTTCATGGTCTGTAAAACTTCATCTGCATAACTTTAGCTTTTCTTAACATCATTCGTATAGTCGGAATTCATAAATTGCCTTTATGATTTTAGAGGTGTTTTGGTTCTAAAAAACATCGCGCTTTTATTTAATCTTAAAAAATGTAAACAAAGGAAAAAATCGGTAAATTTCCTTTCCTTTACCCGGACGTGAAGATATGTAAAACCTGAGAGGATGATTTTTTTTACGATTACAAACATTATATTTGGCCGCCATCTTGAATTAGTACCACAATTTTTTTTACCTCAATATACATTATTGTTAAAAAAACATATAGCTCTTTTCAAGAAAGTATTCTCTATAAAAATAAAAATACTGGGGTTTATTCATTAGAAAAAATAAATAAACATACGTTATAAACCAAGTATTACATGTTATACAAAAAGGCACAAATCTAACAATATTAAAATCCACCATTAAACATATAATATAATAAAAGTGAAATAAAGCTTTTAATTACAAATTTTAGCCATAGGTCCTAAAATACATGAGAACTAAAAAAAACCCAAAATATATGGTATGTTCACAAACTATCATGGTAAAATTCTTGTAAGTATAATATGCTTTTGCCCCCAAGCTGAATTATGCAATGTCTATGTTTTTTATGTATGAGAGATACAGATTCAAGTATTAAAAGGCAAGCAGTGTTTAAAGGTTATTATCTCAACAAAAAGCTGTTTGCTATGGTCTTGGGCCCCAGCTTTACACATGTAACGAACAGCCCGCTTTTGCAAAACAAAAGTAGAATTAAAAAATTGTTGGCTGCAGTAACCCCAAAAGGCTATATCATAAGTTAGGTATGAGCTCATTTGAAACAATACAAACGGCATAATTGCCTCTTGCAACTTTTTCATTTATATTATTTTTGTGGATAATACATTTAGGTTATTATCAATGTGTATTCCCAAAGTTAAACTTAAACGTTAAAAAATAGGTTTTTGATACACTAAAACTAAGGTAATTCGCATCACACCATTTCTTATTAGTTTATTAGTTCATCTCTATACTACAATGAGTTATATCAATCCACTAAGTAGTTTTTCAGGCCGAATATTTAATCATTTTATTAAGCCGCCATCTTCGATTCGTATTAAAATTCTACCAGGTATTTCCTATATAATAATTGATTTGTGTACAAAATTTGAGATAAATTGGATAAGTAGTTTTTTAGTAATAATTGTATTATCATTTCACTAAGCCACCATTTTGGCTGGATTTTTGTCAAAATGCTACCACATCATCCCCCATCCCAACATGACCCTTAATTTTTGACCAAAATTTGAAGTCAATCGGGTAATTAGTTTTTTAGCTATGTCGCGAACGAATAGCCAGACAGACCGAAAAAATTGAAAAAAATTTCGACATCTAGGGACCCCGAAACGTAAAGATCTGAAAAGATATACAATACTTCCCTTTTACGAGGGAAGTGAAACCTGACAACTTAGGACACATATTTATAGGCAATTTACTTACTATACAAAAAGCCTTCTTATGTTTAGGGTAAGATAATGGTCGGAAAATACAGGAAAAGGATTGGATAACGCACCTTCCGTAATTATAATTAAGATGCGCTAGCTCTGGCCGTTAAAGGAACTAAATATTAAAGAAGCTTCTCAAAAATACAAGATTTCTAAATCTACTATACATTATAAAATTCATGAAAAAAACACTGGCCCTCCTACAATCTTGAACAGGGAGAAAGAAATTTGTATCTCAAGAGGCATATTAAATTAGCAAAGTGGGGACTTTCTGGCCTGAGATTTGAATTAAGACTTTTTGTCAAAGACACTTAGATCAGAAGGGCATCAAAGTAAAATGCTTTCAAAACAATATGCCAGGTTATTATGACTAAGCAAAGGAATTCTTGGAACGCAACAAAGAACTTCTGTCTAAAAGACAGGGTAAGAATATAAAAAAGCAAAAGCGACAGTAGGTCTGGATATTATTAAGGAATATTTGGAACAACACGAGCAGACCCAGTAAGGAGTTTCTCCGGAAGCAATCCTGAATTTAGGTCAAACTAATCGCAGTGATAATCCGGGAAAATAGAATTATAGTAAGAAGAGGTTGTAAACACCCTAAAGAGGCTGTTGAATTCATCAAGCGTGTTCGTAATGCTCTGTGGCACAGAGGCTGGCTCGATATGGCCTCCTTACGCAGGTTATAAGTCCAAACATCTTTACAACACTGAACGTGATCCGAATGGCAGTCGCTATAGTAAGTCTAAATCAGGGTGATTTGACACCACTATTTTTCTTACTGCAGAAAGTTTGGAAATGTTCCTTACATATGTGATATATTTCAATTTGGCAAGTCATCTCTCGAAACACATCACATTCCTACGTGAAAAATATGGAATTCGTTGTGCTCCCCAAAAATAGTACACACATTTGTTAACCGTTCAATGTTAAATGACGGAAGGTCCTTTTTAAATGAAAAAACGACAATATTTCTAAAGGCTGTATTTCGAAAGATAATATTCCTACTCTTTTAAGACAAACAATATTAGAAATGGAACCAAATAACGCAACAAATCTCAAATCTGGAATTCGCGCCGTCTACGAAGATTGAACTTTCGGTGAGTGATTTATCTTCTGACAAAATTGAATACGTCGCGACGCAGGACAGAAAAGAACCAGAAAAAATATTTTTATGTTTGTTTTTCAACGTCATAGAAGATAAAGACTCACAAGTGCAATTTTTGGGCAAATATGAGAGAACAAAAAGGTAAGAAAGAAAATACTTCATTTTTTCAGATGTTGATGATATTAGCCCAATAGCTTTTCAGCAAATTATCAGGGTATTACATGTTAAAAAGGTGTTGAGAGGAAGAAATATGTTTAAGAACCTAGTAACACTCTGGTCTAACTTACGTTTGAAATATTTTTTTCTTTTTTGCTTATTTTGGTTTTACTCACTTGTAGATTTAATGTTCATTTTGTGATAATTTTTAGGTGTTTTCTATGTGTGCTTTGAAAGAAATCAAATACTTAAGTAAAGGTTTTTTCCAATTTTTGAGATTTTTTTTTACTTGTGTTTTGTTCTAAAACTGAGTTAAGATAATATGTTTATATTTAGTTCATCCTACAACTCGAATTTCTGGCGTATTTGTCAGAGGCGCCTATTCGGAGGAAGAAGGGGAAGTGCCTCTTCCCCAAAAAAACACCTGGCAAATTATTTTTAACACACTTTAAAAATCAATACAATATACTAATTTTCAATATTATATCTAATTCTTTTCATTAAAAATTATCAATAATTGCAATGTTAAATTTAACGCATTCTTAGTATTGCCGCTGGCCGCTCCTCAGAAACCTAGAGACAAACACAAAACGAAATGATATAATTGCGCGTATTAAACAAACCCGTATGTGTGCCCACCGCACCGGCAGCAAACTCGTTTGTGTCGATAAACCAACGGAAGAGCCACGTGCGAGCTCGAAATCTTCCAGCGAGAAACGAAAATGCCTGAAAATAATGCGTTGTTATGGTAACAAGAGTGTGGCTTGTACGAAGACCGCGCCTCTATGGAAGAACAGCAGTTTAACGCTTTAGTATTTTATCGGAGGTCTTTTATTTTATTTTTTGGAGGAGTGGCGCGTGTGTGTGGTTGAAAATGAATTAGTTTGGGCCCGTTAGTGACATTGTTTGTAGTTTGTTAGAAACTCCATTTTCCTGTTGGAAAGAACATGACAAAAAGGACCTTTTAATTACGGGTCGACAAACAAGTGTGCTGACAATTAGTGCTAAACAAGACATTAAAAATTCTGGTAAATCCTACAATATTCATTTCAAAATTTCTTATTTTTCTGAATTTAAGTGGCTGTGTAGCAGTGGATATTTGCAAAAAATGTTTTTCATGCGGTGCTCATTTTAAACTTTGTCTGTCCTACTTTTCTCTGTAACACTTCCCCTATTTTTTTACCCACGAGCCGCCACTGGTATTTGTATTAGTGTCCCAAGAAGTCGATGAATTTCACTTGGAACAGTAAAAAAAATAAAAATGGAATTTATTTAAATAAAAACCTATTACAGTCAACCTATATATCAACAGGTCACCCATATAGACTATTTTTTTCTGATCTTTATCTTAACAAACACTCGCAATTGAAGGTCTACTTCCAAAATCATCCCCAAGTAGCCTAATATTACGGTATGGATATTTTCCACAGCAAAACTTGAGTTGCATTTTCCTTGTCAATACGCTTGCTGTATGTAGGTGTAATTCAAACTTCATAATGGCACTAATATGAAAAAAAAATTTAGGTATATTTATTTATATATTGAGGAAAATAATTACCTTTTTAAAGCTCTCTAAAGAAGTACATCGGTTTTTCTTTGTGGTCCTAGAGGTTTTCTTATCCTTTTTAGTCTCTACTTCTAGTTCCTGTATCCATTTTTCCACTTGGCCTAAAACTTCATGCCTCTTCATATAAAAGTGGCTATGTATCACATCTTTGAAACATGGACAAGGATTTAAAATTTGATCTAACATGGCCCACCGTACCGTGGCTTGGCAGATGTTAAGGTTGTAATCTTTCGAGTTAGATGTACCGGCAGGAGTACCTAAATTAAAGAATAAATATACAATATATTATTTATTAAATCAACTCAACAATGATTATTTTTAAGAGAAAAACAAAGCAAACTACTACTAAAAATTACAATTTTCAGATTTAAACGATTTCTTATTAGTAATCTTAGTTTATTACACCTAATTAAACCTTTATGAAAAAACACATTATTTTTAGAAATTAAAATTTTTGTTAATTATCATTTGGATAAAGAATATTTTTTGTAAACCCCCAAAAATAGTCTAGAAACGATTCAAGCTTTTAATAATTATACCTAATGAGGTAAATAATGGTTTTATTGGACTTGATGATATTAAACTATTGCTAGCATAACTCTAATAGTATTCTTGGAAAGTTTTTAGGGTTTTGAGAACATTGTAATTTGCAAATTTTTCATATCCTGGCTGATTAAAGAGAAACTCATGAATATTATGTTCTACCATCCTCCTTACTAATATGGAAATTATAACTTTTCAATGGATTCATACCTCTAGCTCTTTCATATCCTGGTTCATTAAAGTAAGGTTCTGGTACTAAAATTAAACTTTGAATAGAGACTAAGACTTGAAGAAAACTCGAAGTTTGGGCATTCCATTTTTCTTCTGGTCTACCATGCCATGTGTTTAACACCTAGAATTGTAATATGCTATAAACATTTCCATAAAACAAAATTATTCCTATTAATTCACATGGGAACACATGATCTGAATCAAATCATTGAACAGTAATGCTTTGATTGGGTAAAAAAATGGTCAGCCACTTTTACTTTTATATAAAACAATGTAATTATTGCATGACCATCTTTGACTCTCAGTAAAGTTGGTTTCACGAGGGTTTGTACGTATGTCATCAATGAAGTCTTTACTTGGAAAAAAGGTATGTCGTAGCTAATTTATACAAATTAAATAGCATCCAAATTTTGCCTTAAAGTCAGGCACTACTGAAGCAAGTATGTTGTAAAACGTAATTCACAGCACGTTCAGAACTGTTTTCTAATAAATTTTAAATTTAGAATAGAATGAATTTAAGAGTGTTATAAATTAACCGTGTATAAAAGTGGTTTTATTTATCTTGCATTTATCCAAAACTATCTACTCTTCGCAGTTTTATGAAACAGCTAACAAATATGTATAATTTAATGTGTTGTGTGTTTTTAATAAATACAGTAAGCAACTATAAACGATACGTTTCGCTTAACTATACATATAATAATACATAATACATGTAACTATGGGAGAAAAAAATAAAAGGCATTTCTGCTGCATCAAAATTTATAAAAATTCGAAACGCTTTCGTTAGCACTGCTAGAAACTGATAACTTTGAAATAACAGCTCAATAAACGAAATCCTATGTCTTATAGTACAGATGAAAATAATAAAATTTGCGGATGAAGCATTTTTAACCCAGAAAAAAAATATGACCAAATTGCCTACAAATTTTAAAAAAATGCAGTGTAAAAACTCCTTAAGAAAGTGGGATTTGTGAAGAAATGAATAATTATTTTATCAAAATTGCACAAAATTTATGTAAAAAATTAAAAGTCTACGAATCAGAAGCAGAGCCAATGCAAGAAAATTGTATGTTTATGGATGAAGCGAGCATAACAAATGTGGCTATAGAAGAAATTATTGAGAACCTGAATCCAAGAAAATCTAGTGGTCATGATAATATTTCTATAAAAATTATTAAAACAGGCAAAATTCAACTAATTCCAATTTTAAAACATCTAATTCATTTATCTTTTAAAACAGGTATTGCTCTTCGTAAGTCTAGGGATACAGAGACTGCAGTCATTGATACTATTACTGATATTCAGTTAAAAATTGATCAAAAGAAAAAATGTTGTATCTTATCCTTAGACTTATGCAAAGCTTTTGACACAGTTAATCATAATATTTTATTAAAAAAATTATACAATATTGGAATTCGAGGAAATATCTATTATTGGTTTCAAAATTACGTAAATAGTAGACAGCAATATGTCCAAATTGGAAATAATATCAGTTCTAGAAAAGAAATATCATGTGGTGTACCTCAGGGTTCAATATTAGGACCTATTTTATTTTTAATATAAATAAATTCAATTTCAAAATTAAAACTTAATGGAACTATAAAACTATTTGCGGATGATAAAACTATTTTTTATTTTAACAATTATATCCGATTGGCTACAATCTCATAAACTAACTTTAAAGTTTTGAAAAACCTTCTTTTATGTTTATAAGCAAAAATCATATAAGTAATCAAATGGAACCAATTAAATTAAACCAACAAAATATTAATTATAGTAGATGCATTCAATTTTTGGGACTATATATGGATGAAAATTTAAGTTGGCAGAATCATATAGAATACCTTAGAAAAAGTATATCTATCTAGTAGGAATTCTATATAAAATTCTTTGTAATATACCATCAAAATGTATAAAAAATATTTATTTTGCTTTAATATATTCAAAATTGCAATATTTGATTTCAGTTTGGGGATCTGCTAATTTAAAAACATTGAAACCTTTATGTTGTTTACAAAATAAAATTATTAAATGTATACATAAACTTCCTTTCCTAGAACCAACAATAAATTTATATACAAAATTTGGCTATTTAGATACTAACCATATTTATAAGTTAAAAACATGCATTTTCATCCATTCAATAATTACAAAAGTTAAATTATCTAATATAGATTTAGAAAAAGACATACTATACATAATCATGACACACGACAAACAGATTTATTAAATATAACTGATATTCGAAGCAATTTTGCAAAAAAACCTTTATTATATGGTGGTATATTAATATATAATCAGAATAAAAACTTTAATAAGATTTAAAAAGGAAGTAAAAAAAAATTTTTTATCGAAACGTGATTTATAGAAAACATAATTCTGACTCTGTTAATATTATTTATTTTGTTCTTTAATTAATATTTATTTTGTTATTTAATAGTATTCTTAATTGTTAGTTTGTTATAATATTAGTATTGTTAGAATTCCCTGTAATGAACTTATACAGTTGGTTGGGAATGTTGAAAATAAACATTAGTTAAATAACATCAACATGTTTATTTTGTTGATATACTTTTAACAGTTCTCTAAAAAATTTAATTTAAAAACAGTATATTAAATAATAATATACTCTAATTATCTATTATGCATGTAATTTTATCAAATCTAATTAAAGTAACCATATAGTGCCTTACAAAGTTATAACTATTTGTTGTGCTTTTTTCCGCAAAAAAGTGGTTCGTCCTCAAATACTGAAATGTTTTTATTTCGAGGTAAGCTCTACAGTGAATCCAACAAAAAGTGAGTAATTTAAGACCTAACCTAACCTAATCTCTAGGTAGGCGATCTCTTTTCCAGGCTTGGTGAATAAGATTATTCATATGGTGGTAATAATGGGTTCATTTGTCAGGGGTCACCTAGAGCTGTTTATTTAAAAACAATGAACCGAGTGCTTTATTCAATAAGTTTAAGACCACATTGGCAGTAACTGGATCGATTGAACCTATTCTCAAATCATAGCACCTCTTGCACTCCGTCCATACCATTTCTATCAGATTAAATTAATAGTAAGTAAGTAAGATTAATAGTAAGGTGGAAGCCTTAGTACTCACTACTCAGTGACCATATTTGTAATGCTAGTTCTCTCTCCTTTGTAAAGTAGGCAATAAGCTTTGATACATTTTGGTCACATTCTGAATACAGTCGAGGCATTTTACTGACTGAAATAGGAAAAGGAAATAAAACCCGATGTGTTTTTTGACGAAACAAGTTATTTGACAAATTTTATAAATGACTTAAATTCATAACCCACAATTTAGATTATTATAATTAAAGCTCTAAAAAAATCAGGTGTTGAAGGGTCTTCATTTTGGTTCTTAGAAACGACCAATGTTTATGATGTCACAATTTGTTTCAGTCTACTTTTGAACTCTTTTAGGCTCTTGTAAAGATTAGGTATTTTTCCCCACTTTTTTGGGATTCATTGTAGAGATTACCTAAACGTATTTCAGCAAAAAAATTGGCGGATAAACCACTTTTTTGCAAAAAAAAAACAAAGAATAACAAATAGTTATTACTATATGGTTATAAACGTCTACTATTACTTTAATTATGTTAAAACTGCATGCAGAATTGACAATTATAGTATATTATTATATAATATACAGTTTTTTAGGTGAAGTTTTTAAAGAACCGATGTTAAAAATGTATCAAGAAAATATGTTGGTGATCCAACTAAAAAATTTTCAAACGGAAAATTAACAGACATTTGACATTTAATAATTAATCGGCTATTTCCTCGAATTTAAAGAGCAATGTTGCCATGCGTAATTCAATTTTGTTCTTTGAATAAATAAACAGTTATTAAAACATTTGTTGTATAGTTGAAACGTTGTCATCTGAGGTACAAGGTGAAACAGTAAAGAATTAGCACCAGGTTATGCTCCGAAGGCATCATGATTACACCATAACAAAAAAAACCATATAGTTCAAAGGCTCACCGCGGAGGCAAGCAACGTTGATAGACTATGTTAGTCGATACAGGGTTAGTACCAGGCTAGGCGCCGAAGGCATCATCATTAAAGCCATAACATAATAAACGATACAGCTCAATCATTGGCAACGGTACAGGTTAAGCGCCGAAGTTTAAAATATTTTTATCAGAAGTCAAGAAATGTAAGGCTCTTTGGCAACACTGTAAGTATCCTTTTATTTCTAATGCTACATTAAGGAGTTTTTGCATTACAATGTTTTGCATTTGTTTTTTTTTACTGGTCGAAAATGCTTCATCTGCAATTTTATTTTTTTTAATTTGTACTATAATGCATAGACTTTCATTTAAGACTTGAAAAATTCGCAAAATCCGAAATACTTAATTTTAACAAAACCCCTCTTTTATCTGTTAAAAAGGCAAGGAAATTAATGACGTGAGAACAAACCCTCGTGAAACAAACTCTTAATTACATGGTACAGTATTTTATATTCTAAACAGCACAGACAAGATCACTGAATTTTCTATTTTGATTAAGAGACTTTTATTGTCATACTATTGATTGAATAGATTAATACTTGAAATCATAGCATATACTGTATAATAATAGTATAACTAGACTCTTGAATCAGAACGTACAGTGATCTGGCCAACAGGACTTAACTGTTCCATCGAAAATAAATTATCTGTAAGGACATGATTTTAAAAGATGTTACTTACTGATAAACAAACTTTGCCATCATTATATAAATTAGGATTAAATCTGACTGTATGATGTCCCGTAGTTTCTAGATTTATTAACATAGGCGATAGGGGGTAATCTGGTGGGAAGAACACATCTAATTCAAAACATCCGTTAGCGTATGGTGTGTCAGCTGGTCCCGTAATTAAAACCTACAAAAAAAAAAAGTTTTACAAGACTATTTCAAACACGTGTCCACTTGAATAAAATTAAATAAAACGTGTGGGAGACAAAACAATTTGTTAACAGGTTGACTGGCACGTCCATTTTTTTAAAACTGAAAATAACGATTTCGTCCACCCAACTGGGTACACATTAAAACTTTAAATATCATTTCTGTCTACCCAAATGGGTGTACAACAACCGGTTTAACTATTTATTCATAGTAACGCCATCTATTGTCCAGGAGGCTAAAATATGATTCCTATTCTTAACTAAGGTCTCTATACTGCACCCAGAATTATTTTATAGATATAGAACCCTGTAATAAAATATAATTAGTTTTTGAAAATCAGCTGATTAATGTCATTTTTGTCCACCCAAATGGGTTGACACTTAATTTTATGATTATGTTATTTGCCGAGTTGATTTTGCAAGTATAATAAAAATTATACAATGAATAAAAGAAAGCGTCAAGTGAGCATTTTAGATTGCGAAAATCCAAAAAAAGTTTTGAGTCAACGGGAATTAGAAGAATTAGCATTGACCATCGGAGAGAGTTCGGATGAAGAGCCATTTCAGGATTCTGGGAGTGAGTACATAGCTAGTGAGTCCGACAATTCCAGTGAAGACGATCAAGGAGAAACAAGTGAAAATAATAACAGTGATGCAAATGAAAGTGATTTGTCTCAGGATAGTGACTCGAATAACGATATTATAAATGACAATTCTGGTAATAATACAGTGTGGAATGACTGCAAAAATGCACAACCTACTTTTACTTTTACAAATCAAGAAAAATAAATGTTTTCTTTGATCCAAAAAATGCCAAACCTATTGATTTTTATCAACTTTTTATATCAGATGAGGTAATCGAATTGATTATTAGAGAAACAAATAAAAATGCAAACAGTTTTTTGGAAAATAATACTATTAGAAGTAGTAGGTATAGACAATGAAAAGAAACGAACGTAAATGAAATGAAAACCTTTTTGGGCCTTAGAATATGGATGGGTCTGGTGCATATGCCATCTTTGGAGTCCTACTGGTCTGATAAAAAACTATTTAAAAATGAGATGTCCGCATTTATGACAAGAAATCGCTTTCAACTACTACTGCGGTTTTGGCACTTTGGTGAAGATGTTGAAGGTGACAGACTGTGTAAAATACGTCCACTGCTTGATCTTGTTCAAGCAAAATTTCAACAAGTTAAAATACCAGATCAAAACTTAGTAATTGATGAATCGATGGTACCTTTTACTGGCAGGCTGAATTTTAAGCAATACAATTCCTGGTAAATCACATAAGTATGGTGTAAAACTATTTAAACTGTGTGATCAAGTTGGATATACTTACAAAATTATACCATATGCTGGGAAAAGAAATGAGCAAGAGAGCAGTCAAGGCCATGGAAGCCTTGCGCCCTAATGAGCACATATCTAGGCCATGGAAAAATTTTATGCACTGACAATTTTTATACGAGTATACCCCTTATAAATGAGTTGATCGACCAAAAAACCTATTTTGTAGGTACTTACCGCAAAAACCGAAAAGGTTTCCTAAAGAGGTTGTGACTGCCAAATTAAAACGTGGAGAATACCAGTCTCTTGAAAGTAACAGGGTAGTAACAGCCTTAAAATGGAAAGATAAACGGGATGTTTACTATGTGTCTTCAACATTTTTAGCTAATATGGCACCAACAGGAAAAAAAAATAAAAAGGATGAGGATGTTGTAAAGCCCGAAATGATCATCCGGTATAATTCAATGAAAAGCGGCATCAATATATCTGATCAACTTTCTTCTTATCACTCAGCCATAAGAAAATCAATTAGATGGTATCACAAAGTAGCTGTTGACCTAATATTTGAAACATCAATTGTAAATGCTTTTCTCATCCGTGCTTCTTTACAAAAGGAACGAAGGAAAATGAAACTGGTCGAATTTAGAATGAAAATTGTTTGTTCTCTATTAGACATCCCTGAAGAAGAAAGAGCATTAACTCCAAGATTAGCAAAAGCCACGAATCATTACTTGCAAAAGACCGACGTGGCTCAATGTGCCAAAACTAGAAGGTAGTTTACATTTTACTTGTTTTATTTTTTTATTCTATAAACACACTTTTATTTCAGAGCTCCAAGGAAAAATTGCAAATATTGTTATCAAAAGCTTCATGCAGGCCGCATGGGAAGAAAAGAAGCTAAAAGTAAAGTTAAAAAAGTAAATACTTTTTGCGACACATGCGAGGATAAACTTTTTTTATGTTTTGATTGTTTCCAAAATGTTCACAACTCTACTAAATAGGTTACTAGTTACTACTAAATGCAGTTATTGCTGTTCATTTTTGATATACAAATGTACTTTTATTGGTTTTTGTCTTGTTTTGCATAGGTACTTTTAGTTATAACCCTAAGAAATTTTGTAACCATTTGTAATGTTTATAATCTAAGTTGGACAAGGTTCATAAATAAATCGACATTTTTCACTTATTCTTACACCAAACCTGGGTACCCACTTAGGTAGACACTGCCTTATTATAAAGTATGAAAAATGCATACTGTCCACTCAAGTGGGTACCCAGATTTTATTGTCTTATTATATTGCTTATTGCCCCAAGAACCCAACGGTATCTATAAAATTATTATACAATAATAAATAAAAAAGTTATGGATCTGGCAGTCAGAAATAGTGAACATATTTTTTTCATGGCACCAGTGGTCAGGCATTAAGTCCACCCAATCGGGTGGACATGGCAGTCAATCTGTTAAAATTTTTGCTGCTGTTGTCAAAATGGTATATTGGGTTTTAATTTGGTATTTTGTTTCTTTTTAATTTACTATTGCAATTACGCCATCTTGCGGTAGTTTTGGAAACTTGAAAATATTTTCAAGCGATTAGTCTTGGCCACTTCAGTGATGAATTTTTTTTCGCGAAGCTGTAGCATTCATGGTTTTTGTGGAATGCTACCTGGCCTGGTGGGAGACCTTGTGGTAAAAATTTCCAACAAAAACAAAGATGTAGTGCAACTAATTAAAGAGGTTATAGTTATGGCGGGAAAAATAGCTCTAATTGCGAAATTATTACTAATCATTATGCATTTAAGTGTAGTACGTGTTGTTTTTCGATGTCATAAAGGATGTCCAAGTCTCACTAATGAAGAATTGGAAAAAGTAAATAATTACGAAATTGTAGTGGCGGATTCATGGTTTAAAACTATTTCTTGGGTTTTTCGCCTCATAAAATCTGAAAATAAAAAAAATTTAAAAATATTTACCTTGTAAAATCTATAGACAGTCTCAAGTTCTGGGTCCACTATGAAGGTACCCGAGGAACGACACTGAAAAATGTTTCTTTTCTGGACGTTTCAATTTCAATTAAAATTCTTCCAGCAGATAAAGGTGATGCAACTGTTTTAATAAATTGTACTACGATCAAAAAATAACCTCACTTATAAACGAAAACACTTACTCAAAATTGAAGAAAGATCAAACAGAACACATAGAAAGACAAATATACACTATGCTTAAAAAAACCAATTTATAGATATTGAACGCTTTAAATTAACACCACACCACAGTAAAACACCACATTTCTATGGGGTACCAAAAATTCACAAACCAAACATACCATTAAGACCAATAGTAAGTAGCGTAAACTCACCAATACATCCTTTAGCTAGGTTTCTTTTAAATATATTAAAATCGCTAGTAGGTAACACTAATTCATATATAAAAAATTCACAACACTTCTTTGAGAAATTGTCTAATATTCAAATAAATATAAATAATACACTGGTAAGTTTTGATATCTTTAGTCTTTTTACAAATGTACCTGTAGATAAAACTTTAAACATAGTAAGAAATAAACTTGAGAATGATAACAATCTTAGTGAACGTACATCATTAAACATTAATACTATTCTAGAATTACTAACTTTTTGTGTAAAAACCACTTATTTTCAATACAAATTTTGGGGTGGCTATGGGGTCTCCTTTACTAAGTAATATTTTTATGGAAAACTTTGAGTTAAATTATATTCAAAATTACGATCATAACCCACTTATTTGGTGGAGATATATTGATGACATTTTTTGTATCTATGAACATGACAATCAACATTTAAATAATTTCATATTAACACCAAAGAACCAACAATTAAATTTACTACTGAAAAGGAAATAGACCAACAACTTCCATTTTTAGACATACTTATCAAAAAAGACATACAGTTTTGAAACAAAAGTATACAGAAAACCTACACACACAAACAGATACTTAAATTTTTACTCAAATCATCCAATCATGGTTAAAAAGGGAGTTGTAAAAAGTCTATATGATAGAGCAAAAATAATTTGCAAAGATCAAAATTTTATTAAAGAAAAAAGATGTTTTAAATCAAAACAATTATCCTAATGATTTCGTTGAAAAATTTAGAAAAAAATAGACCAATTACAAACTTCTTTATACCATACATACCAAATTTATCAGATAAAATAAAACGAATAGGTAAACGTTTTAACATCAGAACGATTTTCAAAACACAAAATACACTTAGAAGGAAACTTACAAAAACAAAACTTAACAATGAAGAAGAAAATACAAAAAATGTTATTTATAAAATTTTGTATCAATGCAATAAATTGTACATAGGTGAAACCTCTAGGCCATTAGCCAAAAGATTAAAGAACACCAAACATACATAAAAAATAGGGAATTTCAAAAATCAAACATTTGCCAACATACACTAGATAAGTCATAAAATTAATTGGAATGCTTCTAGTATATTAGTAAAAGAACCATGTTCCAAAAAACGTAAAATAAAAGAAAGTGCTTTAATATTATTAAATAAAGATAATTGTGTAGCATCTTGTTCCGTTAGTTTTAATAACACATGGTTAAATTTGCTAAATACTGAAGTAAAAAAGGACACCTCAAAATACAATAAATTAAAAATAACACCTTTAAACTGACATTTTGTTAGAGATTAGCCATTCTGGTTATATTTCTGATACTAAACATAAGAAATATTCTGCTTTTAATTTTTTATTTGTAGGTTTGCTGAAGACGGGGGTAGACTTTCCCCCGAAACGTCCAGAAAACAAATATTTTTCAGTGTCGTTCCTCGGGTACCTTCATAGTGGACCCAGAACTTAAGACTGTCTATTGATTTTATAAGGCGAAAAACCCAAAAATAGTTTTAAAATTGAAAAAGGCTTGTGGATTACCTGAAAAACAGATTCTCATAGTTGAAAATCAGCCATTGCCGCACCAGTGAGATTATACGAATTTCATTGGGGTAAGGCAGTGGCAATAGTTCCACAGGACGTACAGTATCGTGTTAACTTCAAAGAGTTCGGCAGGTCATCGTGACGACGTCACTCGCACGGATATGGTCGCTAGTGACGATAACATAAGTATTGAATCATCCAACAACTCTCAATAAGAAATCTCTTTAAAAGAGTACTAGCTGGCCCGGCAGGCCTTATTCTGCCTTTTGCGTTAGATAGCGCGATCAGTATCTAGCAGAATTAAAAGAATACGGAGCGCATTCACCACATTGTCCAGAAATGTTATTGAAGAAAAACATATTGGTTTTATAGAAAAAATATGCAATAAAACAATACAAAAAATAGTGCTGAAAGGTCTTGGTAACCAGACGATCATTTAAAAAAAAAAAACATGTAATTGGTGCTTGTTGAAAAATCTGGCTTAAATATATAGATTATTCCAATAATAAAGACTTTATTTTGCTTTTATCCCAAGTCCTTAATGTTATTATGTGTCATAATGATTCTTGTAAATCTGAAGGATAAAATAACTAAATTGTGTTGCAATCTACTGGAACTTAAGAGTTAAAATTGATCTTTGCGTTGGCTCCGGACACTGGAGACCATTACCATGACATTTCTTAAGAAACGTAGGACAGAAAAGGTACATAATATTGTTTATAATGTTCAAGAGTCTAATTCGCAACGATCATGATAAAGATGCAGTCAAAAACATGTTACAAGAACTTATTAACGAAACAAATGTGACCAATGTGATTCCAGAAAAAGACATAAGACCAATAAGGGTAATTTAGACAGTGAGCAAGATTACCTAAAATGTGGCCAAAAGTGGTGCAGACCAAACTTTTAAACAAAGGCATTACAACAATTAAATGAGAGATTGGAGAATGGTGAATCTAACCTAAACATCAAATATACGAGTATATAGGAAATAAATATTTACTAAACATCCCAGTTACGGTAAGAGGTATAGCAGAAATAGATTAACAAACAAACCATAAAATCTATGGTGGTAGAGTGATTTTGTGCCAAAAGGAAATTAATTAATCCTAGCTTGGTAAGATAGTACTAAAAATATGAAACAGGATTTTATTCAAGTTAAGTTAGAAAAAGGTACTGTTATCAATGGGGAAGCATATATACCCCAATATCACTGTTGAAGAAATATGAAGCCCCCTGTAGCAGGTAGAACAAATCTGAAATCAGTTTCCCTCTTTGAAAATCTATAAATTTTAAATGACTAAAACATCTCTAATATACAATGAGCAAATGAGGTGAACGGTGTTAATGCTTGCTGTCGAAAAGCTTCAAGTTAATAATGATCCAAATAATAGAAATATTTTCCAAGATTACTTTTTTCCCACTTTCCAAACTGTAACTGCCTACCAGGGACTGATATTATTCTACCATGTAATATTTATTCACCACAATGCAACGTGGCTGTGAATGTAAATATTGCTCTAGAGCATTTCTATAATGTTCTGTACTAGTGTATAAGTCTATTCGTGCCAGTCAGGAAAATTAAAAACTGAAATTTTCTTAAATCATTCAACAGAGTGCTGAAATTAGGTTATTATTAGGAAGAAAGCTGTACACAAACAAATATTAGAGTTTTTCCAAGAGATTTCTCATCTTTCTAGAAAAATGAGTGAGGAACCAGATACTATTTCACATCTTCCTGTATATTTACACTTCATAAACCTTTAAATAATATATTTAAATTATTTTTTGATCAGGATCCCGATAAATGTACATTTGCTAAAGTTTTTGACAGCCTTCTGTATAGTCAATTAAAGTGGGCATACCGTAGCCTTTTGGTTTCAGTACAGCATGGATTTTGCTCTGGAAGATCAATATCTACTAACTTGTTGAGATATGAGATCCGTTAGGAGCTATCCCAATTGGGTGCAATTTACACCAACTTCTCCAAGTCTTTTGATTGGGTTAATTTTGGTTAAATTCTAAACTTGATGTAATATGGTTTTCCCCCCAAGCTGTGCAATGGATTCACATCTTTCTCTTGGGATGTCCAAGAGTTTACGCGGACGATTGAAAATTATACAGTGAGATTTGTTCAGTAGAGGATAATTATGCTTTAAAAAGGGATGTAGATGTCCTCTGGGAATAGTCCCAGATAAATAACCTCCTTTAAATGTAAACAAATGCTATTTTTATCAGCTTTTAGAGAAAGAGTTCTAGGCATAACTAATCAACATTAAACATGAGAATGTTTAAGGGCAAGCTTCCCTTTCTGCCTCTTTTAAGAACTCTCCATGGTAACTCATTATTCATTTATCAGCAATAATAGTATCCTTGAAGTTGGCAAATGTATTGTTGATATTTCCTGTATTCAAAGAAATTTCCATTTTTTCTTTGTTAGAGGAAATTATGGAATTTCCTGACAGTTCCAGTTATCGATGTAGCAGTTTCCTCTGTCATCTCTCTTAATTTTATTCTTGGCGTAATTCAATTTGGACTATAGTCACCAGTTTTCCCATTTGTCTATTAGTTTGGACAATAACGCTATCTTCCAACGTAAGGGTGGTGTTATTTGTAAAACCCAAAACTAGTCGCTTCAGATTTTTGTCTTCACTGGCTGATCGGCAGTAGGATTTTTACTTTCTCATGCCTCGTAAGTTACAAGACCTGTATAGGCCTCTACCACATTTGACCCATTATTAAAAAGTTTAGTTTATGGTACTCAAAATAACTTACTATCTACAGTCTATATAATTCAGCCTTGCTTATTTAGTAGGCTGTATAATATACCTACCTTCATAACGTCTAGTCGTGAAGTATCATAACGGACAAACACAGAACTACTATAACTTAAGGGTAAACTAGTCGAAAGAGTAACAGTCTCTTGAGCTATCCTCTTTACCCTAGCTGGATGTGACTGTTCTGATGTGGCTTTGGCCATGGATTCGAAATGGTGGGATATAACAAATTTGATGGTTCCATCTTGCTGTTCTTCTATCATTTCAAAAGAGGCTAAAAACAAAAATGTTATAAAAACTTAATTTAATTGAAACAAACTTATATCAAAGTCGGTTT
The DNA here is from genome assembly GCA_030620095.1 of Kuschelorhynchus macadamiae. Classification (NCBI taxonomy): domain Eukaryota; kingdom Metazoa; phylum Arthropoda; class Insecta; order Coleoptera; family Curculionidae; genus Kuschelorhynchus; species Kuschelorhynchus macadamiae. The sequence continues at coordinate 324,713 of JAUTXW010001763.1, forward strand.
TATATGTAACTTACCGAATTGTAAATTCTTCATTAATCTCATGTACTGTTCTTCTGGAGATATTATTATTCGTCTATCCAATGAATTTTCTCTGTCCGAATCGTTTTCGTCTATCAGACCATGCGTAACTTTAGCAACAAGGTTGGCCGTATCTTGAATGTCAGGCATGAGAGTTGCCAAACCTTCCCCCTGTTCTAATTCTTCAATTTTCTCTATTAAATTCGTTTTTGAGGCTTTGCCGTTTTTTTCTGACTTTGAATTCTGAATTCTGTAAGAATTATTAAGAACTGTTTTATACAAACCCAAAAAATAAAAAAACCAATATGTTCAAATGCAAAAATGCTTGAACTTTTATTTTTAATATTTGCTATGTATAAGCCTCGGCAGGTTATATTTTAGGTTTCTAATCATAGCCACGAAACATACATTTTTGTAAATACAGGGTCCACCATCGTGGACTGAACAGAGACTTATTTTGACTTTCCCTGTATTTTTTGGAGAAAACGAAAATAGCAGTTTTATGTAAAGTGCGGGACACGAAAGAAAACCGGGCGGAGTCAATCGGTTTAGGAAGGTCGTCTAAGAAATCTCTTTAAATCAGTGGTGTCCCGTCGTTCTTTAAATAATATGGCACTCCTTTTTGACTGTACACACTTCAGATAATTAAAAAATGTAACTATGCTTAATGAACCTTTGTCTATATTTGTCTGTTTTCTTTCATGTACCGCACATCTATATCTCTTTTGTGTAGCAAAAACGGCGAACTTTCGAATTTTAAAATGATTTAATTTAGATTTCTCTTGATCGATTTAACTATAAATATATTTTTTTCTTGAGTTCTGTCATTAACGGTTCCCGGCTACTGCCTACGTCCACTATTATTGGACCAACCAGTATAGTGATACACGATTTACAAGTCCAGATTTTACAAGGGCATAAAATTAAATAATTTTAATCATACATGAGATCAAATTCTACCTCATATCTTACCTTAGTTTATGAGCGTATGTATCTACACACGTCTTCATGTTTCTAAGCAAAGAACTAACAGATGGTTCAGTTATTTTGGATCTTTGAGGCAGCAACAGTTCCACTAACTGAGGACTAACAGCTAAAGCCCTAAGAATTTTTAGCACCGCCTTATACAGTGGTATGTGTCTCGCCATATCTAATACTGAATCATTTCGCAAGTAGGAACTTATGGAGGGCAACAACGAACTAAAATTGCAACAAAGATTAATATATTAGCATGCAAGACGCAATATTATCACTTAGGGTTCCCTACAAAGTTTGGCAATATGAGCAATTATTAAAATAATCGTTCACTTTTTCTAAACTTGCTTGACAATAACTAACATCGAAAAATTACAAAAAAAGTTAGTTTAATTTTATTAAATAAATTTATTGTTTAAGGTTTTAACAAACAATCCTTTTTTTATTATTATTTTTTAATGAAAGGCGATGTAAAACAAACAATATTTGATGTTTTTTATTTAAAAAACGCATATTGGCATTAATTACTATTACCTTTTTGCCAAAAATTCTGCGAACTGTGGAGGTAATACATTTCCATTAAATTCTTCTCCAGATCCGTCATTTGGATTGATGTAACTGGCCAAAACTGAAAGCAGAACAGTAACATGTTCTTCTTCATTCTTCTGTTTCATTAAAGCTTGCTCAACATTCCAACTTTGTTGAGTTGATCCAGTTCCGAAACCAGTTCCTTAAAACCAAAATAACAGATAAAAAATATGCTTCTAGCCAAAAACCGTGGGGATTGGGGAGGTCAAAGCAGGTAGTGTATTTGTAAACATAAAGAAAAATGAAATGAATCACTATTAGATACACAAACATTTCGTTTGTCAAAATGTGTTTCTAGCAAATCTATGAATATTTCCATATGTATGATGCTCTGGAGCCCTACCGACATTCTGCGTAAATGTGTTGGTAATTGATTATATATTAATATACCACCATATAATAAAGATTTTTTTGCAAAATTGCTTCGAATATCAGTTGTATTTAATAAATCTGTTTGTCGTGTGTCATGATTATGTATAGTACATCTTTTTTCTAAATCTTTATTGGAGAATTTATCTTTTGTAAGTACTGAATCAATGAAAATGCATGTTTTCAACTTATAAATGTGGTTAGTATCTAAATAGCCAAATTGTGTATATAAATTTATTGTTGGTTCTAGGAAAGGAAATTTATGTATACATTTAATAATTTTAATAATTAAATAACGTGAAGGTTTCAATATTTTTAAATTAGCAGATCCCCAAAACGAAATCAAATATTGCAAATTTGAATATATTAAAGCAAAATAAATACTTTTCATAAATTTTAATGGTATATTACAACGAATTTGATACAGAATTCCTACTAGAGGAGATATACTTTTTCTAAGGTATTCTATATGATTCCGCCAACTTAAATTTTCATCAATATATAGTTCGAGAAGTTTAATGCATCTATTATAATTAATATTTTTTTGGTTGAATATAATTGGTTCCATTTGATTATTATGCGACCTTTCAAAATTTAAAGCTAGTTTATGGGATTGTAGCCAAAATAAAAAATAGGTGTATCATCGGCAAATGGTTTTATAGTTCCATTAAGTTTTAATTTTAAAACTGAATTTTCATATATTAAAATAAAATAGTTCCTAATATTGAACCTTGAGGTACACCACATGATATTTCGTTCCCAGACCTAATGTTAGTTCCAATTTGGACATATTGCTGTCTACCTTTTAAGTAATCTTGAAACCAATAATAAATATTTCTTCGAATTGCAAAACTGTATAATATTTTTAACAAAATATTATGATTGATTATGTCAAAAGCTTTGCATAAGGATAAGATACAACATTTTTTTATTTTGATCGGTTTTTAACTGAATATCAGTGATAATATCAATAACTGCATTCTCTGTATCCCTAGACTTTCAAAACCCATATTGACCACTTAATTTATTTATATAATTTGATAATTTATTGTGCATTACTTTTCCTAGAATTTTTGTTAGAACTGGAGTTTTTTTTGGAATAATACTTGCTTTAAAAGATAAATGAATTAAATGTTTTAAAATTTGAATTGGTAAAATTTTTTTAATAATTTTTATAGAAATATTATCATGTCTATTAGATTTTCTTGAACTCAGGTTATCAATAATTTCTTCTATAGCCACATTTGTTATGCTTGCTTCATCCATAAACATACAGTTTTCTTGCATTGGCATTCTGCTTCTAATTCTAATTTTTTCCATAAATGTTGTGCAATTTTGGTAAAATGGTTATTAATTTCTTCATAAATCCCATTTTCTTTTGTTATTTTTTTGTCAGTTAAAAGATATTCAGTACTATTATGTTTTACTTGTTTCGTGTGAGTATTTGTTAATAGATAGTTAATATTTTGCCATGTACTTTTCTGGTCAAAAGAATTAAATTGTTCTTTTAAAAAATGTTGTTTCGTTGACTTAATCATTTTTCTTACATATTTCTTACATTTGCGATACATCTGTGCATGGCGTAAGTTGTCTGAAAATTTCCTTCTGTTTAAATAATATTTGTCTTTATTAATTTTTCAAATTCTGGAGTAAACCAAGGTTTTGTATTTTTTCTTGTTCTTATGTTTATTTTATGACAACAGGATTTAAAAACATTTTCCAAATTATCATACCAATCATCTCCATTTTTTATTGAATTTTTAATTGTGTCTAAATTTCTTAACTTGGTCTTCAATTGTTCTAGCTCAAATTTATATATATTTATATGTTCGAATTTACTAGAATTTAAAAGAAAGTACTTATAATCCTTCAAAAAATATATTCCTTTGAATGTCCTACTATGTATTTTTTTATTTTTAGGCTGCACCCATATCATTTAGTTTTACATCAAGCCTTGAATGAACAAGTTTTTGACCGTTGGTTGGATTATTGTTATTTGATGCATAACATGCATTATTAGTCTGCGAAAAATCCTCGTTGGTTGCGTGAAGTTTCACATCAAGGACGTTGGAATCTTAATACGTGGTGTGGCATATTGGGAGGCAGCATTATTGGGCCATATTTCTTCGATCGACCACTAAATGGCAACGTGTTTCTAGATTTTCTGGTCAACCAATTACCGATTTAGTTAGGAAATGTGCCACTGGAAATATGGCACAATTTGTTTTTGCAAGAGGACGATTGTCCAGTACATTGTGCTATAAATGTGCGAGGAAAATGCAGTAAAGTTGGCGCATTACCTTTCTGGAATGACATCATTTTTGGTTATTTTTGTTTGATTTATGTTAACTGACAGTGACAAAAACATTTTGAAAAAACTCATTGTCGTTTCTTTACAACAGTCAATGCCGGTTTTGGTTATGTGTCTTTCAGAATATATTCGTCAAAATTGACATTGATTTGTTGTGATTCTTTTTAAACTTTTGCAAGATGCCGCGAAGATATAATCAGCAATCACAGCTAATAGTTTTGAATATCTTGGCTTTTTTTCAATTGGAAAAAGAGCAAGCTAAAAATGGAATCCTTCCGCAAACTGATAATATAATTGAACGAGCTTCAAATGCAACAAAACTTAGCCATACAACAATCATAAATATTAAGAAAAGAGGAATAACGAGCGATGAATCCTTTACCTCCAGAATGTCTCAAAAGCAAAAAGAGGTAAAAACAAAAATTACAGATTACTTAAAGAACAAAATAAGAGATACGATCTACTGCATGTATGCGAAAAATGAATATGTTACAATGCAGACTTTGCTTAAAAAACTAAAAGAGATAAATGAATATTTTAATTTTTCCATCACCTCGCTAAGAAAATACGTAAAAAGTATTAGTTTTAAGTGGAAGAAATCAAATAATAGAAAATACCTGATGGATTTGCCCCACATCGTCCACAAGAGAATCAATTTCTTGAGGGAATATGTCAAAAATCAAAATCTAGGTCAAGATGCTTATACCACCGTATTTATTGATGAGACTTGGATTTTTAGTAAAGGTTCGTTTAGAAACAGCTGGCAGGATAACACTATGTCTACAAGTTCTAAAAAAGCTAGTGAAGGTCATCGATATATTGTAGTTCACGCTGGATCAAAGGAAGGATTTATTAAGGGGGCCAGTTTAATATTTAAAAGTGGACTAAAAAGCGGAGATTATCATGACAATATGAACAAGCAAAATTTTGAAAATTGGTTTAAAAATCAGCTGGTACCAAATCTTCCTCCAAAAAGTTTGATAGTGATGGACAACGCAAGCTATCATTCCGGCCTTTTAGAGGATATTCCAAGAAAATCATGGAAAAAGTAGAGATTGATTGGATGGTTAAAAGAAAAGAACATTGACTTCCCAGAGAGGGCCATGAAGGATGAAATATGGAGCATTGTAGAAAAAAATTGTAACATTGAAAAAACATTCTACCTTGACGAATATGTGAAACCTTTGGGCCACAAAATACTAAGACTTCCTCCGTACCATTGTCAATTTAATGCTATTGAAATGGTATGGTCTGAGTGTAAGAGGAAATACGACCAATACATTGCTAGTCTGAAGGGGACACCATCGGAAGTTTTGGCCATGTGGGAAAAAGCGATAAATGAAGTATCTTCAGAGCATTGGAAAAATTATGTCAGCCACACAGAAAGGGTAATCCAAGAAGCTTGGAAGACAATACAGATATGTGATGCTTCAGACATTGCGCCACTTGTAATTAGTACCGACGAAGACAGCAGTGACGATGAAGAATTTAGTTCTGATTCTGAAGACAGTGAAGGGGAGTAGTTTTTATTTTTAAAGTTAGTTAGTTATACATTAATTTCTCTCTTTTAGTTTTTAAAGCAAAGTCTGCATTGTAACATATTCATTTTTAGCATACACGCAATAGATCATATCTCTTATTTTGTTCTTTAAGTAATCTGTGATTTTTGTTTTTACCTCTTTTTGTTTTTGAAACATTCTGGAGGTAAAGGATTCATCGTTCGTTATTCCCTTTTTCTTAATATTTTTTCAGTATTGTCTGTAATTGAGAATTAAAATAATTTTGATGAAAATGGGTAACTGGCGTCAATTTATTACATTGCAAACAAAGAATAAGACTAAGATGAAAGAATTTATATTAGTAAAGTCTTATTTGCAAAATAATTTTAGTTTTTGAAGTTATAATAGTTATTTTTGTATTAAGAGTGCAAAATGAGGGTTTTTTTATGGCAATGAGAGTGTTAATTTTTTGCCAGCCATTTTCGACAAGTTGCAGCGCTTTCTGTACAGAAAATGCCAATTTTAAATTCGCTTTAGCCAGTGCTGAACGCACCCCTCCTATCTACATCACTGCATACGTTTAGGTTAGGAATCATCGCTGAAATATAAATAATATAAGAAATACGTTATTTGAAACCAGCGTGACGTCATTCCAGAAAGGTAATGCGCCAACTATATTTCAGCAGAGGTGGATCGGAAGAGGAAGTCTATTTCCATGGCCACCCAGATTCCCAGACTTAACTTGTTTGGACTTTTATTTATGGGGGTGGATAAAGGACATCGTATTTCAAACTCAATCTACAACTGAGCAAGACATGGAAAACATGATTCGGAATGCAATTCGCAACCTATCAAGATCCAAAATTGAATCTGCAGTTTTTTCCGTGCAAGAGGTTTCAGCAATGCATAGAACGTGATGGACAGCAATTTCAGCATTTAAAGAGGCATTAAAAAACATTTTTATTTAAATCGATTCTTTTCAGGGCCACAATTTACATAAGAAAGAAAATTTCGTAGAAATATGAAGATAGTTTTCAAAAAATTTATCAAAATCCATTGAATTTTCTCATTAAATTTTCTTTAACCGATATTTTAGGCCAGGAACAAGATGTCGAGGTGCGGTTTTCACTAGCTTGTTTGGGCACTATTTTGCTATTTTTCCTTGGAAAAAAGTAATACCCAACTTAATTTGTTTAAAGAAATTCTGCAAATTTCTATCGTAATATCGAAAACTACACTCTAATGGAGAAATAGACATACCAAATTACCAATAAGTGGTTTCCCTTATGACCCAAGCATTTTTTATTGCAGTAGGAAGTAGTATTACCACGTGGTATTCATTGTTTACTTGACCATTTACGAACAAAACAAATTCGCATTTATAATTTTTTTTTATAATTAAGAAAGTAACTGCAAAATGTGTAAATGAACATTACCTTTAGCCCAATAAAGTTGTCTCTCCTCTTTGGTTTTTTGATCTCTTGGAGCATCTTTTTCGTTGTTTGGTCCAGAATGGTGAGTCAGTATGCCCAAACATGCCAAAAGCAACTGAACCACACCAGTCGTGATACTAATCCTTCTTAAAAGCCGACCATCATCAGAACATAAAGGCGATGTATCATAAAGTCGTTGCAATACTTCAAAGGGAAGAGTTGGTAAAGCCGTGGCCACAGACGATTGGAAAATGTCTCCACCTAGGATATAAAATTAAATTTAAAAAATTATCAAATACTAATTTTTTTTACTAAGTTGAATAGTATGCTGAAAATTTACAGAATAAACTTAATAATAATTAATTTTAATAGTTATATCTTTAAACTAATCAAACATTTTTCCATATGTCGGATTAAGCGGAAATAAATTAATTTTGTTTTTAAAATATTAGCTTGATAATTTTTTAGTATGATCTGATTGTTCTAGAACATCCACTTTTGTCAAAAGTTGTCACACCACTGACGATTTATTTTATATAAATTCTAAATTTCCTTTAAACACTTTTTATTAAAAAGAAATAAAAATCAATTTTCTGGAAAGATTTTCATTTAGTAAAACTTAGAGGCTAAAATTCTCGCAATTTTTATTTGTATGATTATATGAAAACTCTTTCGAAAAGTTTCGTAGCCGTAACATATTCAGTAACATATATAGTTCTGAGTTATACCATGATATTCGGACTCCTTTAACCACTCGACTTTTTTAACGGTACTGGGTAATTCTTCCAAAAAAGTCTAATCTGTTCTAAAACTTTTTGATCCCTTAATTCAATTAATTCTTTTTTTTTTTAATAGTTTCCACTTTTTAAAAGTTTTTAGCAAAATGTCAAAACGCATAAAAACTATTTTCGTATATTTTTAGGTTTTCATGTTACAGCCGTTTTGAAACAGACACCTTTTTGTCGAAATTTCGACCAACTTTGTAGAAGACAATAGATCCTTCCGGTCTATTTCTATCAAAGCTTAAACTCGGACGGAATGGAAACAACGCAATACCTGCGACAATTTTTATATTTATCTAAGTGAGATAGCCCTAGTACAGGGTTCTCAGACATTTTCAGAAGAAACCATTCCCTGATTCTTCTACCTCGACAAACACGCTGTAGTTTAATTCATGTTTGACATTTTGGACGTAATTTATCTAAGAAAAAAAGGTAAAAAACAGGTCCACAAACGTTTTTTTTTTTCAAGATACAGGATGTTAAAATATTAATATTTTTTCTTTTCTAGAGATTTTTAAATTAAATTTAATACTATGTAGTAGTATATATAATAGCGCTAAAGACAATTTGCGGCTATAGTCAAAAGCAATGTTATCGTGCGGGTCATACGATTTATCAACGACAAACTTTTTAAGTTTGTTTTTCTTTTATTACGTGTAATCATATCCTCCGCATAAAATCCGGAAGATTAATTAGATAGATCTATGAGTAGCAAAAATCTTTGAGCGATGTCACTTCAAAGTCAGATTGACAAGTCGGTGACAAAATGAGTAACAGAAAACAATTTTCTGGTTTTTTGCATCCACAGGCGAAAAGAATGGTATTAAATCTAATAAAATATTACGGAAATGAAAATTCCCCGTGCAATATCCAGGAGACAGTAGCAAAAGCTCTGGGAATCGGTACAAGGACTGTGCAGAAAATTGTGCATGGAAAAAAGCATAATTTACTGCCGAAGAAGATTAAGAAATGTACACGAAAAAAGCCAAAGACAGAAGACTTAAGTGACAATATAAAAATAGATGTTCGTAATGCAATTTACGATTTATACACATCATAAACTAATATAACCCTTCAAGATTTAAAAGAAGCTTTAAAAAATCGAGCGATATTGGAAATTGGACTAAAATCGTCAAAATTAATAAAAATGTTGGGTTTTCGATATAAAAGGGCTGTCATCGAATATTTTTATGCGAGTTGCCACATATAGCAAGTCAGCGTATCCAGTTTTTAAAGAAATACATGGAAAATGTTAATTCAAAATTTAGAAAAGTGGTATTTCTAGACGAGACTTGGATATTTTCTAATGGAAGTGCTTCGAAATCTTGGCAGGACGAGTCTGTAAAAAGCGTCAAGAGAAAAAAGGGATGTGGGACGGGAAAACGGTTCATCATTTTGCATGCAGGTTCATCAACAGGATTTCTCCCAGGTGCAAGTTTACTGTTTTCTTCAACATCCAAAAGTATGGACTACCATGATAATATGAACTGTGAACTGTTTGAAAAGTGGTTAAAAGAACAACTGATTCCAAATTTAGATGCTCCATCTTTAATCATTCTGGACAATGCATCTTATAATTTAAGAATCTTAAATAAACAACTTGCTTGATCCTAGAAGAAAAGTGATATTTATGACGGGCTAATAAAACAAAAACAAAATTCTTTACCCAATATGCTGAAACTAGAACTTCTTTTAATGGCAAAATCTATTAAAAAACCGACAATATATGCCGTAGATGAAATATTACGGGAAAATGGACATGAGGTTTTACGACTGCCGCCATACCATTGCCAGTTTAACGCAACAGAATTAATATGGACTGGGGCAAAACCATATTACGAAAAAAAGATGAAGTGCAAATTGTTTGGCAAGATTCATTAAATTATATTACGCCGGAGTACTGGAAGAAATCTGTGGAACATACGGAGAAATTAATATGGGATTGGTGGAATCGAGAACGAGTTCTAGATGTCGAAATAGCACCAATGATCATTGCGCCATTTAAGGTCAACTCAGAAGATCAGGACTTTTTAAGTGATCATGATATTTTTTAGTCTATAATATTAAAAAGTTTCTGAAGGATTATATTAGTCTTTGTCGTGTATAAATCATAAATTGCATTATAAATATCCATTTTTACATTGTAACTTAAGTCTTTTGCCTTTGGATTTTTTCGTGTACATTTCTTAATCTTCTTCGGAAGTAAATTTTTTTTTTCATGCACAAGTTTCTGTACAGTCCTTATACCGATTCTCAGAGCGTTTGCCACTAGCTCCTGGATATTAGCCAGTCAATTTTAATTTAAAAAAATTTTTATTAGATTTGACACCATTTTTTTGCTTACTTTTTTAGTACATTTGTAATTTTGTAAGCAATAAATAAATAAATATATATATATATATATATATATATATATATATATATATATATATATATATATATATATATATATATATATATATATATATATATATATATATATATATATATATAAATATATATATATATAAATGTATATATATATATATATATATATATATATATATATATATATATATATATATATATATATATATATATATATATATATATATATATATATATATATATATATATATATATATATATATATATATATATATATATATATATATATATATATATATATATATATATATATATATATATATATATATATATATATATATATATATATATATATATATATATGTACATAGCCTGTATTTGTCGCATGCATGGCCATTAATTTTAGACTGAAATTTGAAGAAATCGGATAAGTAGTTTTTTAGCTATGCCGCGAACACATAGACTGACGGGCTGACATACCTACAGGCAGATGGAATTGAGAAAACATGTTTTCCGGCATCTAGGGACCCTTAAACGTAAAGATCTGAAAAATCTCAGGAGGGAAGTAATAACTAATTATCCTGTGTTTTTAACAAAAGTGTATAATATATATTTTTGCAAAATAAAATGTTTTTGTTATCACAATACAAAAAAAAACAAGTTTTCTTTGCACAGGGGTGGCCCGCATTTAAATAAATGACACTGTTTAGGTGGTTAGATTTTTAGGTCAAGCGGGGCTCATAATTTTTGGTGATTGATAAAAAAATCTCACTTTCATTAAGTGGTCGTATAAACAGAACATATCCTGATTGTTCCACTGATTCGAACCGCCTTCCGACTTTATTAAGGCGCTTGCCATTTTGTGTATTTTTGTTCTTGCCAACCAAAAAATTTTAACCAAATACATATTTAGCGAATTTTCTTATTTAGTCCCTCGGCATTTAATATATAAAATAATATTAAGTGGCTATCTTAATAATATTGCGTAATATAATAAAAAAAACTATTTTCTTTCTCCCTGTATACTTGTAAATAGCCCATCGAGATTTAATAGCTCGATAAAAGAATCACACAACATTTTGGTTTTCACTGTGTTTTCTGATTTGATTCATAATGTTGATGATCTTTGGACCCGCATGATAAGACCGCATTCGACTATATCCTCCGATGTATATATTTTTCTATGGTGGCTATATTAACCTCTGGAAACGGCGAATCGTTCCAAAAAAATTATTTTAGTTACTCGTTGCAAAAATAACTATTTTGCTGCTATTGTTTCCACCAAATGTTGTTGATTATGAAACACCGCTTGTCTTTTTTACGATGTCTTTAGTAAGAAGAAATTATTTAGCTTTTTTTTGATACCTTAAAAAACATAACGAAATACGTTTTTTTTTTTAATAGAACACCTTGAATTTTTATAAATGTTCTTTTTTTCCTGATCTCAAAAATATGTTTGACTACTTTGGCGCAACCCGTTTTTCAATTATTTTGGTTTAACTGTAACAAATTTTCCATTATATTATGATGTTATCTTAGACTTATATGGCAAGTAATGTTGCAGTTAAACTAAAATAACACTGGCCGACAAAAAAATATTTTTTGTTGTAACACAAATCAGCATAGCATAACCTAATAGAATGGACCTATCCAAATACGAAAATGAGAAATAAAAAGTTGTAGCACATAGGGTTTTCTTGTTAGAGTTGTAGAACCATATTGAATATAGAACGATACTTAATATCTATAAAAAAATGATTTCAGAAAATTCTTAACCCTGTTTATTGACTATGTTTACAGTTATTGCCTATTAAACATACCATACATCTAAGAGAAAAGCAAACGAGAAAAATATTAACTTAAAACACTAATTAAACTTTATTTTTTCCGTTTATGAGGTGTCCTATCTTCTCTCTTCTAAAACCAACAGTAGTCACCCATCATGGCTGGATCCCATCGTCCTTGGTACCGAATTTCCATTGTTCTGATATCTTGGTGAAACTTTTCACCCTGCTCGTCACTAACAGCTCCCAAATTTTTAGAAAAAAATGACAGATGGGAATGGAGGAAGTGACTTTTGAATGACATTCTGGCACCAAGCTCTCTATAGGCATCTAAAAGTTCATTAACTAATTGTTCATAATTTTCATCCATATTGTTGCCTAAAAATCCTCTTACAAATGAATCCCATGCTCTGAGTTCCTGCCTTGTAAGCTTTTCCGTAAAATTGGCATCGTCCAGTAATTTTCTGATTTGTGGCCCAATAAAAATGCCTTCTTTTAATTTGGCATCACTTAACTGGGGAAAGACTTGTCTTAGGTATTTAAATCCATCGCCATCTTTATTCAAAGCTTGACAAAGTTTTTCATCAGCCCAAGTTTAATGTGAAGAGGAGGCAAAAGGACATTTTTGGGATCAACAAGAGGTATAAATTTAACATTTTGAGATCCCGGTCGAAACTCGCTTCTTTCTGGCCAAATTTTTGTTACACAATGCTGATTTATTGCACGACTGTCCCATAAACAAATAAAACAGCAAAATTTGGTAAATCCCCCTGAAGTCCCACTAAAATCGCTATAACTTTTAAGTCCCCACATATCTACAATTTATACCTATTGTAGTTTATTTTATCGAAAATCGTGCGCATATTTTCATAATTTTCTTTCATTGCTACTGGTATAGAGGGTTTTAAATTTCCATTATGCAATAGTACAGCTTTTAAGCTATATTTAGATGAGTCTATGAATAAGCGCCACTCACGGGAAGAATGTTCAATATCAAGTTCCTGCATTAAATTGTCTATATCAGTACACGCGCACAACGAATTTTCCATACTGTAGAATTCAGAAAACATAGCATTTCTTTTTCTGAAATTCGTAATTTTTGTTTCTTTGGCCAATAGGTTCTATTCCTTAAGAAGTGAACACATTGACTGTTGCTTGGATAACCCTAAATCAAGTACTAAATCATTTAATTCACTTTGAACAATCAAATGTGGCTCGCCGGAACTGGGACCTGTGGTAAAAGTGGGATCGGTGCACTGTTCTTCTGAGCTGCCTGATGATGCGTTATCTCCATTATCTCCCAAATCAATGGCTTGCCAATTTAAAGGCCCAATCGGCATTGGCAAATTTGCATTATGAGGAACAGGTAGTATGGCAGATTGCAAATTTGGATATTCTATATTTTGCTATCCCTTTTTCGGCGTGTTTGACTCGACATTCTCGTCTTCACATACACTTGCTTATCGATACACAGAGAACCACTCAATTCGAAACTCAACAGAAGAGTGATGTTTAACGTTTATTTTATGTCTAATGTTGTAAACAACTCAGTCTAGGTAATTTTTCCGTTGTAAAATGGACCCATTTTAGCCGCCCCACAATAAAATTGTTTACCTGCCAATATAAAAGGTTCTAAGACTATTAAAAAATAGTACGTATCAGGGCTTTCCGAATATTTTTTTATTATTGGGAGGGTATTTCCATTGTGAAAATAATGAGCTGGTCTGTGTTAGAAAAATCTTGTCGGCCAGTGTAATTAATAAACGCTTTGGGCCAATGTAATCAAATAATATATTTTTGAAATCAGTAGAGAATGGAGTTTCATAAAAATAAACAATATACAGGATATTCCATTAAAAAAACGTATTTCTTACCCTATACTTTTTGTATTAACACTTTTTCTGTACCTTTGTTAATAAATAACCTATAGGTGGATGTCATAATACAATAACTCACCACGTATTACTGTACTAATGACATGTATGAAACATTTTTGATGCAGTGTCTAAATTATATTGTATTTATGGCTCAGATGTTTTGTGTGTAGGTGATTTTAATATTCCAGAATATGCTGACTGTGTCAGGAATGATGTTTCTACGCCCAATTTTATTTCTGTTTTGAAGTTTTGTAATTTCTTTGATCTTAAAAACTATAACAATGTCACTAATTTTCAGGTTTGCGTGCTTGATTTCATTGTGTATAATAACTGTTGTAAGGTAAGTGAGGCTATCGATCCGTACGTCCTCAAGATCGCTACCACCCTGCTTTGACAATTGAATGTTCTTTCTCAGCAGTCGATAAACCACAAACTTCAAAAGTTAATTGCGAGTTTAATTTTTAAAAAAGCTAACTTCTGTGCTCTTTATGCAGATATATCTACGGTAGATTGGTCCTTTTTAGATGCTTTTGTTCATGATGTAAATTTGATGGTGAAAGTATTCACAGAAAAAATACTAAACCTGTTTGAAATGCATGTTCCCGGGAAGAGGCAGGCATCTAGGTTGTATCCGCCTTGGTTTAACTCTAATATAATTTATAAAATAAAAAGAAAGGATAAGTTAAAAAACAAATTGAAGAAAACAGTAAATAAGCTATTTCGTGAGCAGCAATTAGATCTGAGGTTAAACGTGAACTAAGTTTCACATACTAATTATGTTCGCAACATTGAAGACAATATATCAGAGGATCCCAATAAATTCTGGTCTTATTTACATGGAAAAAATAAATCATTAGTAATTCCACAAACTTTAACGTATAATAACGAAGTAATACAAGGCTAGTCGTAAGTTAAAGCCTAATATGACTATGGGTCCTGACCTTGTTCTTGCATTCATAATTAAAGATTGTCTTTCCGTATTTCTTAAACCACTAACTAAGATATTTAACGCGGTGATTTCAACGTCCTGTTATCAGCGATTTAGATAATATAGACGAGTGGCTATTGTGTGTAATTTCAGCAAGCTATTCGAGATCGTGTTGCATTAATATATGGCTGCGCAGACCTCGGGGATGATGTCTGATGAACAGCATGGTTTTATGCTCGGTAAATCAGCAGTTACTAACCTTGTGTATGCTACCCAATACATCTCTGAGAAGCTTGACAAACAAAGTCAGGTAGATGTGATCTACACAGATTTTTCTAAAGCTTTTGACAGGCTTGTTCATGAAATTTTACTAAAGAAACTCTTAGCATTTGGTATTTCAAATACGTTGGTTCAATTAATAATTTTTCAAAATGGCGAACGATGCTGTCGATGCGGAAGATGATGATGACGCAAACGGAAAACAGTGTAAATATTATAAAAATGGTGTAAAGTGCACTATCTGCAAATCAATATTCCATAATTCATGTGCCCTAAGAATAACGGGGCTAAAAGTCATGAGTGGCAGCAAGGAACTCGTTCAAACTGATATTTCCAGCGATGAACCGTCAAAAGAATGAGAAAATTCAGATGATAGGAAGGACATGAAAATATGTTATCTGAAACAATTAGTGAACGAAATGTGCGATAGTCAAGTAGTTCAACTACACCATCAGGTAGATCAAACAAATAATAAAACGTCAACCGATATTCCAGTGACAGATGACACCGGTAGTAGAGAAAATAAAAACAATAGATTTTCTTCCGAATTTGAAGATTTCCAACAACCCAGGTATCACAGAAACAAAGCTGTAAGGCCAAAAAAATTAGGAACTGGTGATACTCCTTCAAATGCTGAATCCAGTGGTTTTACCGGAGGGGATCGGCGAGTGTGACTATATATTTACAGAGTGAAAAGAAGTGCCTCTGAAAACATGATTACCAAGTTTATTAAAAATAATCCTGGGTTTGAAAATCAACAAATTATTGTCAAAGAACTACCAACAGCCGAAAATCAATCAAAAGCTTTCGTTGTAGTGGGCCCACTACAAAAAAAAAGATGAAATGTATGACACTGAGTTCTGGTCGAACAATGTGGGCATAAGAGGGTTTGATTTTAAAAAACACCGACAGTTTCTATCTTTCTATTCTATTCTTTCGACGTCCACAACAGCACCTAAAGAATACCAAAGGTAAAAACTAATACAAACAAAAATAACTTCAGTGTCTTACATCAAAATGTACGCTCTCTAAACAACTCTATTCCTGAGGTGGAAAAGCTCCTATTGGACAATTCCGTGGACATTTTCTGTGCTAGTGAACACTGGCTACGAGAAAACCAAATAAAAATCTGTGCCATACAAGCCATGGTTTTGCAGAGATGCTGGATTCCATGGTGCTGTTGCCCTTTATACAAGAAACCACTTCAAGTGCAAACCAAGACCTGATTTTACAAACCTTTCCGTGGCATCTAGTGTTGAGTGTGCGGCAGTTGAAATACAGAGTGATATTAATAATAAATATATTATAGTTGGTATATATCGGCCCCAAATGTGGATTATGAAACATTCTTTCAAGTTCTTAATTTATTTTGTCACAAATCTCACTCAGAGAACTCCAAAACCATAATTGTCGGAGATTTTAATTTGGAGAGAGGACAGGCGGTCTGCGGATTACTTCTGGATCTCTCCAAGGCATTCGACTGTCTTGATCATACTTTGGTTTTGGCAAAAATGTTTGAGTATGGTGTTAGGAGAAATCCATATTCATGGATGCAATCCTACCTTACCGAACGAACACAAATGGTAAAAATAGGAAAGCAGGGAAACCATGTATTCTCTAATAAACAACAAACCCTTCTAGGCATTCCCCAAGGTACTATACTTGGCCCTTTAATTTTCATTATTTTCCTAAATGACCTTCCATTAAATACATCTCTTAATGATTGCAAAATCATAAACTACACGGACGATACTAACATTGTTTTACATGCCAGCACAATTACAACTTTAGAAAATTCATGTCACTATCACTTTAAATGTCTTGAAACGTGGTTCTTACAACATAAATTGTGCTTAAATGTCACAAAAACACAGTGTATCTTTTTCAAAACAAGTAGAAGTAATTTTCAGTTCCCTGAGAGAATTGAGCTTAAAGATAATTATATTTCTGTTAGCGAAAGTAGTAAACTATTAGACGTACATATCGATTCATATTTATCATTTAACAGTCATAGCATCTATCTGGATAAGAAACTTGCGTCATGCTGCTATGCTTTAAGAACTCTGGCCCAACACTCAAACTCTGAAACTCTAAAAATAGCATATTACGGCACTTTTTATCCGCACCTGATATTTGGCATAATTTTCTGGAGCAATGCCACCAACATTAAATTTATATTTCCGAATCAAAAATATGCTCTTAGAATAATTACAAAGGCCTACAACCCTATTCAAGTTGCCGAGGGATTTTCAGGGCAAATAATTTATTAACAGTAGCAGCAACCTCGATTTTTGAGCACATCATATTTATTATAAGAAACCCTGAACTATTCTCCAAATACCTCATGACACGTGGCCAGCAAATTCAATATAATTTTCCGGAGCATAATTTAACTTTAACTGAAAAAAACTGTTACCTACTATTTATGTATAAAGTTCTACAACCATCTGCCAAAGACAATAAAGGAAATATCCAACATAAAAACTTTTAAACGTAAACTCTTCAATTTGTTATGTAGAATAGAACCATATGATATAAATGAATATTTCCTAGGCCTACAAATTTAAATGCTTCCATTAACTTAGGTATAATTTTATTGTAATTATATATACCAAATTGTGATTATACATTCCACTTTGTGCTGTATTGTAATTATTTGTTTTGAAATAAAAGATTTATCTATCTAATAAAATCCTATTTGTCAAATAGGTATCAACATGTACAGTTCCGTGGATACAGGTCTAAAAGATTTGTACAGTCATCGGGAGTACTGCAAGGGTCAGTGCTTGGACCAATTTTCTTTAATAAATCCATTAATGACATTGTTTCTGGATTGGAGGTCGAATGTTTGCTGTATGCGGACGACCTTAAAATATTTTGTAAGATTCGCTCTCCTGACGAAGCTTATAGACTACAAAACTGTTTAGACTTGGTTGGTAGGTGGTGTACTGAAAATAAACGTCCGTGAAATCCTTTAAAGTGTAATGTCATGTCTTTTTCGAGAAAATCACAACCAATTGAGCATAATTATGCCATAGATAATATTGTGTTAGCAAGATCTACTGTGATTAAGGACCTTGTAGTAATTTTCGATTTTAAACTTACATTTATTAACCATGTTGAAGACACAGTGATAAATGCATCAAAAAGAATGGGCTTTATTTTGCGCAATTCAAGGGAGTTTCAACAGCCCGCTACATCGCTTTCTCTTTACTCGACATTTTTTTAAAATTAATTAATGTAAGGACGTAGCTGATGCACGCATCGAACAAGTGGCCCTTCGGAAACGTACACTACAGAATGCTAAACATTCCAAATGGCACGCATTCCCAAATAACGTCAAATAAATAAATAATGAAGTCAGTAACTCTAAGAAAAAATATGTCAAATCAGCAAACAAAAATTACCAATGAGAAAGATTTTCAATTGAAATAAAACAATACATGAATAATGATAAAACTGCACAACCACATAAACAAAAACTAACATCAATATGGGCCAAAAAAAATTACAAAACCAATCCGGTTAACTGCCTTTTCAGCTGCAAAGTGCTTAGTCTGAAAATATCATATTCTGAGAAGTGACGATTGTAATTGTGAACCAGTCGGTCAACAAATGCGCTAAACCCATAATTTGTACGGTGGTACCTTTCAACAAACAGCTGTGATTGTCTTGTTCTTCTAATAGGCACTAAAAACGGGACTAAATCCAAGCAGCACTTCACAGTCAATCTCCCCATTCACCAATTTATGCAAATAGACCAGAAGTGCCTTCTTTCTTCTAAATTTAAAAGTTTGAAGGTCGCAAAGAAGAGTAATATTAGATGACAGACCTTGATATGGGAAATGCAATTTATGTAAGAGGTATTTTGAAAACCTATTTTGCACCTTTTCAATTTTGTCGATGTGACATTGGTATTATGGACTCCATATTGTACAACAATATTCTAGAACGCTACGAACCAATGAGTTATAGACACACCCAATTGCTTTGGTATCAGTTACGTGTTTCGTATATCGCTTTATAAAACCCAGAAGTGTAAAACCCTTAAGTACAATGTTATCAATATGTAGATTAAAAGTAAGATTTTCATCAAAAATAACACCTAGGTCCGTGAAAGAACTAACAACTTCATTATCTATGAAGTAGGTGGAGGGTATGGTATTAATACATTTGTGAAAACGGAGCACTTTACATTTCGAGATGTTAAGAGAGAGATAATTAGTTCTGCACCATTTGACGAGCCTTTCCATATCAGACAGCAGAGGATTGGAGTCTGAGGAGACTGGTGAGAAAAATTTTAAGTCGTCTGCATATAAAAGACATTCGGAAAATTCGAAACAGGATATTACATCATTTATAAAGAACAGAAAGAGAACTGGACCCACATGCGAATCCTGCGGGACACCCGACATCACAACAATCTCCCTGGAGACTGAACAGCATATGTTGACTTGCTGGCGACGATTAAATAAATACGATTTGATCCACTCAAGATATTTTCCACAAAAACCAATTTGCTGTAATTTCCATAACAGAAGCTGATGGCAAACACTGTCAAAAGCCTTAGATATGTCAGTGTAAATAACATCAATCTGCTTGCCAGCCTCAACCGATGTCACTAAGTAGTTTTGAAATATTGCAAGATTGGTAGTTGTTGAACGACCACGAAAAAAACCATGTTGCATACTCGTAATATAGTGTTTTAAAGACTCAAATATATGATCGGTGATAATTGCCTCAAAGAGCTTTGGTATATGTGAAAGTAAAGAAATACCTCTGTAGTTCTTCACATCACTTTTATCACCAGATTTGAAAATGGGCAGAAGGGTAGAAAACTTCCAAAATTCAGGAAAGGAACCCAGATTAATGGATCTCTGAAAAATTATACATAGAGGCTGAGACAATGACTCACAGCATGGTTGCAATAGAATAGTAGGAATTCCATCAGGGCCAGCTTTCGTGGAAGGATCAAGGTCCTTTAATTTATTAAAGATTTCTGCCTCTGTAAAACAATATGTTGATAGTATCTTTCCTGAATAACTTATTGGATCAATTTTACTAAAGTCTAAATTATGGTCGTAAGTATAGCAAGACTGAAAATGAGTAGCAAAAGCATTTGCGATGTTATTTGATCCAGTGATTTCTTGCCCGTCAAAATTCATAACACTGGGCAGATTGGGGTCCCTTCTTAAGCTTAGTACAAATGGCCAAAAGTATTTAATGTTTTCTGGGATAAGTAGCTCAGTCTGTGTGACATATGTAAGATAACACATATCAATTCGAAGTTTAACCTCACGTCTTATGTCAGAATAAGCCAAATAGGCAGCAAGTTTGTCGGTCCTTTTATATCTTTTGTATAAGCAATTCTTTTGCCCAATAAGCTTTTTTAAGGGAAGGTCAAACCATTTGGGATATTTACAGTCAGCCACCATCTTCTTGGGGACACAATTATTGATATCCTGAAATAAAACCTCATAGAACTGTTCAACCATTCTGTTAATATCGGGCTCAGAAAATAAGAATGATCAGTCGGACTGCTTATAAAAAATATCCAAATTGACGAAATTTGCTTTATGAAACTGGTAAACAATTACTTGATTTTGATTTTTTTATCGGCGAAACATATTTAATTTTATACTTCACTTCAATTGCTGGATGGTAGGGGTCAATCTGTACAAGAGGAAAATTTGAAGATGAAACGAAAACACTAACGAAGTCATCAGCAAATAGCAGATCTAAAATTCTGCCCATGTGATTGCAAAGAGAATTTATTTGTTGCAATTCAAGAAAACTCATTGTCACAAAAAGAGTTTCAGAAGCTAGGGACGGTAAACATTTTGGAACCAGTGAATTGTCTTCATAGATCCATTCCACCGAAAGAAGGTTAAAATCCCCAAGAATAAAAAATGTATGGTTATTGAATCTATTTCTCAGCGACTCACAGGTATTGCAGAAAGACTGATAACATTCCTGGTTAGAATTAAGTGGAAAATATACACATCCTAGCACCAAACTTGCATTACCTGCCTTCATCAGAACCCAAACAGTGTCGAACTCGATATGAGCAGGAGTAACAATCAGAGTCCTGAAAAAAAGAAGAAACGGCAATCAATACGCCGCCGCCGCGTTGACACCCTGGTTCCTTATAACTTCTATCTGTTCGAAAAACTATATATATTCATTTTTAAATATTTCATTGTTAGAAATATCCCCACTAAGCCAAGTCTCGGTGAGAAATATTACGTCATAGTCGCAAGACATGACGAAATTCCATTAATTTTGGTGCTTAGACCCCTGACATTTTGGTAAAACATGACAAGACTACCATCTGCTGAAGATCTGTCATTAGTACCAGTTATCATTTCTAATTGTGAGTTGGAACGTTGGGCAGTTGACAAAAATTTTGCTGGCTGTTATTATCGACCGAATCATTAATCATCTCCACACCTGGTGACGATTGAGAGAAAGAGGAAAATAGCCTGTGTCCATCAAAAAACAATCGAAAGATATACGAAAAAGGCTCAGATTTAGTTACATAATCTAAAGCTCCGTTCCGTGAATTGGTTATCAATGGCAAGAAACATGCATGGGAACCACTTATCGTTGACTCAATAAATGCATTTTGTTGTGCTATAAAGTCGTTCAACACTGGACGATTATATCGTAGAGGGGGACCAATAATGAAAAGATTAGTCTCTTTTGTTTTCTCAATCAAATTGTTGATGGTGTCTTGTTGTATTTTTTTGCCCATAATTGGTTCAAATATGCCGATAAACAACAGAACACAATCACTTTTAGAAAAACCTCTACACAGAGAAATACATTCCCGCGAGAGTTTTTCGAAGTTTATCCTATCCAACTGTTGACAATTTATATCATATCTGTTGTTAGTGATTTTTTAATAATTTCAATTGAATCTTTGACCACCGCATCTCCAATTATCAATTTCTGGGGTCGTTTTTTTGTTTTTCTAATTGTTGCGCTTTTGGAGATGGCTTCCTTTCATCTGGATTCACGACTGGTAACTTTTGCATATTTACCGCACTTCTTAGCTTACTTAATTCAGATTGGTACCAGCCATTGTCTACCTCCAACGTCTTTAAGCTAGCCAGCATTTCTTTCATGGTTTAATTTAAGTCGCTTAGTTCGTTTTCCAATTTCCTTGACCGTACCTGTTCGTTGATAAATTTTTCATTCCCTTAATTTGTCCTTAAAATGCTGCTTTGCCTCTGCAACATCTTTTATTCACACCCTAGCTGCACGAACAAACGTCCTTATATCTTCTCTAGTATACGAGATTTCAAAAAACTACAATAAATGAAAATAGTATTGACAGATTACACTGCAGCATTCTACAGATTAGAAGGATGTTTGTTTAACTTCATTTTTAATTTCCATTGTTCAGCTACTTTCTTTTATTTATATTCTAATTTTAACCGTTAATTTTTCTTGCCCAAAAAATGTAAATTTTGTCATTATGTGTTGTTATTGTATTGTTATTATATATTTTCCTTATCCTGTAATTGGCTAGCCTGTTGGATAATGTATTTATAATAAATAAATAAGTTAATAGGTCTAAAGCTGCTTTTTGATTAAAATAATATTTAGCCTTGTTTCTTTGATTTAGTTATTCAGGTTTTTGTAGGAATAACTTTATTTTCTATTAAAACATATGCCTACTCCTAGAAACTTTATTTCAAGTTTTCAATATTCCTGTTTTAACTAAAAGATATCTTTTAATATTTAGTGATTAGAAACTTAGGGACTCCTTTAACCACTCGACTTTTTTTATCGGCATTGGGTAATTCTTCCAACTTTTTGATCCCTTAATTTTTTCAATATTTTGCACCGTTAAAAGTTTTTTAACATAATGTCAAAATGCATAAATAACACTGTAATTTCCAGTGATGAACACAATTTTTTTTTTTTGATATATTCTGTATTTATTTTTCAGCTAATCAATTCATACAAAACGATCAAGAGATTCTCGTATTTTGGCTTCTATTAACTTATTTTACAGGTTTTTTTTAATTTTTTTACCATAGGCTTACACATATAAATTAAACCTAAGAAAGCAGAGCAAAGTGAATTGCAGCTTTAAAATATGCAGAGCGCAGTTGGCAAATTGAACTAAAATGAAATATTGCTAAAGCTAAGCAGTTTGGAAAAGAACTCTAAAGAAGGCACCTGGAATGGTATAGGTAAAAATAAAGTTATAACATCGGTTAATATTAAATGTCATGTATAATGCAACGTGAATTTATGACTCAAGATATTAATTTTTGTCGTTAGAAATAATTTTCACTCCACTTAAAATGAAGTTGTACTGTTACGTGGTAACATGCAGGCGTTTTGTTTCTAAAAAATAAATAAATTTTACCTTCGCCATCATCTGTAACTCCAAGCATAAGCCTCAACAGACAAAGTGCCTTCTTAGTGTCCTTTAATAAGACTTCAGCATATCCAGGTAACCTCAAAAACAAGCTAAAGGCCGTTAAGGAATGCGGCGGAATGTGCGAAATTACTCCAGTTGTTTTAGATGGAGAGTTATTACCCACTGTTTCCTCGATGTCCTCATAGATGTCATCGGTTTCTATAATAGTAATAAGAATGAGATCCTTAATTGGGATCTAAATCAACAAAATTATGACAGAATAACATCCAAAAGTTATACATTTTGTAAGATTAATGCAATCAAATGTGATGATAGTTCAGATTTTAATTAATATTTTACATTTTCAACTATGTCAATTTAAAGTAAATACTACATCCTCTACATAAAATTAAAGAAATGATATGTAGAATACATTGAAATCATGTAAAATTGAAATTAGTGCTAATAGAAAAATAGTAACAGTTTTTATATGATGAATATCTGATAGCGACAGCTATGTAAATAGTTTTGACTCCGGAAACTTGGCAGAAAAGGATAGTAAAAATATATTTTAAAGTAATCTTTCATACTTGTTTACAAATAAAATAGAAAACCTAAAATTAAAAATACGTTACATTATCGACCAGTAATTTATAACTGACTCTGAACCTTTTCTTATAATTCATGATCGAAAAGCACCAGGAGTTAGAAGATATGGAAATATACTAGGAATATACATTAACTACAGAGAAACCCAGATCAGGTCAAATGATAGTAATGCTATGTGACATGTAGAAGATAAGATTTATTTTTTGGCATCTAACTTTAATATGGTTTTACAATTTCATGAATGATATTTGCTATATTTTTAAACAGTTATGCAACTAATATGACAATAACATTCTAAAGTGAATTAGTATATTCCAGAGTGCTCCGGCCCTGAATATGGGAGCACAGACTAGCAAGTGAATCACGTGAAGATCTCTAGAATATATTCCAGACTGATGAGTACATCTTTTGCCTACATAAGGTTGGAATTATTAAAGTGCTGTTAAAGTTTCTATTAAAGATATCCTTCCAATAAACCAAAAAATTATATATAATATATATATATATATATATATATATATATATATATATATATATATATATATATATATATATATATATGTATATGTATATATATATATATATATATATATATATATATATATATATATATATATATAAAACTATAAAAGGGATTTTTTTCAAATTCGGCATACAGACATAATAGGTAATAATCTATATTTTAAAAATATTTTCGCAAGTGCAGCGTTGCCACATCTCTCCGAAACCAATAGCAACATTGAAATTTCAAATAGAACACCCTATATTTTATTGCAGTTTCTGATTCTACGCACGATTTTAAGTAACTTTTGTTAACATCTTCCTATACTTATCTCCTACCATTTTCTCTAAAAAAATTAATTTATGATTTTTTTTTTAGAAAATCACCACGTTAATAAAATTTTATATTTACCTACGTAAGCGAGATAATTACTAGATTTTTTTTCTGGGTTAGAGAATGCATATATTTAAAATAACTATATGTTAGAATAGCGATATATCATACAGGGTGTCGTATAAAAAGGACATTTTTATCGAAATTTAGTAATGGTGAAAACTCACTTATTTCAAATACAACACCCTGTATTTTATGGTACCTTCGAATAAACCAATACCTTACCTACAATATTTCCATATATGTTCCTATACCCATCTCCCACCATTTTTTAGATATGAGCCAACTTTGAATATTTTCCTGTTTTCAAAGACTACCATAACAAAACCACCCGCTTAATGAATAACTTAGCTTGGTAGGCCATGTTTACTTCTTCCTGACATCTTTTTGACACTAACAGATAGTTTTTAATTGATGCTCCGTAAAAATGGAAAACGCAATTGAATATTCCAATATTGATATTTTAAATTTATTTTACATTCATGGAGAGTGTAACAAAGTTATTTCAAGAACCTGCAGAAAATGTAATGAGATGTATCCTCATTTACCTCCTATACACAGGAAAAAATTTAGAAGGTACTAAATGCAATAATTGTTTTTATTTCCTTAAAAATCAATTTATGTTGCTGAAACAACAGGAGGTTGTCAGTATTAACGTGCATAACATAATATTTTGATGATGGTCCTTGGACTCTGATTATACACATTAATACTGACATCCTCTCTTTTGGTATAATTCTTTCGTACGTGTACACAGCATTTTAGGCTTTCTATTTATTTTGCCTTCATATTTCAGATATGAAGCCGTGATTTTTAAATCACGGCAAAATTATAAAACATAGATCATACACAAAACTACAAATTGATAATGAAGGCAATGAAATAAATGTACTTGGTTATTTTGACGTTTACCCTCAAGCATCAATTAGAAGTGCTGAAATAGATCTAGGACTTTCATATTCAACAATTCAACGTATTCTAAGCAAACATAACATTCAACCATTTAAATTTATCACCCAGCAAGGCCTTTTACCAGAAGATTTTCAGAGACGTACTGAATTTTGCGAAATAGTTCTAACTAAAATTGAGGAAGACCCACTATTTTTGAAAAAAATCTGGACTGACGAGTCGAAATTTACGAGGGAAGGAATATTTAATAGACGAAATAGTCATTTTTGGGCGGCCGAAAACCCAAAATTGGTTATAGAATGAAGATTTCAGTTTCCATTCGGGTTTATTGTTTTTTGCTTACTGATGGACAATAAATTTGCTTATTGTATCTACGATGAAAATTTAACTTCGAATAAATATCTGGATATTTTAAGAATTACAGTTAATGAGTTTTTGGATGAGTTACCACTACAATTATTGATTTCTTGCTAGTACCAATTGGATGGGGCTCCTGCAAATTGCAGCAATGAAGTGAGTCAAGAATTATATGGAATGTTCTAACATAGGTGGTTCAGACGTTTGGGACCATGGGATTGGCCACCTCGGTCTCCGGACCTAACTCCCCTAGATTCTTACCTTTGGGGAACCATCAAAGAGCGAGTGTATGTAGGAAATCCAATACAAAATCTCCAGAATCTGGAAAATCGAGTACGTCGAGCTTTTGACGAATTAAATCCTGAGGAAATACGAAGAGCAACAACAAGAAACCAATTAACATGTTTGCACGAATGCCTTAATGCCAATGGTGGCCATTTTAATCAATTTAACAATTAGTTATCTTTCTTTTGCTAAAAATTAACGATTATGTATTATTTGTTTGTTTAATTATCACTTATAATATCTAACACCTTTAGGTTACAAATTGTATTTAAAAAAATACATTTTGGATTATTCACCATATTTAAAACTGTCTGTTTATTTCAAATATTTGTCAGTACGAGGTAAATAAAACCTTACATGGCCTAACTAGTTAAGTGATTCTCTAAGCAGGTGCCGAGGCGGGTGCTTTTGTTGTGGATGGTCTGTGAAAACAGGAAAATATTCGTTGGCACGTATCTAAAAAATGGTGGGAGATGGGTATAGGAACATATATGGAAATATTGTAGGTACGGTATTGGTTTATTCAAAGATACCATAAAATACAGGGTGTTGTATTTAAAATAAATGAGTTTTCACCATTAGTAAATTTCGATAAAAATGCCCTTTTTATACGACACCCTGTATGATATATCGCTATTCTAACATATAGTTATTTTAAATATATGCACTCTCTAACCCAAAAAAAAAATCTAGTAATTATCTCGCTTACGCAAGTAAATATAGAATTTTATTAACCTGGTGATTTTCTAAAAAAAAAATCATAAACTAATTTTTTTAGAGAAAATGGTAGGAGATAAGTATAGGAAGATGTTAACAAAAGTTACTTAAAATCGTGCGTAGAATCAGAAACTGCAATAAAATATAGGATGTTCTATTTGAAATTTCAATGTTGCTATTGGTTTCGGAGAGATGTGGCAAATATAGATTATTACCTATTATGTCCGTATGCCGAATTTGAAAAAAATCCCTTTTATAGTTCTCCAGAACTTTTAATAGGACACTCAACGTGAATCACCCTGTATATATATATATATATATATATATATATATATATATATATATATATGTATATATATATATATATATATATATATATATATATATATATATATATATATATATATATATATATATATATATATATATATATATATATATATATATATATATATATATATATATATATGTTGATTCTTAGTTCTTCACAGGGTGGAAAAATACAATGCGTTTTCATTCCGGGTGTACATCCGTTCACTACTGTCGTTCTGAAAAGAACAGAACAACTTTATTCTCTAGAAAAGGTATTTGCTGACAAAGCTAAAGGAAAAAAAATAGAATTTTAGAAGAGTAAACTTAAAAAGCATAGCATAAAAATAGTACAAAAAACCTTTGAATCCCTGTATACTTATTGACGATTCAATTTTCATAATTTCTGACATATTTCAACATAAAAACCTTAATTGAATTGATAAGGGAATGCTTAACGTCTACATATTTCAGACCTTTTATGAGCAAACCTCGGGTGTCGTCATAGGATCTTCGCTATCTCCTGTAGTAGCGAACATCTTTATGGAGGCTTTCGAGGAAACTGCTTTAAGATCTGCTCCTTTACAACGTTTAGATATAAAGATCATGCTTTTGTAATATGGCCTCATGGAGACGAATATTTAACTATATTTTCAGATCATTTAGACCACCAATATTCTCATATAAAATTCACTATAGAAATTGAGACAGATCCGTCATCAATTCATTAGTATTTCAAGCTCTGTCAATATGTGATACAAATTCAATGCCGTACGAAGAGAAAAACTGACTGAAGCTTTAAAATTAAAATGATCTGGCACATAAGAGATTAAACGTTTAATTAAGTATTATAATAATCCCAGATCTAAACTTGTATTGATACTCAATCATCAAGTAGTGCACTTTTCCCTTTTATTCAGGGTACCACAGATAAAATTGCAATCTTCAATACACATAAAAAGATTGGGCAATACTTAAGGAACCAAAAGATCTAATTCCTTTACAAGCAAATGAGAGATTATAAAATGCCTTCTGCGGAAAGGGTATATAAATGAAACTGGACGATCTGTGTCTACCAGACTTAAGAAATATGAAAGACATATAAATAAGGAACAAATTGTTCAATCTGCAGTCGCTGAATACCAGCACATAACAGGACACATTATTAATGTAAAAGACATCAGGTTATTATAAAGGAAAAAATAAAGAATCTATTGAAATTATCAAGCAACCTAAAACTGTCAGTAGAGATGCAAGCTACGTGCTACATAATGTGTCGAAACCATCACAGTAAGTCACGCATCGGTCGTTATAAATACCTGAACTCTGCTCATCGGAGCTCATTCAATATTTTGATCTTGTGCAGTGAAAATCCCTAAAGATGTCTCGTGCAATCGCAGGCGAAACGTCGGAAAGTAATTCAATTTATCACGGTTTAAGCCCAAGAACCATGATTTCTTATGATTCCAGGGGCGTACAGTGAAATTTTAAGAAATGGAAGCAATTTTTAGAAACTTACCTAGTTGTAATGTAATTCGATTCTTCGATCATGTTTTGCAAATTCGTCAATGACGTCATCATAAAAACGTCGATGCTCCGACATATTTTGGAGAAGTTTATTTTCAATGGACAACAGCGATGTATGCGAAAGTCTCTCCTGCTCCATTGAATTTCTCACGGAATTTTTTATACGTTTAACTGTTGAAAAATTGCGTTCTACTGATGAACTTGTGGCAGGTATTGTCAATACTAATTCACCAAATTTCGACACTTCGGTGTAGGCATCTTCCAGTTCCTTGACTTTTAAAAATTGCATTAGTTCCTTAGCGTTATTTTTTGCGCTAATGTCATCAGTTTCGTAAATCACTTTTAGTTCAGATCGCAGTAACACTCGGTCGAAGAACTGGTCATAATGAAGAAGAAGAGATTTAAACGCATCTTCTGGAAAAGTTTTTCCTTTAAATGCATCAAAATTGCAGAGCTCGAGGAATTTAAAATCATTTAAACTGTTAAATCTATAGTTTATTTGTTTCTGAATTTGATTGATTATTTCGTAAAAGAGGCGACTGTATGATGTTTGAACATCTCCCACATTGTCTGTTCGAAGACGCTTGGCTTGTGGCTCTACATTTAACGTCATCGTTTTCTCCCAAAATAGGTCAAAGTCATCTCTTTTTTGGCTTAACATGGACCTAAAATCATCCACTTTTTTTTAGGTAAAAAGCAATATCATTTGTTTTAGTTTGTAATATATTAAAAACATTGTCTGAGAATGGAAATATTTCTGAAAATATGTTCAAAAAATAATTAAAATTAACATCTCGTTTCAAACAGTCCAAAAACCCCCTCAAACTATTTATTGCTTCCGAGTCCCACGTTCCATTATTTTCTATTATATTCTCAAATAGTTTAATCAGTGATTCACGATTTTCAGATACTGTTAACACAAGTCTTCCATTATAGTTCCACCTAGTAGGAGCTACTTTTGGCAATCGTTTGTGGACAATGGAGTCCAAAGCTTGGAAAAAAAAGCAGCCATGCCACTTAAAGTAACGAAAAATACTTTACACTCTTTAATGTGATTGATGGACTGGGATAAAACTAAATTTAATTTATGAGCAAAACAATAGACAAACACAGCACTCGGGAAAGTTCTCGAACTTTAGCTTGCAGACCCCCTAATTGTCCTGCCATCACTGCAGCTCCATCATAGCTTTGAGCAACTAATTTTTTCTCTCTCTTAATTTCTTTAGTAACGTTATAAACTACGGTATATAATGCATCTGCTGTTCGATTTTCGGACACATTCTTAAAACCTAAAAATCGCTTTTGAATACTCCCGTCTGTTTTAACGTAGCGTATTACTATAGATAATTGGCTAAAATTAGTAATATCAGTTGTTTCGTCCAGAACAACAGCAATGAACCGCGCCTCGCCAATCTCCTGCTTAATTATTTTTAGAATAATGGTTGCAACAGCGAAAATTAAAACATTCTGGATTCGATTCGACGTTCCGTGAAAAACGCTAGACTGCTCTAAATGATTCTTTAAGCAATCATCATATTTAGCCATTAAACTAAGTAAAGCTTGAAAATTTCCTCTATTTGAAGAAACCCTTGTTTCGTCATGACCTCTAAATCCCAATTCGTGCTGTCCGAGAAAACAAACAACATCGATAAGTCTTCTTAATATTTGCCTATTTTTATCGACTAGTTAATTGTGTTGGCGGTGACTAATTTCCAAGTGTTTATTAAGGGCGTGTTCAATTCTGGTTTTGCCAAAGACTTTTTCTTTTATGACGGCCTGCAAATGCGCTTTGGACATAATGTGTCTTTTTACAGCTTTATGGAAATTGTTTAAATCGGAAAAACCAGTTTTATTCCAGAGACCTTTTTAATTTTCAAAAAGTAAACATGACCAACAAAATAATTTACTTATATTTTCACACCCTGTTAGCCATTTAAATTGTTCGTATTGTTTTTCCGGATAAAAATGACTAATACAGTTTTTCATTTTTGTTTTACCCTTCCTTTGGAAATTATTTGAAGCTTATCAGCGAAGTTTAATGTTGAAAATCCCTTTATTAAGACACAAACCACACATTCACACACACTCTTCTTACTAAATTCTCCAACATTTTCAACATTATTATCGACAGCCGAAGTTGACGGTATTTGCATATCTATGTCATGCACGACGCGACGTACGTATTACACAACACACGGATAGCAGTTCAAACAAAGAACCTACTCCAACGATAACTTCCGCCACCACTTAAAGCACGCGACTGAAATGCAAAAATTGCAAACAGCCGGTGGAAAGTTCAATAACCTCTGGCTCGATTCACAGGAAATCAAGCATACAGGACTTGGCTGCAGAGAAGCTAGCGGCCCGCATAGGTTCTATTCGATATTCTATTGTGGCTGGGTCGGAGTCAAGGCCGCATTTATTATGGGCTTGATAATTAATATAATATTTTAGCATTTCTAATATAAACTAAATTAATGGTTTCCTATTTCAAAAATTACATTTTAAAGGATGTTTTGTAATTTCTTTTGGGGAAGCACTGTTTCCCTTGCTTCCATGGACTGCACGCCCCTGTATCATCCTCATATTTAATCATAATGAAAACAAATAATCTTAAAATTAAGACTTCCTGGTAGGCCACATTTTATTGAATTTGACAGCCAATGTTTGTCACTTTTCCTTCTAGATCAAGGCATCCGATTTTTTATTTTCAATTATGGGAACATATTTTACTACAATTTCCACCAGAAAGTAAGTTTATTTTCTGGCTAGAAAAGTTAGTACCAGATAATATAAAAGTAGGATCAAGGATAATGACAACTCCTTTGACAATAAAATAGAAAACCAAACCTTAAAGTGTCAAAAACAAAAATGCTAGTTGATTAACTTGTAATAGAAATACGTTTCATCTAGTTAAGCAATATCCCCAAAAAAATAGAAAACTGGCTGTTAAATTTGAGTTGAAAATACGAAAAAGGTTAGCATTTTATTTAGCAGCAGGATAAAATGTATCTTCCTGGTTTTAACAACTACTATACCAGTATAATATAATTACTTGGCTCCTGGATGGCGTCAAAACATATTGCGTTTTTTTCCTTTAGCCTTCAGTTTCTAACAATTCCAACCTCATATAATATCAAATAAATTAAAACATCATACCTTCTAATTTAATCCACTCAGAATCTGATTGGTCAGATACAGATTTCTCTTGATTGGAAACTCTTACAGCCTCAGGATATATTGTTGGCAAATTTTGGGCCAACAGTGCTAAACCACCCATACAACTAAATACTTGTAACGCACTGCATATCGGCTGCTGTTGCTGAACCGACTGAATCGCTTCTATGCTTTGGTTTTTATCTTCATCACCTAAACATCAAACATCACGCAAATCTCAACCTTATTGAACAATCATATGCGCTAAACTTATCACTCTTGGAAAGTAAATCACATCCAAAAATCCTGAACTTGTAATAAAATTATAAAAAATTATAAAGCAACATATCTTATCAATCTTAGTTGTAATTCGTTCGTAAATTCCCAACCTTTCCCCTAAACCTTTCTACAAAGTAAGATCCGAAATATACACTGGCCCACAAAAAAAGTGGCGAGTCTAAAATTTGTATCAATTTCAACCCTTAATTATTTTTGAATGGATTCTTAGATTCTGTTAGTTTTTTTTGTAATTTATTTCGATACCTTTTCCCAATGTTTTTGTGATATAAATTTAAACTTCGGAATAATACTGGATAATATACAGGGTCAAACGCAAACTTGTGTTTTTCACCAATTTTTGAGACGCTCTATAGAATGACCTGGCTTAAATATCACTATCGTCTATGAGTCATTTTGTTGTCTGTTTCTTTAGCAACATTTTGTTTTTTGAATGACCTTCGTATCTTTCTTTTTAGAAACTATAGAGCAATGTAAGTAAAGTGATGTTTTACAGTAATTTACCCTTACACTAATAAAAATATAAATAAAAATAAAAATGGAATTTTAAAAGCGTACAGTACTTGAAAAGACTTTCTGTCAGTTTGGAAGCGTTGTTTTCATTAGTAAAGGGCAAGGAACAGGTTTCTAGAAACTGGGCAGTTTGTGAGAAGAATAGGATCGGGTCGTCCCAGAGTTACATCAAACTTAGACGACAGGTTTGTTACCCTGTTACCTTAAGAAGGCCTTTTCAGAATGCCGTGATTGTAAAGAGACATTCACTTGAGGTTCGTAATATAAATGTATGTGATGAGACAGTGCGTCGTCGGCTTAAAGAGAGAAGAATAAAGTCAAGAGTACCAGCAAATGGTTCAAGATTGCTACCAGAACATCGTTTATCTCGACTTAATTTTGCACGTGAAAAAAATCAGTGGAACGTACGACAGTGGTTCCAAGTATTATTTTCCGACGAGTCACGGTTTTGCTTACATTCTTTAGATGGACGTCAACGAGTTTGCAGGCAGGGATTTCTCACGCAGCGCGCACAGAACTTTGCATATTACCAAGAAATTCGCTCAATGGCGAGCGTTATATTGATGTAGTGGCTGAACACGTCGTACCGTTTGTTCATTTCATAGGACAGGAGTTCCTTTTTATGCATGATAATGCCCGACCTCACACTGCTCGTATTGTGAGGCAATATTTGGACGAAGTGGGCGTACATCTTATGCCATGGCCAGCTAGGAGCCCGGATTTAAATCCGATTGAGCATGTTTGGGATCAGCTTGGTAAGCGTGTTCGTAGTCGTCCACATCTCCCAAAATTCAATTGCACGACTGATTGAAAGCATGCCAAGGCGTTTACAAAGTGTAATAAGGGTCAGAGGGGGAAACACTTGTTATTAATTTAAGTTCTTGTTTATAAAACGTTATTAATTTAAGTTCTTGTTCATAAAATTTAAATTAAAAGTTTGATTATTGCTTAAAATAAATGTAGTCTATAGATACGCAGTCTTTATGTTTTTATTTAGTAAAAACAGCACTTTACATATAGGGCTGCACTTTCTCTAAAAAAAAAAGATAAAACGATCATTTAAAAAACAAAATGGTTCTAAAGAAACAAGCAACAAAATGACTCACAGACGATAGTGATATTTAAGCCAGGTCATTCTATAGAGCGTCTCAAAAATTGGTGAAAAAATTATTAAGGGTTGAAATTGATACAAATTTTAGGCTGGCCACTTTTTTGTGGGCCAGTTTATTTTAAAATGATATATTCTGTTTTTCCAATATGTTCTTGTCATGCGCAATGTTACCTATCAGTTTTGAAACAGGAAACAAAGAGAAACCCACTACAATACCCCAGGATAGGGGAAACTATTTCACTTATTCTAAATGCAGTAATCTATGATACTATGGTCGTGGACTATTACTAGGGTTCAGAGGCCAAACTAACGTAAAAACTATACCTCTTTTGATTCTAAAAAAGTTACATATTAAACTAGAATTGATGAAAATATTTGTAAAAGCATTAGACAAAGAAGGAGGTGCGTTTAAATACCTTAAACGAATTTTTCTTAATCGTGATGCTAATCTTAAGGAAGAAATATTTTTTTTGGACCACAAATTAGAATAATACTAGGGATGTAAAGTTTGATCAAAAATTAAGTGATGTTGAACTAGCTGCGTAGAGGTATTTTAAAAGAAGGGTTTTGGAATTTTCAGGAAACAAAAAAGTAGAAAACTATGAAAAACTACTGCACAATGGGCGGTCGCATGTCTCTTATAATATATATAATACACTCCAATTTAATTTTTTTTCCTGAAAGTTTGGGTACTGTTAGTGACGAGCAAGGAGAAAGATTCCACCAATTCCACCACACTAACAATAGAGCAACGCTGGCAAGGCAGATGGGATCCAGCAGTGATGGGAGGTTATTATTGGTTTCTTATGAAAGAAAACGATAGGGAATATAAACGAAAGTCAGCATTTGTAAAAAGTTATCTTCAAAAGACTTATTATAAATGTATTTTCATGTGTATTTTTGCAAATAAAACCTGTAATCCTTAGAATATATAAATATTTTTCTTGGTTTGAATCTATACATGGTGGGCAATTTTGGTTATTGAATTTGTAATCAGGATGCTTTAAACTCCCCCTTATAGCCATTATAACATCAGTCGCAATTTTTCTTCTTATCCGTTGACTAGTATATAATTAGTTCAAAGAGAAGGAACTTGGCAATGAATTAAGCAATAATAGCACTTTATTTTAGACTTTAATCGGGGTTTTGAAACCATTGACGGGGAAAGATTATTAAATAAATTATACAAATATGGAGTAAAGGATATGTTAAATTGATTTAAAAACTACTTGAGTAACAGATATCAAAAAACAAGGGTATCAAGTGAAATTTCGAGTGACAGCTATATAGATAAAGGTTCTTTAGGATAGTATTCTGGCCTCATTACTTTTTATTTTGTATATAAATGACATTTCATCAATTTTAAAACATTGCCATATTCAATTATTTGCTGATGACACATTAATCTCTGTACAAGATAGAAACATTAGCAGCACAAGATTTTATTAATTCAGATCTAGATGTTTTATTAAATTGGCTTAAAGTAAATAAATTTAAATTAAATTAATCTAAAACAAAATGCATGGTTTTGGGTAAAAATTTAAACAGCAATAACTTGTATACTTCATTAGAAGGGTCAAATTTGGAAATAGTGAAATCCTTTAAATATTTAGACATAATTATAGATGATAGATTAAATTTTTTTTACAATTTTGAAAAGACTATTAGTAAAACTGAATATTTTAAAAGAATTTCTACAAATTTAAATTTTCTCTCCAAAATTTTTTTTTATAATTCCATTATCTATTCACATTTTCTATATGGTTCTTCCTGTTTTTATCTGGCAATGAAGAAATATTTCATAAATTACAAATTTTACGAAACAAAGTCATACTAATTTTACTATATTGTGATAAATATACAAAAATTACTCGTTAATGTTAAGAAAATTAAAATGTAAAATGTTCGTAATTTAATTTTTTATTTAGTTCAAAAAATTTTTATTTATAAAATAAAAAATCATTTATTGCCCGAAAATCTAAGAACTTTATAAATGAAAACTGTGGAGAACATAATTACCAAACAAGACAAAACAATGACTATAGTCAAAAGCAGTGTTATTGTGCGGGTCATACGATTTATCAAAGACAAACTTTTTAAGTTTGTTTGTCTTTTATTACGTGTAATCATATTCTCCGCATAAAATCCGGAAGATGAATTAGATAGATCTATGATATTTTCATATGAAAAAAGAGCATAAACATATAAATACCAGCAGTTGCAAAAATCTTTGAGCGATGTCACTTCGAAGTCAGATTGACAGGTCAGTGACAAAATGAGTAATAGAAAACAATTTTCGGATTTATTGCATCCACAAGCGAAAAAAATTGTATTAAATCTAATAAAATATTACAATGAAAATTCACCGGCCAATATCCAGGAGACAGTAGTAAAAGCTCTGGGAATCGGTATAAGTACTGTGCATGAAAAAAAGCATAATTTAATACCGAAGAAGATTAAGAAATGTACACGAAAAAAGCCAAAGACAGAAGACTTAGGTGACATTGTAAAAATGGATGTTCGTAATGCAATTTACGATTTATACACATCAAAAACTAATATATTAATTTGGATTTTTTCGTGTACATTTCTTAATCTTCTTCGGAAGTAAATCATGTTTTTTTTTTCATGCACAAGTTTCTGTACAGGGTGTCCAAAATAAGAATGTATATCTCCTTATCTCGAGAACCATAACAGATAGAAGGCAAGTTCATATACAAAAGTTTCTTAGCTTCGTTTGAATTTTTATTTTATTATATTCTTATTTATACAGGGTGTTGCGTTTGGTCTGGGCTGAGATGCACTTTCTTATTTTAAATGGGACACCCTATATATTATTGCAGATTATGATAACGCGCTTAAAGACGAGTTCACCAATATATAACAGTATGGGCCTATAGTGCAACGTTTCGGATTTATTGACATTTTTCTTCAGTTTTCTACCTATTTTCAAATTAACAGAACTAAAGTACTTTTATTTTTTAAATTTTTGTTAAAGCCTTAAAAAATTAAAACCTCGTTCTACTCACAGTCTTAAACTCGAATTTTAAAACTTCATAAAAGTTGCAATGTTGCCATGCTTCGCGTATCGTAATTTTTTTTTAAATTTAAATGCAACACCCTGTACATTACAATAAATTCGGATAGAGAATTGAAGTAAGATTTCAACGACCCATAATAATATGGGTCTCCGACTTATAGTTTTAGACTTATTGACGATCATCTTCAGCATGCAACTAATTTTTTTAAGACAAAGTTTTCAATTTGTTTAATTTCAAAAAATTCGTGGGTGTATTATAATGTATGCATTAAGAGTTATTACTTAGGTACCGATAATCTTTATTTACCCTTGATTATTATCTTAATATAAAAGTGTCGTTAATTATAAAACCCTTAGAAACGTATTCACTAAAGAGGTTTAAATTTAGACCATGTCTAACTTAACAGTTATAGGTTTAAAATGACAAATGCAACGATAGAGCAAATAAATTATTGTAGTCACAATTACCAAATGACAGTGACATACAAAACGCAACTGGCGAACTAACAGTTTTAAATGTCATGGTAACTAGATCTGGTCTAACCTTTTTAGCGAATACGGGGGCTAATTTTTTAAATTTAATTAATGTTCACCTATTTTTTGCTTAAATATTAAGATATTGGAAAAACAACAAAAAAATAACAAGAAACTCAGTTATTCAATAAAATCTAAACCGTGTATATTTTGCTTTTTTTAGATAGTTATTTAATTCAAAACATACTTTGTAAGCGTATCGCCTGTATTTCAGCCGGTATAAACGAAAATGTGATACTTGTTAATTATTTTATAATTTTCCATATTTTTGTGTATTTCTAAATAAAAAAACAGCGTTATTGGTTGGTAAAGAAATAATATTAATAAAAACAAATTATAATTTGAAAACGCTTTAATTAGATTTACAGATTTTATGCTTTATATATTACATTGCTTAATTGTTTTTATTTATATAATAACTAAATTTATTTGGAAAAAATTCTACAAAAAACTTATATAAAAAATTATTTTATTAAATGACCAATGAGTCCACCGTTTTCGGCAATGCAAGTTGTAAGAATCATTTCTAATTTATTGGTCGCTTTTCGAACTGCTCCACTTTCATTTAAATACGCAACTTCCAAAATAATTTTGTTTCTTAAATCCTCAATATTTTCGCAGCGGTTTTGGTAAACCTTATCCTTTAATGTTCCCCATAAGAAATAGTCCAATG
Organism: Kuschelorhynchus macadamiae; assembly: GCA_030620095.1. Lineage (NCBI taxonomy): Eukaryota > Metazoa > Arthropoda > Insecta > Coleoptera > Curculionidae > Kuschelorhynchus > Kuschelorhynchus macadamiae. Next base: position 363,232 of record JAUTXW010001763.1, read on the forward strand.
GAGATAAGTCTGGGCTTCTAGGAGGCCACAGAATATCCCCATTTGGACCTATCCATTCCATAAAATTGTTGGAAAGAAAGTTCTTTACATCTAGCGTGTTATGGCATGGAGCGCCGTCCATTTGATATATTATTTCGTTGGTATTTCCTCGTATGTCTAGCAAGGGCTTAATTGTGTCTCTAAGTAACTGTAAATATCTAGGGCCAGTTAAATGCTGATCAATAAATACGGGGCCTATAATTGTACCTCTGTAGATTCCGCACCACACGTTAATGCTTCGTCGTCCTTGATGTTGTATAGTTTCAAATTTTTTCGGGTTCTTTTGTGCCCAGAAATGGCTATTTTTTCTGTTGAAAACTCCACAGGTACTAAAGGTTGCTTCATCTGTCCAACATATTTTATTTAATATAGATTCCTGGAATTGACGATCCATAATTAAATTGCTATATTCTAATCTAGTAACGGAGTCATTTGGCTCTAAATGATGTAATTTCGCAAACTTCCACGGCCTGTACTTATTAAGTTTAAGCGAAAAATGAATACTAGATTTAGCAACGCCTAAATCGCGCTCTGCATCACGAATAGAATTTTCGGAATTCTCTTCAAAATACAAGGAAATATTTAGTTGTTCTTCTTCGGTTAAAACAGATCTTGGTGTTATTCTTTTATCGTATTAAAACGCTGTGCCCCTCGAGATCTCTTCCAATTTTCTGAAAAATTCTTCGATCTGGGATTCGGTTTTCGGGATATTTTCGTTGGTATGCCCTAAGAGCCAAAGCAGCACTACGATTATTTTCCAAATAGCACTGGTAAAGAATCAACTTTTCTTGATTTGAATACATTTTTATAATGTTAAAAGATATCAATAGCACTAGCAGGAAATTATGTTGACATTTCTTGCGACGTTTACCTTGGCGTCCTTTCAAACTCTATTTCCATGGCACTCTATGTGTCTTAAAAAAATTAGTTGCATGCTGAAGATGATCGTCAATAAGTTTAAAACTATAAGTCGGAGACTCATATTATTATGGGTCGTTGAAATCTTACTTCAATTCTCTATCCAAATTTATTGTAATATACAGGGTGTTGCATTTAAATTTAAAAAAAAATTACGATACGCAAAGCATGGCAACATTGTAACTTTTTTGAAGTTTTAAAACTCGAATATAAGACTGTGAGTAGAACGAGGTTTTAATTTTTTAAGGCTCTAACAAAAATTTTAAAATTTATAAAAGTACTTTACTTCTGTTAATTTGAAAATAGGTAGAAAACTGAAGAAAAATGTCAATAAATCCGAAACGTTGCACTATAGGCCCATACTGTTATATATTGGTGAACTCGTCTTTAAGCGCGTTATCATAATCTGCAATAATATATAGGGTGTCCCATTTAAAATAAGAAAGTGCATGTCAGCCCAGGCCAAACGCAACACCCTGTATAAATAAGAATATAATAAAATAAAAATTCAAAAGAAGCTAAGAAACTTTTGTATATGAACTTGCCTTCTATCTGTTATGGTTCTCGAGATAAGGAGATATACATTTTTATTTTGGACACCCTGTACATTTCTTATACCGATTCTCAGAGCTTTTGCCATTGGCTCCTGGATATTAGAGAGTGAATTTTAATTTAAAATTTTTTTCATTAGATTTGACATCATTTTTTTGCTTACCTTTTTAACACATTTGTAATTTTGTAGGCAATAAATAAATAATTATAGAATACTTGATCTCACTTTTATTAAGTGGCTGTATAAACAGAACATATCCTGATTGTTCCACTGATTCGAACCGCCTTCCGACTTTATTAAGGCGCTTGCCATTTTGTGTATTTTTGTTTTTGCCAACCAAAAAAATTTTAACCAAATACATATTTCGCAAATTTTCTTATTTAGTCCCTCGGCATTTAATATATAAAATAATATTAAGTGGCTATCTAATATAATAAAAAAAAAAACTATTTTCTTTCTCCCTGTATATTTGTAAATAGCCCGTCGAGATTTAATAGTTCGATAAAAGAATCACACAACATTTTGGTATTCACTGTGTTTTCTGATTTGATTCATAATGTTGGTGACCTTTGGGCCCGCACGATAAGACCGCATTCGACAATAATAAATGTTGCTTATAAGTCAATTTTTCATAAAGGGTCGATTCATAATGATAAACTACTATTTAATACAGTCTTAGAAATTTTATAAAAAATTTAAAAATAACTTAAGAGAGATTATTTATTTAAGAGTCAATATTAAAAGCTGATAAGGAACACAAAAGTATGGTTTCTGAAGCTGGTTTAGGGTAGTCTATAATATTTAGAATTCTATGCTTTAAAAATGCAAATTGTAGCATTTATGCTAAATAAAGAATTAACTAATTAACTAAAAAAAAATCATTTTTTTAACAAGAATGACATTACATTACAATGTAATGTCATTCTTGTTTGAGTCATTGAGTTGTTTATCTCAGAGAAAATGTCAAATTTACTTGTTTTGAAATAATCATTGCCAAAATATCACAGAATAAGGTTAGATGCGATTAACACTGTACAGATTTGTCTAACTCTAACTACACCTTTAACATAAATACATCACATCTCACAACAGTATCCAAAAATTATCCAAATAAACTTACTTTTGCTCTGACATATTGTTAGATGAATGTAAGGCCAATCATTAGTAGCATTTTTTGACTCCATCAATCTTAGTAATTGTCCCAAATTTAAATTTAGAGGCAGCGATTCGTCGGAAAATGTCAGACATTTGATTATCCTTCCTTCTATTACGTCTACAGGAACTTCTGAAGCGTACCTTTTTTTCTTAGATTGAGGCGTAGCAGCAGCTAGATTTTTTATATCTTTGGCACGTTTGTCTTTGGCGGTAACTCCGGCTGCCACGCTTATATCCGAGAATTCAAAGAAATCCTTGAACTGCATCACATCCTTTTTGGGCACGGTAGTTGATTTCTTATTTGAAGGCGTGTCTGATTTATACATGGTGTTAAAGAACAAGTGTTGCTCTAAAATATCTCCCAGCGTTGTGGTGGTACTTAAGTATAACATGGTTCGATTATAAGTTTGTTTAAACGCAGGATGGGCTGGAACATACACTTGCGTAGCTCTTGACGTTTTGTACAGAGTTTCGTCAGCTTCAATACTGACTGGAACCCTCTCATTCTCAAGGAGCAATTGAAGAATTAGCCGTCTTAAAAATCCGGATATTCCATTCTGCTGTAAAGAGATCACTTCGCATAGAACCGATGCTAATCGATTTTGGTTTGTAGGGTGGCAGAGACAACATTTGGAAAGGAACTTTATACATACTTCCTCCAAATGTACGTGTGCTTCTGACTGAATACTGGAACTGTTAAATGGTTTCTTACAGAGCCAATGTAAGAGGTGAGGCCAGAAAGAAGATCCGTTCGGCGATCCCAGCCAATCTCGTAACATTTTTTCATCACAAACGTCGGTAAAAAACTGTAATATTGTGGTAACTTTTTCTAATTTAGCCATCGGTATTGCACTATTTTCATCGTTGTTATGACAGAATTCATATATGGCAACATTCAGCAACTTCGGCAAACCCGAATCCAAAAGTTGCTGAATGGCTGTAGGTGATCGACTAGCTAAAGCTACTGTTTCTAATTGATCTTTAGATAAGTATATTTTGGATAATTCCCCAATTATTAGATGACCGTACCATTCTGAGTTCACGTAGTCTTGTTTACGATCATCCGTCATTCCTTCAGTATCTTTGCGGTCGTCGCTAATTGAAGCATCGCGATCCGTGGACAGGTTTGGCACTAAAACACCGATTTTTTGCAATAACAACGGGAACAATTCCGAACGATTGTAGCATAGAGAACATAAAAGCGAGTCGAGCGCGTATTTTAAACTATTGTTGGTAGTCCTCATTTTAAGACTATAAATCGTTTCAAAGAAGTCTATGGTTATGAGCGATTTTAAGTCGTATGATACTTGAGCTTGGTTGCTGAACCACAATATTGACGCTATGCTAGATACGTATGCGGCGTTACATTTGCTAGTGTCTGTCGTTTCCAAACATTCCTTGGCGGTTGTCTGCAACCAATCCAAAATCATTTTGACCCTGTATCCAGTGTTGGAATCCTACAAAAAAGAACAGTTTTATTACTAAAATCTAATACGTTTAAAAAAAATACTATTTGGCCGCTTAAATATATAGGGTGATCAGCTAAGGATGGCTCTCGGCCATATCTCAAAAAGTATTAATCCTTTAAGTCCACCGCTAGAGGGCGTAACACAGACCACGAAGTTAATATTATAGTTTAAATAAAAAACAAATAGTTATTATTTGGTAAAAATAGTTTTATTGTAAATTACTGATCATAATAAAACTTTTTTGCATTTACCGCTTTTTTCTAACTTGTCAAATAAGGGGTGGGGGAAGGTACAAATGTTTGATTAGAAAATAAGTCATAACTTTTTCTTGGATCAAGCGATTTCAAACAACTTGGTCTTATCTTAAAGGGCTTTTACTAAAATATTACAATTATCAGTTTAAGTCTATTGCTACTGGGTAGATGGCGTTTTATGACCAAGTTTCCAATTCTCATTAATTTCAAATGCAGTGGTATTTTTATTTTTAGCCAGGAAGAAAGAGCGTAAAAATCGCATAATAATATATATAATAATAATTTCCAAATAACCTTATTTTTTAACGAAAAATAATTTTATTTCCAATTTATTAAATTTTCCTGAATAGACTTTGATCAAAGAACTCCTTGAAATAAACTAAATAAACCTTATTTTCTGTTTCTAACCTTACCCTATTATAGAGTTCTAACATGTTCAAAATGCCGATCATCCATTTCAATGTATTGGTTTAACCTACGAAGGGTTGAAAATACTACTGTTTCTAATGTTGCCCTTGTTATGCTGTTAATGGCATTTTGAAGTCGATCAATCATGTCTTCCCGAGTGGTAGGACGGATTTTGTACACCAAATCTTTAAGTGTTCCCCACAAACGAAAGTCCAAACTGCTAAGGTCGTGGAAAGAGGGAGCCTCTTCCAATTCAACGATTGGGAAAGTGCCTGTCTTTAATTATAGCAAGTGGCACATCTTCTAAGAGCAAATCGTTTGTTAAAAAGTCTAAACAATTTTCACCATTCACATGATTTTCAAAAATATGTGTACCTAGTATTCTCCCATCAACAATCCCACACCACACATTAATGCTCCACCGGTGCTGGTTGTCCATCTCACGCATCCAATGCGGATTAGAATCAGCCCAATAGTGCATGTTGTGCAAATTTAAATTACTGGTGTTAGTAAATATGGCCTCATCAGTTCATAATATCCGAGCTAAAGGATTTGGGTTCTCGACAACCATATTTTGCAGCCAATAGCAATAGTTGAGTCTGTTGTCAAAATCAATTAAAAGTAAGGCCTGGTGCAATACAATGTGGTAGGGATGCCTCTTAAAATCAATCAAAAATATTTGTACAGGGTGATCAGTTAAGAGTAGCGAGCGGCCATAAGATATTGGTCGTATAGATTTGAGAAAAAAAAATCGTAATAAAAGTCGCCAAGAGAAATTGCTGAAAATTATTTTCGAGTTTGTCAAACGTCCGCTAAAGGGCGTAACAACCAACACCAAGTAGAAAAATGGGGTTTTTATAGAATTTTGCCTAATGAAAATATATCGATGATATCATTTTCATATTTAGTGACCATTTCTCTACACTTTTTGCCTAAAATGTTTTGTTCTATATATCAAAATAAAGCGGTGGGGGAAGTTCAATTGTTTTTTCAAACAAACCAAGATGTCTCCCGTTTCTTTTGACCGATTTTAGCAAACTTAGGCTCATATGAAAGAGCATAATTTGCACTACAAAACGCTTATTTGGTTTTGAATTTTTGACTTTTGCTGGCGTCGCTAGATGGCGTTAACTGAATTAGTAACATATTTTTTAGTTTTTTTCAAAAAAAAACAAATGTAATGGTATATTAATTTTTACATATTTTAAAAGGGGATAAATTTCTCTATAATTTAATGAAAATAATTTATCATCTACCTTTTTTTGAACCGTTGATATTGACCAAAATATTATTTTATTTTATTAAAAAATGGCACGCCACTGCTTTTTGTCAAAATAAAAATCATTTTCGTAATCACTTATTAGTTGCTAACAAAAAGAACCTCTTGACTTTTTTCGTTAGACGAACGGTTTTGGATTGAAAAAATAAGATGTTTAACAATAAAAAATCTTAATAAAACTGTCCAACAATAGCAGGAGCAATAACACGAAAAACAAGAACATGGAACTTTAAAAATAAACGTTAAAAATAAATTAATAGTTTTGTCGTAAATGTTCAAAATATTGTCCAAAGAGTCCTGGTAAATCGTTAAATAAAAAGTTCAAATACATGTCACCGGTTAGATTGCCATTAAAGATGTGCGGACCGATAATAGCACCATTAATAACACCGCACCAGACGTTGACGCTCCATCGACCCTGCTGATAATCTTCACGTAACCAGTGTGGATTAGTGTCCGACCAGTAATGCACGTCATGAAGATTTACCCTGCCATTACTGCAAAACGATGCTTCGTCTGTCCACAATATTTGTGACAAAATATAATGGTTTTCCCTAATGAAGTCTCTAAGCCAGTAGCAGTAATCGAACCTACGTTCAAAGTCAGTGTCATTTAGGGCTTGATGAATCACGATGTGATATGGATGCATTTTAAAATCCATTAATATTTTTCGCACTGAGCCATAGGATATTCGTAAATCTCTGGATA